>OX463851.1:7226007-7660962 GCA_949825065.1 Odontocerum albicorne
GTAGATGATGATCGAAAAAAATATGATTTGACCAAGGGAATAAAATTTTGGAAAAATGAAAGTTAAGGAGTACGAGAAGTAGAATCAACTGTATAAGAAAATAAATAAATGTTGGGTAGACAAATGAAGTATACCACTATAGGAAAGTTATTAATTTTATGTCGCTTTTATCAAAATCCTTAAGAAAATCACTTTTATTTTAAAAAAAACAAGTTATTTGTAAATCTTCAATTACACTTACCCCATTTCGGACCGGGAAAACTAACGACATTTCTATGGATTAACTAAATCTACTTTTTGCGGTGATTATAACAGGCTTTCGTTTTAAAACCGATTACGTTTTTCTCGCTCTTAAATTTCAATATCCAAAGCTTAACGATTAATTTAAAAATATAACAAAATCTGTTGATTTTTATTCGCGTTATTTTTATTCATACAACAGTTTTTATTGCAAAATTATTACTAGTCCTACTTTTGTGATTTCTTTGTCGAATTCATACCTATTTCTTTAAGATTAGTTATTACTTTAATAACTAGCTTTGTCCGTTATTATCTCATTAATTAGTTGTTATTCTTTACTATAAGTTGTATATATGTATTATTTTAATTATTTTGGCATTTCACCAATTCAAGAGGATGATTTGTACCAATGACAATATATAGTAGAGGAGAGAATATAAAAATATGTGGAAAACAACTAAGGTGTTTTTTACAATAAATTCAGAAAAGCGTCTATAAATAACTAGAGAATAAAGTGCGAGTAGGTAAGTCATCTTCAACAAGTAAAAGTCATTTATACTTGTACGAGTATATATTATATAATAGTATAAACAAATGGGAGACATTTATACTTGTACGAGTATATAGTATATAATAGTATAAACGAGTGGGAGACATTTATACTTGTACGAGTATATAGTATATAATAGTATAAACGAGTGGGAGCATTTATACTTGTACGAGTTTATAGTATATAATTGTATAAACGAGTGGGAGACATTTATACTTGTACGAGTATATAGTATATAATAGTATAAACGACTGGGAGACATTTATACTTGTACGAGTATATAGTATATAATAGTATAAACGAGTGGGAGACATTTATACTTGTACGAGTATATAGTATATAATAGTATAAACGAGTGGGAGACATTTATACTTGTACGAGTATATAATATATAATAGTATAAACGAGTGGGAGACATTTATACTTGTACGAGTATATAGTATATAATAGTATAAACGAGTGGGAGACATTTATACTTGTACGAGTATATAGTATATAATAGTATAAACGAGTGGGAGATATTTATACTTGTACGAGTATATAGTATATAATAGTATAAACGAGTGGGAGACATTTTTACTTGTACGTATAATGGAAAATACAAATTTTCGCAAATTTTCTAAGGCTATGAAATTTAATAAAGCAAATACTGCTCGCTTTAAGCTATTTACAAGAATCAAATATGTACTAAAGCTGGCTTGTTTGTACAACTAAATACTACGATCCTTAGCTCAATTAAATATGTACTAAAGCTGGCTTGTTTGTAGAACTAAATACTACGATCCTTAGCTCAATTATTTTTTTGTATATGTATCTCTTACATATCAGCCAGCGTATCCAATTCAAAATGCTGCGGGCGCGGCTTATCTCCGATTTATTTTAATTTAATATTAACTGTTTAGCCGCATTATACAAAAGCGTGATATATTAGCCTATGAAACTTTAGAGATCTTAAGGAAGGCAGCAGTGAAAGTCGCCTTGAAATCAATAAAGTGGCTGTTCAGTTACAAAAAAAGTTTTATTTGTAATTTGTTTTATCAAACACTAATTACAATGTCTTTAAATCTCCACAATGTTAACGTCTTAACTATAAATAATATATAAAAATGTTCGAATTTTTTCATATAAACGCATTAGTTTCACTTTAAGTGATTTTTTTAACCCGATTTGAATTTACCCCATTGAAACGAATAAACAATGTAGAACTTCTATTATATAATACTTGAAAATAAAAATAATAATTCTATTTTACAATTATTAGGTAACTTTTTTCACATTTAGAACCAATTTAATCAATTTACTTTATACGTTTTTCTAGAGATACTTTAATCGTTATACTACATTATGCATAAAGACTACAACTCAAATCGTTATACTACATTATGCATAAAGACTACAACTCAAATCGTTATACTACATTATGCATAAAGACTACAACTCAAATCGTTATACTACATTATGCATAAAGACTACAACTCAAATCGTTATACTACATTATGCATAAAGACTACAACTCAAAAATTAAAATATTTATTTTATATGTTTATTAAATCAAATCATTTTATCTCACGTATGGTACAAATTATACATAAATACTAAATTTATATATCTTATTTCATTTGGTGTTTCTACTTATCATAAACCTCATGTTTTTAGTAACTTAAATACAATATATATTTTTTTTCACGTTCATTATTGCCATTTTTAATTTTGAATGATCGGATTAGGTGTAATAAAAGTTTATTGTTTTATATAATGATCTTGCACAATTCCAATTAATTTCAGCTTTCTTTAATAACCATACATTACGTTTATTAATTAAGAGCCATCAGAAATATAACCATGATCACTGGTTTTCAAACTTATTCATTTCACGGCACTCTTAGTGTTCAAATATTTATTCACAGCACCCTAAAAAAATAGTGGGATAGGCAAACCTTTCGGTTCACAATACAATTTATCAAATCTTCGAATCAAGTTGACACGTCTACTCTCATTTCCTATTCCACGTTGATTTTTCAGCGATATTTGATTTTTTTCGCTATTACCGCGGAAAACTCAGCATCCCAGAAGTAAGTTATCGCAAACGGAATCAAACTCTGCAGAGCTTTAGCAATTAGCAAAGCTTCATCGCTTCCTATCATTGTAACCGTCCATCATTTAAGATTGCCTGGAATTATTAAAATTATCGAATGTCCCGCGGTAAACCTGCGCACCGAGGCATACTTTGGAATCATCAGCACTAGACGATGTAACCGTATTTTGATTTAACGTTTTATTTTAGTAAATCAAATGAATAATTGCGTTTTGCCACAATTATCATTAGTCATTTAAGCATTTTCATGTGTAATAGAATACTTCGAATTTGTTTTAACAGACGTTTCTAGAAACTATTCAAAAAGTGGCCCCATTAATTAAATCATATGATACTTTTCTTTTCATATCCAATACTTTGATGTGGATATGTTAAATTGGGGGTGGGGGACAACATTCGCCTGATTTATCGAGCCTTCGGGCTTACGAACACTGAAGTTGGCACATCACTCGCGATTCACCATGTGATCTATATAATCGCAAATAAATTATATCTTTACAGGTTTATTGTGCAGATTTTTCTAAATTGTCTATTTTTCTATTTGGGTTCTATTGAGAATCAAACTTGGAGTATTTTAATGAAAGACAAGATATTTCAAATTGAAGAGATATTTCAAAGTGAAAATAATTTAATGAAAATAATGAGAAAAATTCATTAAAACCCAAAAAGAAATATGTGTTTGTGACATTTCATGCATTTCCCCGGAATGTATTAAATTTGGCGTAAAATTGCTAAGGGCGAAATTAAGGGAAATCGGGGTTCTGGAACAAGGCGTACATTGTGGTTAAACAACTTTCAGCAGTGGTTTGGAGGGTCAACCAGACAGAGGTCTTTCGGACAATACGTATGGTAACATAAAAAAAAACTTGTAGCATGTCTCAGTTTAAATTAAAACTTTATAAATATACTAAGGGGTTTTAAATATATTTTTTCTTTAAAACCGAAAATTAATACATCATTTTCATTTAATGAAATCTGAATTTAAAGATTCCAATATATGTATTAAGTTTATTTAAAAGAGGAAACCAATCCTTAAAATACAATGGTTTCTTTCTTCCCTTTGTTTCTTTTATATGTGTTTATTCTAACTAAGGCTATTATTTTCTAGGCTACTATTTTCAGATTTTTTTTTAATATTTCCAAAATGTTTTTTTCTCAAGACGTCTAACGCATTTATGGTTAATTGGAAGAGATTGCCAATAAACAGATATGAACCTTCCAATTTATACTGTATACAACGATAATGTGATACGATAAATTACAATAATCCAAAAACAGAGATTTACATAAATTAGGAATAATTAATACATTGTACGATATGATGAATTCATCCTTCATGAGTTGTTTAAGGCGTAAGGCGCTCGTATTCCAGCCCTGGTTAATTGGAAATGATTTACACATGGCATTAAGTCCGCCAGACATACTGTATATAACAAAATTAATTCCATACAATAATAAAAAAATGGAGATTTACTGGATATTTCATATAATGTTCTTGAATTGAATCTTGAATTCTTCCTTCTGGAGTATTATCGTATGAAGGAAAACTATTACAATATATTATTGTATTTATTTCCCACTGTTATTTATATGTTTACAGGCATATTGCAGTAAATAAGCCAAATAAATAAATAAACCCGTTTGGCGGTTAGGAAGCTACAAAATTTCTTTAGGCACTTGAATACCAAATACTCGGTAAATCTTAGAGAAACCACAATATATCAAGCAATGTGGATGTAACGTATAGTGCTGGGGAACTAAATCATTCGAGTGACTATCGCAATTCCCAACACAGTATTAATTTTTAACATCTGTATCTCCTTCATTAGGCCAGCGATGTTCTATATATCACCTACCTTCGATTTTGGCATCAGGGCTCGACAACCTTTATGAACAATGACACTTATTGTGTGATTTTTAAAATTAATTTTGATCTAAAATGAATTAATTGGGAATAAAATTAGATTTAATACTTATTTTTATTTATTTAACACTTTATGGCATAAACAATCGGGCGGGATTATTGCCAGATGGCAATCTCTTCCAACCTATGTAGGAAGTTACATGGTCGCAAAAAACATTCAAATGACTACCCATCCCCACGAAATCCATGAACATATGTGTGAGCACACGCCCATAAACTCCACAAAGACGAACAATCTCTCGAACATTCCTTTTCATATAAAAAAGATTTCGATCAAAGGAAAAGGAATGAATGGTAGAGATGAAATTAAAGATCGGGAATGAAACACGTTATATTACTGAGAGAAATAAAGATTTTTTTTCAATCGCTTCTTAAAGCATGCTAAGGACGGAGCAAGTCTAAACGTATAAAAAGATGAGCGGTGAACTGAGAAGGCAATAAACAATATATGTTGAAGTGTAGCGCTAGTCCATGATCGAAAAGACGCTGAAAATTTTCGGCGAGATAAGAGGGGGTGGCGGGACAGTTAAGGGAATTATACAATATAAATATTGTGTGAATTTGGCGTCTATTGCTCACGTTCAACCAGTTTATCTACTTATATGAAGGTAGAAGTATTCAGATGTTTCGGCAACGTAGAATGATTGATGAAAATTTTAGAACAAGTTCCGTAAATTAGTATTGAGAATACAGGAAGTTTTGAACATAGTAAAACGTACCACGATCATATTTTAAGGGTGTTTAATTGGTAACAATGAAGTTGGCGATAAGTGGCAAATGGCAGAATATATTGAAGCAAAAATCTGTTCTCTCTTAAAATCCCAATATAAACAGGATTTGATGATGATCTTTCACGGCATTTAATATATCTTTGACGATATTTAATTCTCCAATTTTTATATAAGATAGTTTTATTAAGAAGGTTAAAGAATGGTTTGATCATGCCACACTGACCTCGGCGACTTTTTCTAAAACTTTCAACGACGCTTTTAGTCGTAATAATAGAAAATCCTAATAATGAAATTCGTAATAATAAAAAAAATCTTAACATCTCGATACGTTTTATTTTTTATTTACTATCTACTTATTTTTCTAATTATTCGAGCTTGTAAAAAAAATAATTTATCACAATTTAAAAAGCATAACAATCTTTGAAAAGTACTAAATCTATCGTCTTTGGTGACATTTTGATCTTTAAAATGACAAACTTTCTTTTCAATTAAACGTTTTACAATATTTTACTAACTTGAATAACGTTTTTTTCTGTATTTATCATGTCACGCTTTTCATTATATATCATATTTACAAGTATTATTTATTCCAATTGTCTTTCTTGGATAGTAAATGAATTAATTTGATAAGTCTCAAAGCCGTCACTCTTTGAGAATACTCGATTCAATCATATCTAGGGATTACGCAATAATCCAAATGATGTACAACAAAGAAAAAGGTATAGATCGGGAACATGGCACGGATTACATAATGGTTACTCAAAATAACTATTTCTGTTTGATGAAAGATTGGTCGATCATTGACATTAAGTTTATACTTATACTAGTTAATCGGACAACTCTTGATAAATTAACTTTGAATTGGCTCAAGCGATAAACCGTTTTCTATATTCAAGACAATGGTGGCCTTTCCAATCATACATTTGTATTAAAAACATTTTTTAACAATAGTTTTTAATTTACAATATAATGATTCAATAATACGTTATTGTAAATATGATAAATATAACTTGAACAAATTATTTTTTAAAAGGAAATCAGTTTAACATTTACATAATAACAGAAATAAATAGAATATTTAATAAGAAATAGCGTTGTTATTCCACTAATTACCATGATATTTTAACGCCAAAGAAATGGAAGATAAAAAGAGCGGTATTTATAAAATAAAATGTGCTTCTGAAAGCACGAATTGGCGTGCGATAAGGGAACATTGGCACTAATTTAAAAGAGCACAAACTTTGTTTATCCAATAGCAACATGATTTGTATCTATTGGTTTTCAAATTTCAGAATTTGCAAATCAATAGAAACAAATCAAATTTTCAAAAAGAGTTAAAATTTAACATACGTCGTAAAATTTGTGCACGAAACAGTGGATTTAGAAGTATTAGAGATACATAAAACCATAAGCAAAAATAAATCAATTAATAAATAATCAAATACACTTCTCATTAAAAATTAATTTAGGTCAATACACACATTTTCGATGAAACGTGTATTTCGGTTAAATATTAAATAATAATATATCTATATTTTTATACCATTTTTACACCACTGATGCGTTTCACCCCATGAACATCTACGAAACCATTATGTAGATGGTCATAGAGCGAACGCTTCAGTGGCCTAAATAAAACTAGTGGAATTATATCAAATGTTTTATTGTTTTTCGATAAATTAAAAAAATAACAAAAAACATTATGGATTTTCAACAAAATTCACGGTTCAAAAACTCAACTATTAGAAAATTTTTTTCTATACTAACGATCTTCAATTGGTTGGAATTATTATATTTCTTTTTCTATGTTTTTTTGCTTATTATTGAACAAAATACAATTCTACATACTCGTACATACGAAAAACAAAATAATGTTAAACACAGTATTGCTAATTAGGTGTTATGTGTTCATGATCCAACAAACTAGGCAATAGCCTATGTCTTGTTGGATATCCTTACATCAATATATGGTTTCTGTCCAGATTAGAATACATTTTTATCATACCTTTTTATACATATCATCACACCGTGTTCCCTGCGGGGTAAGCAAAAAGAAACGGTCTCCAACTTTTCTATCGAAGTACACAATTTTAGCCTCCTCCATATTCATACCTCTCGTCATGCTCAATATTATATCATATTATTCATATTTCTCACTTTATGTTCTCTCAAAATCTGGCCCATTTGATCCAACCATGTTTCCCTCGGTCTACGTCTTCTACGCACACCTTGCATTTCTGACTTGTATGCTGGGCTTAGTCATTCTTTCCACATGTCCAAACCATCTCAAACCTCCTTTCTTCATCTTACTTAAAAGATACATTTTATCCATGCATTCATTTCTGATGTCTCCGTTCCTCCTTTTTTTCATACGTTGACACTCCACATTTAATTTTTAATGCACACATCTCCACAGCATTAATCTTACTTCTATTCTTATTCTTCCAAGTCCAAGTTTCAATTCCATACACCAAGAGAGGCACCAACGCACTATCATATATTGTTATATTTTTGCTAGTTTTGACATTGCGCGGTATATAGTATAACATTAAACGTTCCGTTTACCTTGTTCCTTGCCGCTACTCTTCTTGCAATGTCATATATTTTTAGATTTGCTTATTAAAGTTTATTATTCTGATACATTTTTTTGTCATAGACAAGCATTGCAAATCAGTATAAATTGTTTTATTCTCCAAGTCATTCTTCAGATACAGGCATTATATCTTGATAGTATATGACACAGACAAACGAAGAATGCAAAGCAATATTGCAAGCCATTATATTTACCAGTCATGCTCAATTCATAATGTCCGATATATTCACAGACTTAGTTTTTTCTATACTTTTTAATGTCTTCAGCTTGGCTGCTTTAAAAATAGCCCAAAATTACTTGGAAAAATAAAAAAGTTATTTTTATTGATGATAGATAGGCTATTTCAGTCATTGTCAGCCATCCTGTGGATGGAAGATGCCAATGTATGTATTGGTTTACTATGTGCAAACTTTTGCACTTCAGTAAGCACAAAGTCTAGACAGATCAAACCAATAGCTCTGGTGACGAGGAGATGAAAAAATCAAGGCGATCGACAGGTTTAATCTTATACACCCTTTCTTTAGGCAAAGTTTTAATTTATAATTTGTGATAAGCAGAATGTAAACAGCAGAAAATATATTAAACAGTCGAATGAATGAGAATGTAAACAACAAAATATATTAAACGGTCGAATGAATCAGAATGTAAGCAACAAAAAATATATTAAATTAAACGAATGCTAACTGTTAGACCACGGCAACCGACATTATTTTAAAAAGGAATTTAATTCTCATGCCTTTTTATTTCACAAAAATTAACCATTTTCGAAATATTGGCTTAGTAAGTATGACGGTTGTTTGCTGCAAGAGGTATTCGGGTTTGACTCTCGATAGTATTCAAACAATTAAATAAAACTGTGTTCAATATGGTTGAAGAGTTCGTTTAACAACAATACTGAAACACGCTGGATTATACGAGGGTAGTTATCCGTTCATGCATTGTAATATTTTAATACATACGATCAAGAACTGTCAAATTACGTGCTAACTTTAGTGGTTCTAAAATCGAAGACACGATTGTTTCGATAAAAGACAATATTGTCTCCCAGCCATGATCTTCAATAAGTCCGCATCACCAATTTTAGATATATTGAGGGATATCATTATACGTATGAATGAACTTGGAAAAAAATGTTATATGACAAAATATATCTGATAGCGTATGTCAAGATGGTAAGACGCCTGTCTTTCTGCCCAGGAGTTACGACTTCGATTCCGATTGGTACCAGATGCTTTTTTTAAACGTTTCATGACTGATTTTCACTTGTGGGATCTTTTACATCTTTCTGGTTGATTAAAAAGGACTGACATGTGGTAATAAGGCCACTAGGTTGTACTATGTACTACGAAAGTGCGATACAATGTTTATTATATCGATAATTTGATATAACGCTGTTTCACAACCATTAAGTTCCCCTCAAGATCGCTTTCTAGTTAGCATACAGAAGATGTACAGAGAACAAGTGACTTTTCAAGTATACCGAGAATTTTGCCAATATAGGGATTTGACTAAGTGAGGACGGAAGACTGTTCCATAGAAGATATTCCACTACCTGAAATATTCTGTCAAATTATATAGGTTCGCCAACTCGACTGCGCGTCCCAGTATTCACAGCGCTCGACCTTAACCAAAAACAAGATTCGAAGACTTTCTACCGTCTAATATCTAGGAATCTATCTTGGAAATATCTAGGAGTCTTATTGTTGATGATCCCTTTGAACAACATTACTATAAACTTGTTTTGAACTTTATCTTCAACCGTCCACATTTTTCCTGTAACTATTAGCTTGATGGCTCGCGTATCACCTGTGAGTTACCGCAGATTGGGCATTCCTCAAAAACACCGCTTGTCTATTTGGCCCGTAAATAATCTACAGATAACAGATAATCACGGAATCAGCTGATGCTATCGGCCGCCCCCCCGCGGCCAATCCGGCTAATTGCCCTCGCTCTGCTAATAGCGGCCACAGATCTTCGCATTCCCTATGAACACTCGTTCTTAAGAACTGTTCAGACCGTGCTTGCGATGAGTCTTACATACGTACATACAATCACGCCGTTTGCCCGCTGGGATAGGCAGAGAGGACAGAAGGCCAGAATTTTCTATTCCCTTTACAATTATATATTTTCTAGCACCGCTCCTAGCTTTCTCGGGCTATACATTTCCGTCTTTCAAAATATCACTCACTGGATCCAACCATATTTTCTTTGGACTTTCTCTACCACGCCTTCTACTCACATCTGCACTGTATATGTTTGTTCAGTATTTCTTCATTCATTCGTTCTACTCTCAGAATGATCTTCTTCATTGTATTTATTGCATGAACCATACATTCACATTCGTCCCTAATTAACTCTGTATTTGTCCCCCTACATGTTTTTCTCAGTGCACTGATTTCTACAGCATTTATTCACTTTCCTATACTTCCGAGTCTTAACACGCATATTCATGCCATATAACACAAATTTAAAATTTCTAATAGTTCACATATTTTAACTCTTGAATCTTAGAAAAGACGTTTGTTTCACTTTGTGGTGTCATGATTAGACATTTTTAATAAAATAAATAAAACATTATTTTTTTTCAATTTGGTTAAATGAAGTCTTAACATTATAAACAATCAAGTTAATTTCAATAATAGTCCTCTACTAAATATATTACCTGTTCAAAAACCATCCTTTTGACGCCTACCTACTTCCATCCCCTTATTAACCACTACTCCTCTCTCCCTCTCCTGTACCTATTACAATTAAAAAATATATATTTTAGTCATAATTTAGTTCATCTTCACCTGACGAGGAAGACGGATGTCTTTGAAGCCGTTTGTGAACTCAAATGAAACAGTGTTGAATGCAAAATAAAAAAATATGTGTTTTTTTTTTATAAAAAAATAATAGTGTCTTAACATCTTTATTGAATAATTAAGACTGCTAAGTTATACCTCAGTGTAAAAGAGACGTTTATCTTAATAATACAGACAATACGTACCACGAGTCTTAAGTCAGCTTCTATCTTCGCACATTGAAAGCTTTTTACACAAATTTCAATATTCAAATCGTGTTTTAACATCTTCAATTAGTATGATCGCTTAATTGTAGCTTACAAAAAAGAGGCGCAAATCCTAATGAAGTAGACAGTGTTTACCATTAGTCTGAAGTCAGCAATACTTACATATTGAAAGCTTTTACATGTTCAAATTGTACTTTGAAATCTTGAATGTAATACGACTCTGTTGTTATCTACATAAACTGTGATGACATACGTGATCGTGATCAAGTGGTAGATCTCTCCCAAAAATCCGAGAGGGTTTATATTTCAATGTTTTATGGTTACAAACAAAAATACTCTTATGTTCTTGTAATCTTTTTGCATTGAGACCTTTTCATAACTATCTAGTTAGTTGAAGAAGTATTTTAAGGGAAAACTACCTAAAGATTAAAAAACACACTGGGACATTTTTTCATCCAGTCAGAAATCGAAACCCATAGCTTCAGAAAGAAGATAAATGTTCTGCCAATATACTGCGGTTGGTGCCAGACATTCTGTTGTGATTTAAAAAAATATGCTCGGTCCTTTTGAATATACAATGATATCTTTGGAAGCACTAGCAACTTGTTACTCAAACCTGGCTTCGGTCTTCAAACATATATTTGTGATACGTCTCTTATAGAGAGAAGTAACATGTTACGAAATGGTAGAAAAATTCAGTTCTTCATTGAGCATTCATGTTCTCTCGTACATACATCAAAAGAGCAGGGAAACTAATTTGTCTATCCGAATCGATCCAATAGGGCGGGGTTTTATGGTGCTTTTGCTGTTGCCGGTCCTATGGCATGGAATGGTCTGCCTCTAAATGTTAAAGATATGGATGGTTTGTGTAGCTTTCGACTTCAGTTATACATATTTATTATTTTAAATAAAAAATATGTGTTTCTATCACATATCGGAAGAGCTATAAAGGTTTCTTTGTAGTTCGTCATCTTTTAGGAAATTTTCTGCGATTTTCTTACCAAATATATTTTTATTAACATATGCCGATGCAGAAAAGTGCCTTCCTATCCTTACATTCAACTTAAATATATTTATTTTGTTATATTTGTAATCTCTCAATAATATTTATTATTCGAATTCAAAGTTAGAGCGCCCCAGAGAAAAGTTTATTTTTTTAACGATGCTACATAAATTATTCATTTCGTTGTTATTATAATATAATATAATTGCGAAATAAGATAAAAAAATATCAGTTCTTTACAGGTCATTCCTGTTCTCTCGCGCATATATAAAAGGACCAAGGAGACGAATTTGTGAAGCCCTTATTTTTTTCTATCTTTCAGAAATAATTTTAATACTGTCCTTAAAAGAGAGGTGTACCATATACACATCTAATGGAATGAGGTCAAAAAAATCAGTTCACATATACAATACATAAAAAAAGGCAAGAAGACAACTTTATCTATCTCTTTCAAATATGACTGTGTTCTCCCTTTTAATATGAGGGATCGCTTCGTGATGAATTTCAAAGCGAGGTGTGACCTCTGTCACTATTCTATAACTGGTCTGGTCTGTACCATCCTTAAGTCTCTCTCGGCAACTATTGTAGATTGACGCGATCGTTCCAGCGGCAGATAGTGCACATATATTACTCTCCTCCCCCTGCTGTCCGGCAGCCCTCCCCTACCGGCCGGAATCCGCTCCGGAACACGAACAATGGCAAATGGTTTTGGGAGCGCGGCCCGATCTGTCAATGTTTCTCACTGGCCACGTTGACCAGTTTGCACCTCACGATCCGTTTTTTTTATAACATGGAAACCATGTTATACACTTATTTGAAATTTAATATCAAGAAGAATTAAATTTTATTTTCTTGCTCTGGGGTACCTCATTATTTATTTAGGACTCGGGAGTCGCCACGTCTAACGTTGCTTTTTGGGACAGTCTAATAAAAAGTCGGAAATTCCGAATCAAAATTATACTCGTACATAAAAGTTTTAAATTTGGATATCTCTTGTATCCTGCTAAATTTACAAGCAAATTTCCTTTAAGGATCATTCAAAATCATAAAAATTCAACGATTCGAAATTAATAACCATTTACGAATGTACCGAAATCCTGATAAATTATTTTGGTCGATTTAATATATTTAAATATACTAGCTAAAAGTCTTCGAAAGTTATGGGAGTATTACCACTAGAGTTGTATTGTATTAACACTTTCGTTGTATACAGTATGACTTATCTGGTTTATTGTCATGTAGCAATTTCTTTCAGCCAACCAGAAATGTGTTAAACAAGCCTTAACTGAAAAACCAGATTGGAATTCTCGTTTTTATGTCTGGGTGCCAATTGGAATTGAACCCGCAACAATAGGGTTAAAATATAGGCGTCTTACCAACTAGGCCAAAGAGAATTCTCTCTCTATAAACTATATTAATTGTAATATTTCAAGTATTGCAGCGTTTCCTAAACTGTGGGTAGCGACCCACTGGTGGGTCGCGAAAAAAATGTAACACGTGATTTTTATTACATCAAAAATAATACAAATGTCAATTGCTAAGTTCATATAGCGGATAGTGTTATTATTTTATTTTTATAAAGGAGTAGTTTTTACTATTTTTTTTAAATCTTTCTAAAACTCTTTTTTTGTCTGGTTAAGTTAAATGGGTTGCGATAGACTGTCGTTCTAAAATTAGGGTCGCAGTGCTAAAGTGTTGAGTGGTTTAGGAAGCACTGACTTATTACTATATATTCCTCTATCCATCAGCCGTGGAGTCTCGGGACAAAGATACTACGACCTCTATATTTTCCACTTATAGTATTTTTCAGTAGCCTGTAAAAGGCGGATGTTTATAAATAAGACTCTTGACCATCCTTAGGGTTTCCCCAGGCCTCGCGGCCTTTAAATTAATCTCCTGAACTCCCTTTGAAAATAAGATTACGACAATAGGTTGCCTCAGAACTGGACCGACCGCGGTTTCGAAGAATATGGCCTATGTTCCTGATGAGACATATAAGACTAAGAATAAAAATAATATTATAACATTGATATTTATAAACATATTTAAATATCAAATAGCGACTCGTCTTTAATCTCTTTTCCTGGTTGACAGTGTTTCCAAAAACCTTGATAGAAGCCTGTCTTGTCCGTTTTCTGTAAATTTAACGTAATATAGCTTTAAAGTTTATTATTTATTGTGGGGCCTTTTAGTGACGAAATTCACTTAGAAACATTTTTATTCTCATTCAAACTGGCCTTTGTAACATCTCACAAAAGTTGTGAATTTTCAAATTTGACGTGGAATGAGCGTTAATTTTTTAACTTACATCTTTAATTATGTTTGCGGCCTGTAAATACTGGAATGAGTTCTATTGGCTGTTCAAGAAACAGGAACAGAATATGTGTTCCTTACGTATTCAAAAGACCTTACAAGTGATTTCAAAATTGATTATTGCTAACCGATTTCTCTGCTCTTGATATTTTCTGCTGCTGTATCTATTATTTAGTGTCTTCTTACTGAGCTCTCTGTATCGTCGAAATTTGGACATATTTTTCTCTCTTTGTTTCTTTTTCGTTTAAGCCGGCAAGACATCGGAGCTTCAATTTTTTTGTGCGTACATATTATTTTACTTGTAAGTATATCAACCTCTAAATCATTTTCTTTTGGTTATTTTCTATTATAATTTACAGTTGCAAAAGGAAGAAAAAAAAGAAAATTGCTGGCTCGAACCCCGCGCTGTTCTCTCCCCTCAAATGACGCAGGCATTTTTTCCGCCTAGTATTCGGTGATATAAGGATACCTATGACTTCGGTCATACTAATTCTATAAAAAATGGGGAAAAACATGGCGGTGTGCTCCTATCGTCTCACTTCAGGTGTGTCATCGGATCAATATAGCGGTGTGGTTGGTGAGTTTTTTAGTGTACAACGGCTTAGTCACTTAAAAAAGAGAAGAAACCCCCACGGCACAGTATCGCTTTCCAACTGAATTAACGTTGGAATGGCGAGGGGATCCTCGACTACGAGGCCCAGCAACGACGATTATTTAGTACATTTCCAACAATAAATTTATTATTTAATATAAATATTGCCATTACTTAGGTCCATTCTGCAACATTTTATCATTACTTTATTAACAAACTCAAATATTTGCTGAAATGATAAAAAAAATTACACAGTTAAATCACACGAGCGGCTGCAGCTGGAACTCATGATTTATGTGAGTTTATATGGAATTGTTCAGGGTGATCTCAGATATCTTAGAACAGCCAAGTGAGATGATGGACATGAATCAGGATGATCTCAGCTATCTTAGAACAGCCAAATGAGATGATCGACATGAATCAGGATGATCTCAGCTATCTTAGAACAGCCAAGTGAGATGATCGACATGAATCAGGATGATCTCAGCTATCTTAGAACATCCAAGTGAGATGATCGACATAAATCAGGATGATCTCAGCTATCTTAGAACAGCCAAGTGAAATGATCGACATGAATCAGGATGATCTCAGCTATCTTAGAACAGCAAAGTGAGATGATCGACATGAATCAGGATGATCTCAGCTATCTTAGAACAGCCAAGTGAGATGATGGACATGAATCAGGATGATCTCAGCTATCTTAGAACAGCCAAATGAGATGATCGACATGAATCAGGATGATCTCAGCTATCTTAGAACAGCCAAGTGAGATGATCGACATGAATCAGGATGATCTAAGCTATCTTAGAACAGCCAAGTGAGATGATCGACATGAATCAGGATGATCTCAGCTATCTTAGAACAGCCAAGTGAGATGATCGACATGAATCAGGATGATCTCAGCTATCTTAGAACAGCCAAGTGAGATGATCGACATGAATCAGGATGATCTCAGCTATCTTAGAACAGCCAAGTGAGATGATCGACATGAATCAGGATGATCTCAGCTATCTTAGAACAGCCAAGTGAGATGATCGACATGAATCAGGATGATCTCAGCTATCTTAGAACAGCCAAGTGAGATGATCGACATGAATCAGGATGATCTCAGCTATCTTAGAACAGCCAAGTGAGATGATCGAAATGAATCAGGATGATCTCAGCTATCTTAGAACAGCCAAGTGAGATGATCGACATGAATCAGGATGATCTCAGCTATCTTAGAACAGCCAAGTGAGATGATCGACTTGAATCAGGATGATCTCAGTTATCTTAGAACAGCCAAGTGAGATGATCGACATGAATCAGGATGATCTCAGCTATCTTAGAACAGCCAAGTGAGATGATCGACATGAATCAGGATGATCTCAGCTATCTTAGAACAGCCAAGTGAGATGATCGACATGAATCAGGATGATCTCAGCTATCTTAGAACAGCCAAGTGAGATGATCGACATGAATCAGGATGATCTCAGCTATCTTAGAACAGCCAAGTGAGATGATCGACATGAATCAGGATGATCTCAGCTATCTTAGAACAGCCAAGTGAGATGATCGACTTGAATCAGGATGATCTCAGTTATCTTAGAACAGCCAAGTGAGATGATCGACATGAATCAGGATGATCTCAGCTATCTTAGAACAGCCAAGTGAGATGATCGACATGAATCAGGATGATCTCAGCTATCTTAGAACAGCCAAGTGAGATGATCGACATGAATCAGGATGATCTAAGCTATCTTAGAACAGCCAAGTGAGATGATCGACATGAATCAGGATGATCTCAGCTATCTTAGAACAGCCAAGTGAGATGATCGACTTGAATCAGGATGATCTCAGTTATCTTAGAACAGCCAAGTGAGATGATCGACATGAATCAGGATGATCTCAGCTATCTTAGAACAGCCAAGTGAGATGATCGACATGAATCAGGATGATCTCAGCTATCTTAGAACAGCCAAGTGAGATGATCGACATGAATCAGGATGATCTCAGCTATCTTAGAACAGCCAAGTGAGATGATGGACATGAATCAGGATGATCTCAGCTATCTTAGAACAGCCAAGTGAGATGATCGACATGAATCGTTTATCTCGTGTAAACATAATTAAACATTGTATAAATATGTTGTTTATAGTTAAGGCATTAACGTTGTGGAGGTTTAAAGACATTGTAATTTATTTTTAAATAAATTAAAATTGTATAAATAAATAATGAGATGATTGGTCACCCTAGCTGTCAAATAAAAAAACTTGAATTACCGCCGGCAAACGGCAAAATGATACCGTATCGATCATTATAAACATCACAATATTTAAATCTCACCATTATATTATATTTGTGGACAAATGAGTAATGGTCCCTTGCAGGTAACAGGAACTTTGTTATTTTTTCAATCAGTTATTTTTCCACAAACACTCTTATACTCGTATATTAATTGTGCAGCTGTAATTTTACCCGTCCTAACATTGAAAATGGGAGATATATTAGGAGACTGTTCATTTAACATAAATTTGATAGTGTCCAACTCTAGATTAAAAATTTTTGTTGACTTATTTTGAGGTAGGGTATAATTTTCAATTAAATTAAATATATGGCGGTTTCTATATGCTGACGGCATGACAGTGTCAGCCGAAAATGAGGATGAATTACAGAGTTTGGTATGTAAATTGTATTAGAGATTTGAAGAGAAAGATTTGAGAATGAATGTTGTGAAATTGAAAGTATTGGTAACGAGAAGTGTGAAAGAAAAAATAAATACGATATTTCCGTGACAAATGAAAAATCAAGTTAAGGAATCCTGCTTCTTGAGATATCGAATAATGTCCAAATCGATAGGAAACTAAGTCAATGGAGCACTAAAACATATATACTCGAACCAAGCAGTATCAAAAACTGCTAATATGATAGTCCACAATAGTATTCAAATACCAACTTTGATAGATTGAAGTGAAACTTGGACGTGGAAAAGACTAAAATGAGATGAAGAAATGCTGTATTATTGCATGCACTGAGAATACATAAGATAATACTGAATGAGCAAATACGGAATAAAAAGATTTGGATGGGGGTAAAATTAAAACTAGTATATTAAATAGGACGAAGAACAGCTCCCAGATTGTTCGGGCAGAGCGAAGGAATGAAGAAAGTCTAACAAAACAAATATACAGTACAAATATGAGTAGAAGGTATGGTAGGGGAAGACCAAAGAAAGTATGATTTGGTTAAATTAATGATATTTTGAAAGAAGGAAATGAAAAGTCATAAAAATCATAGGAGTTGAATAAGAACTTATTTAGATATAAAGTAGTTGAATGCTCTTCTTCTTCTTCCTGGCACTGTCCCAACTCATTGCCTAGGTAGGCTGTTGGGGTCAGCTGTCCTCGTTTTTAGGCTGTATATTCTTCGGTTCTGGGTGTCGCTTTCATCAAGGTCGTTTCTCTGCAGGATTTTGGAGCATTGAGTCATTCAGGAGTTCTTTGGTCTTCTTCTGGATGGCTGTCGAGGAAGATCCACAGACATTGCCTGATTTACAGTGTGGTCTGGTGGTCTCCGTCTTATGTGCCCGTACCATCTCAGCAATCGCTCTCCCCTCTTACTATTTATGTCAGTGACTCCCAGGCTACCACGAATGCGTGAGCTCTTGATTTTATCTTTCAGTGATACTCCTGCCGACTACCTAAGCATTCGCATTTCTGTTGCTTCAAGTTGCCTAGAGTAGGAGCTGTACATAGTCCTGCATTCTGAGCCATACATAATTGCGGGTCTAACGATAGTCTGGTATACCTTTCCTTTCAGTTTTATAGGCATTTTTGGGTCACACAAGACTCCTGTTACCGATCTGAATTTCGTCCATCCCACACTTATTCTATGGTCAACATCCGCGACGTACGTACGTCTTTGTGAGTAAGTGAGCCCAGATACTCAAATGAGTCACAGCCGGCTAATATTTCCCCATCCAGTTGCATTGAAGGAGTTGTGGCATTTGGATCTTCAAATGGCAGGTACAGATATTCTGTGTTTTTCCTACTAATTTTTAAGCCGTTTTCCTCCAGGATCTTTCTCCATCTCTCCAGGCTGCTCTGCAAGTCACAATGGTTATCTAATATCAGTGCTACATCATCTGCAAAAAGCATAGTCTTGAGGATACCATTCGTTTAATGATTTGTTAGATAATTCATGACAATTATGAACAGCAGTGGACTGAGGACAGATCCTTGGTGCACCCCCACTTTAATTGGAAATTCATGTGATGTTCCCGACGTGCATCTTATTTGTGTTTTTCCATTGGTATACATATCTTGTATGGTAAACATATATCCTTCCGGTACGTCATGAGATCTCAATGCTGCCCAAATCAGGCTTCGGGGTACCCTTTCGAATGCCTTTTCCAGGTCTATAAATACCATGTGTAGGTCTTTTTTGGCATCTCGATATTTTTCGACTAGGATTCTGACAGTTTTAATTGCATCTATTGTTGATTTTCCCGACACCAAGCTGCATTGATGTCGTGAATATTGACAACATTCCTTATTCGGGTGTTGATAATCCTCTCGTATATTTTCATGGTGTGGTACATAAGCTTTATCCCCCTATAATTGTCGCACTTCCTCGTATCTCCCTTATTTTTATAGAACGGGAGAAGATAGCTGGTTGAATGCTGTATGTTGCAAAACAAATCTGGTGTTCTTTCCTGTTCCCAGCCCGACAGGGAAATAATATTATGTAATATTTAAAATTGTATCGATTCTCAGATTCGGTAGAACACATAATTAAAGGATTTAACAAAAAATAATCCACTCTCCTCTCACTGAATGTGACGAAAGTTTTTGACACCGTTTGGCACAACGGATTGCTTTTCAAATCGTACAACGCCGTAATCTCTATCTCTACCTTGTACGTACTTTATTTTATTAGCGACCCCACCTTCTTCGTTAAGGATTTAACAAAAAATAATCCACTCTCCTCTCACTGAATGTGACGAAAGTTTTTGACACCGTTTGGCACAACGGATTGCTTTTCAAATCGTACAACGCCGTAATCTCTATCTCTACCTTGTACGTACTTTATTTTATTAGCGACCCCACCTTCTTCGTTAAGGTAAGGGATATAAACTTCTCCGCCCCAAACTAGCGGGTGTTCCGCAAGGAGCCCTCCTATCTCCCACACTCTATAACATATACACCAGCGATATACCCTCTCTCCGGGCCAGCCAGCTCGGATGACATGGCTTTTCTCTCAACCTTCAAGCATGCATACAATTCGCATTCTCGCATACGAAAATCGATTCCAAAACTGGAAAGCTGGTGTAGAAACTGAATGGTGTAAATAACCCCTTCCAAGAGTGCAGCAGTTTATTATTCTATAAAACCTCTGGATCCCATCCAACTACTCAAACTTTTCGGCCAGAGCGTTTCGTGGTGTTAAGGTAGAATACCTCGGCGTCACCCTCGACCTGAAGCTGTCGTTCACTATTGATGGCTGCCAAACAAATACTAAACAACGTAGCATCTTAAAACTTGAAACTTAAGCTTTATAAGTTTAGTACTTTCTACCATAGTAATTTTTAAAAGCAACAACCGCCATCTATACGTCAGGTCGGGTACTTCTGGGACCACCCTCGTATATCCCACGTCCGTCTCAAAAGTCCGATGAAAGAATAAGGTGTCCCTAAGTCGGACCGATACGCCGAGTACAAACCATCAACAGTGCTATGTCAGACTTGTGTATGCAGACTACAAACTGACAAAATCCTAAGAGAGCGCACAAACGTGAAAAGAAAAAAACTTAAAGAATGAATAAAAAGATTTTATTTTAATTTAGTCATTAAAAATAGCCGTTTCGTAAAGCCACTCCAAAATCGTATAGTCTTTGTTTGACGACTCTTATAAATTTATTATTCTGTCATGGCCGTTATTCGAAGCGTTTCTATTATTTATTCTCAATGAACTTTTTCCTCCGCGAAGTTGACGGCTGGATATTAAAGTCAACATATTTAAGTATCAATCTCAATCAAATCGTCATCAATGATACTCGTTATATGTCTGCTACGTTTATTTATT
The DNA here is from genome assembly GCA_949825065.1 of Odontocerum albicorne. Classification (NCBI taxonomy): domain Eukaryota; kingdom Metazoa; phylum Arthropoda; class Insecta; order Trichoptera; family Odontoceridae; genus Odontocerum; species Odontocerum albicorne. The sequence goes on from OX463851.1 coordinate 7,247,121, forward strand.
AACGAATCGATTTAACATTTTAATATAAACAAGATAGCAGTGAACGGTTCAATTCATAATAAGTATTCCTAGACAGAACTGTAAGACACTCTATCTAACAATATAGGCAGTTAAAGGTGACTTGCATATTCAAACAATTTGAATTGAAAAATTATTATGTATTCTAGAAATGGTACTTACCAGGTGCTAAGGACCATTTGACGGGTGAAATGGCAGGTTTTGACTTTTATTAATATGGTTTTTAAAAAAAAATTTTAGTTTATCAAATACATAATTGTTTTAATCATGAAAGAGTTCGAGAAAAAGTTTCTATACAGAATACACGGTCCAATTTGAGACAACGGTACATGAAGACAGGGGTATGAAGAGAAACTCTGTACCATATATGACGAAGTTATTAAAATTGCTACACTGCGCAGGTTTGAGCACTTATACAGCATGCAGAATACTGACCCTGCTATTTAAGCTTTGTTTAGCTATCTGTTCATGCGTTAGAGGAGTGGGAAGACCAAATTTGAGAAAGCAGAACGGTGGGACAAAGAATAGCGGCACACTTATTATTACCAATTAGAGAAGGAATTCTGCTGATAGAGAGATAAGTGGCAGATAATCCTATCAAGACCTATCCTAGGTTGTAGGGCTGATTATGACGAATGGGGAACGCCGGTACATGCATCGATTTATTGTATGTGAACTGTTGTACTTCAGAAAATACATGGTTTTGAATGATCAAATCCAACATAATACAACAAAGAAATTGACATTCTAATATGATCCGTAGGTTCAACTTACAGGTGCAGCCTATCGTTTATTTTTTGTTGCTTCTAAAAAAATATTACAATTTAATACGAGTATGATGTAGAAATAAAATAGATTCATTCAGAAATCGTATTAGCCGGAGGCGAATCTACTTTTATCAAATTCAGAGCGCTCAACTATTTAATATTTACATCCATAGCCTGGTTGATAAGACCCCTGTCTTCCAGCTTAGGGGTTGCGGATTCGATTCCCGTTCAAACGCTTAAAATTCATCCCGTTGCTTATTTTATTTTATGATTAAAAATTAACTTACACTCTTATTCTTCCAGCCACGGTAATCTTAAAAACGTTTAACCCAATATTTTAAATCTTTAAACAAAACTTATGAACATATTTCTTTAAACTTTTTGTGCTACCATTTCATGTCCGGTTATTAGCCTCCTCCTCTGCAGATGTCTGTTAAATTAATAAAACAACTAACGATATTTGAGCTCTACCCAAATTGACGTTTATCTCCCCGTAATCGTCTTACGCTACTAATTATATTGAAATGCTTCACTGCTAAGTCAAAAGACCTGGTTTAAAATCAATACATGATATGTGAGCACACTTTATTGTTAATTCTTAGAAATATATTAGTACTCTTGATATTAAAATACGACTAACTAATTTGCAATCCCAATCCCTCGAGTTTGATTATCAGCCATCCCATCCTCTTGATAGAATACGCTTGAATATGTGTTGGTTCATTGTGTTGACGCTGTTACAATACAATTCAACGAACATAGTCTTGACAGATCAAAACTAAAATTTGATGACATGGAAATCAAAATTCCTAGACAATCGGCAGGTTAAATCTGATGCAACCTTTCGTTTGGGAGATTTATTCTGTACTATTTTAGGGTTGCTCAGTAACGCTATAAGAATTAATTATTAGTAGCTTTTTCATACTAGGATATCCACCCACTAGGCTAATTTGTGCCACCACATCAAAGTGAGATTAGACGACCTCCGTGCCCAAGTTAGTAAAACGCACGTCTCCTGACCCGAAGGTTGCGAGTTCAAATCCCGCTAAAACCCAGATTTAAAAAAATTGCTTCCTGTCTGGTTTTCACTTCAGGCCTCTTTAACATATTTTTGGTTAGTTGGAAGAGATTACCACATGGCAATAAGCCTACCAGGTTGTACTGTATACAAAAAAAATGTAATACAATACAAAGTCACTTATGCAATTATATAAGTCAACTTATAAAAATAAAAATAATTAATTACAATTTAAGACAATTCAAAGTTAAGCTTCAAAAAACATATATTCAAATGTAATATGGTCTAACAGTAGAACCAGCCTGGAAATGAATTCACCAGGAATCGAACCTGTGGCGTCTATTTGCTTAGTGTGAATGCTTGCCGTTAGATCACGGCCGCTGATAAAATACCACATCGTTATTTAACAAAATTCCACGTTAAATCAGTAATCAAAGCAGGCTTCCCATTTGACCGGAGTCGTACTGTAAGGTTACTTGAACTAACTTCACTTTGATCAGTGGACGGCATGCAACCTAACGACTTGACATTCACACCGTCAGAATAATTTGTATGCAAGCCCTGCTGTCCTGTGAGCATGATACGATCAGCTACCTAAAACTGTAATATTTACTTGGTATAGTCATTATAATTTAAGTTTAGAGTTTATAAATTTAAAAATAGCTTTGGTTCAACAAATATATTATAACGATCGAGTAAAAAGGTTTTTTTTTAGTGACAATACCCACAGTGACTTGTTATTAAAAATATACACCAAAACCGTTTCCTCATAAAAACTGTTTCCCCTTCATATTCTCCACTGTATAATGATTAATACGAGTAAGTCACTCATTTTGTATTTTATTGCTTGAAAAGAATTATACCACAAAATGAAAATAAAATTTCCCTGTTTTAATTTTAAAAATAATATTACATATGTTTATTCTAATTGGTTATTGGATTCGTAAAGAATTTTAATATCATACGAATATGTCTCAACATCTTAAATCAACTTCTTCTAATCGTGTCAAATGCACTAAATTATTTCCGGACAGAATTCTGTCACATGGATAGAATGGGCGTTCCTCGAATCAAATCAGAGTTAATTTATCACGCAACGTTCCCCGTTTTGACATATTGACCTTGGTTCTCCCAATTCCTGTTTGGAGCCTGTTAAAAGAGTTCCAAGTCTTCCAGGGCAATTCTGAGCCAGATGCTGATGTCTCAACAGAAAAAATTCACCCTTTAGAACAACCACCAGCTGTAGCTAGGTTGAACGAGAGAAGAGGAATATTGGTCACCAGCTGTTGGTTGATCTAGTGGCTTAGTAATCTTAATTAAATTGCACCTGGATTTCAACCTAGGGACTGAGGGCTGATGGTTATTAAAGTGATATATGGGGTTATCCAAGCGGTTGGATCCCTTAGCACTGCTTCTAATATATTTCCTAATTGTTGGAGTAATAATCCCGGGGAGTTGGAAGTTAAATCAACTGATGGGGGTAATAATAATAAAAGCACAATTTTTATAGCGCCATTTAGAGAGAAGACTCTTCTCAAGAGCGCTCTAATAGGGACAAATTGAAATATAACAAAAAATATATACCTATAAGTTAAGTATAAGGACAGGAAGATTGGGTACTTGCGCGCATCTGCATATATGTAGAAAAACATATTTAGTAACAAAACTTAACCAAGGAAAGACGAACTACAAAAAACTTTTGTGGATCTTTCAATACGTGATAGTAACACGTGTGATTAGTGATAAAAGTTCCGATGTGTGATAGTAGTGTAGTGTATTTTTATCTAAAAGAATAGGTATGATCAAAGTCATTAATATCCTTACACCCCCGAACATTAGGCGGAAAAAATGCCTGTGCCAGTCGAGGAGAGTAACATAGCGCGGGGTTCGAATCGGCGACCTTCCGCACGGAAGTCCAGTGCATTGCCGTGCGTCCATGTGCCTAATGTGTACGCATGTGTGTGTTTGTGTGTGTTGTTTTCACATATAATCATGAATTTTGATAAGACATCCCGAAAAGGGTTTTATTCAAGAAACATACGCCACCCACATCTGTAATACTAAGAAGTAGACTATCCCAAGAGTGGTGTCATTAATTGTTTAATTATCTCGTCATTTTTACTTTCCGGTTTTTTATTATAAAATAAAGGCAATATTTTTGTATACAATTCACTAGAGCATTTTTAATCTGTTTTGAGTGCCTTTACTATTTTCCATTAATTATTTTCCAACGATTTATATTCCTTATCAAAGTGCAAAATCAAATATTATATAGTCGTACGATCATGTCACATTAAATCCGCCCACGCCTTACATCTGCATACTATTAAATAAACCCAATAATTTCTTCATACTTGAGCTTGTCCCGAACTTGACACTTAGCTTATGATAAACCTCTTCTTGTATGGGCAATAAAAACAAGAAAGGCGCTGCCTCGAAACTTATCGACGCAATAAAACGGTTAAACGTTTATAACTTTTTTTATTTCTCACTTATAAAACGATATATTGCGAACATATTTTCGCGATGATATTTTATGTCCCCTCTGTAAAAGAAGAATAATATCTCGAGTGAGAACCTGAAACAGTAAAACGTGTTGGATGAGGCACTCAAAAAGGCCTAGCCAGATGTCATACCCGGTTCAAAAATGATATAACTCAAAATTTATGAGCCAAAATAAACGTACCTTTCGATTTGATCAATATTTTATTATTTTTACGCATTATTTTTCGTCGTTGTTGCTGGATCTCTAAGTGAGAACCTCCTTGCCAATCTCGAACTACTCCTTATATGATCTTCTGTGAGAAAACAGTCCGATCCTAGACGCGTACTCCCACCCGCAGACATCAAACACATATGGACCCCGCAGAGCCGCCTGGTAACGCTGACGCCTGTACGCAGCATTCTGACTGTTTCATATACGTCTAGCTCTTGAGGCGCCATCACCTTGAGAATACGACTTTGCACCCGCACCCCACCCCCTCCTTGTACAGCCTGCTCTCAGTCTTCAGGCACCCCGCACAAAGTCATCGACTTCCGCAGACTGTCCTTATAGAACGTTCTTCATCCACCAACCCCTCGCTTACCCATTACTTCTTCGTATGTATACATGAATCTGTAATTTGCCCATACAAATCATATGGGCGATCACAGACTCCATAATCCCAGATATATACTTAACTTCTAATACTTAATTTCGAGTCTTATTGAAGTCAAGCCTTAAAAACTTACATAACTTTTTAGGAGATATGTCCTTAAGGGAAGAGATGATGAGGATGATTTATTGATAAATAATAAAACACGTTAGATCGCAATGCGGAAAGAGAGTTTTTATTAGTAAACGTAGGTATTTATACTATTTCCGCGTGTATGCGGGAATGCGAGAAAGATATCCTTCGTCTCGTTTCTGCATTAGCGAAACGATTAATGTTGTATGTAGGTATCATTCAAATACGGAACTGGCGAGAGAGCCGTGGTGCGTTCTCGCTCCGGCGTGTAATGCGGTCCGCTCCAGGCTGCGGGTTGAATGGCCGGCGTGTGAACTTTGGACTTGTTTATTTAAATTTGTCGAGGAATGCAAGGGTCACTTCATCGGTCATTGACCGTGTGTATGAATGCCCACAGTATTCCGAGTGTGCGACCGCCACAACTTCATACTTTAAATGAAGATAACAATCACCATATTGAGTAACGAGCTAATATGGAGTGCTATATCGAGATATCCTTGAATGAGCAAGTGAGAGCAAATCTCCCCGTCATTCTATCATGGCATATAGGTAAGAAGTAAAAGAAACGGAAAGAACTATTGGATATAAGGAGATGAAGGAAGTATATTCTGACAGGAAATTTTGGCACTCTACCCTGTCTGTTTCCAAAAACAGGGATATAGCGTTATGAGATGTACATATACGCATATACGAGTATTTTGCTTTTGTCACGTACATATATCATACATTGCGCTGCATATTTTGGCTCTTTAGGGAAATTAATGAATGAAAAAATAGAAATATAGTGCAAATGTGAGTGAAAGTCGTGTGAGAGAAAGACCAAGAAAAGTGTGGTTGGATGAAGTGTGATATTCTGAAAGAAGGAAACATAGAAAATCAGAGAAACTGTAGAAGTTGTATGATAAGGAGTTATAATGTAGAAGAGGCTAAGGTTTCAAGGTAGGAAAGTCTGGCACTCTGTCCTCTCTACCTCTCCCGATAGTGAGATGGCGTGATGGTATATACGTGTATGTATGTATTAAAGCTTTTCCCTCCACTTTCTTTCAAAATTTGATTTACCTGGTCATGTTATATTTTTCTAGGTGTTTTCGTACCTTCGTATTTTTTCAATGCCTTTTTTCTTTCTACGCAGCCGAACTATTTCATCATATATGCATATTTCTTCACCTTAAGCACTTTACCTCCTTCAATCTACATTGTTTCCTAATGTTCTGTATTTTTTGTTCTATCACATATTATTAATACCTTTTCGAACTTAAGTTCAATTCTGTTCACAATTCGCCAACATGATAAAATCAACTTGAGTCATAATCTACGAGGGAAGAATTTTCGAGCTATTTACAGTGGTGTCTAATATCTCGTCAGCTTGGGCCTTCATTAGTTGAATCAACAACTCGAGATGAGCTTTCTCTCCCAGCCACCGTGGTGCTCTATGGATGCTACATGTCAACTTTTCATACTAGAAAAACATCCTTGTTGTCTTAGACAATCTTTACTTTTTCTAATAACACAACAAAAAAACTGACCATTCGACCTAAGAGGATTAAAACAAGTTTTATTTTAGAATTCTTTTAAAATACTATAAAAATAAATAAACTTTATATGCATATGAGAACTGTGTGTGTTACAATTAGATTTAATTAAAATGGTTATACAGTAAACTTAGATTTAATCATTTTTCAAATCATCATATACATGATACAATTTTCCATTAAATCTTACAGATTTCTAACAATAACAGTTGATGCCTAAAATTTATTTATTTAACATTTTATACATATCACATAAATTTAACCCAATCACATAAAATATGTATAAAAGTTTAAAAATCATAACAATAGACACAATGATGTTCATGCTTCTCTGTGAAGTTGATCACTTATGTTAAACCTAGAAAGTGAATTAATGAACTTAATCTTAAGTTTATCCACCGAGGTATGGAACATATCAATATTGGAAGAATCAACAAGGTCATTCCGCGTACGAGTGTTGACGCTCTTAATAAACTGCTTAATAAACGATGGCATACATAATTGACAATCAACAAGGGGTCCACTATTTATCCTCTTACCAATTAGTATATGTTCAGGTAAAATAACGCTATATACTTCAAAAATAATCTGTACCAGAATTATTATATTTGTGATGTTGATACTTCTATGGTGATAGTCCGCAACAATATTTTTGTGCTAACTTTGACGTATGAGAGTGAAATGTGGGCGAGGAAAAATACTAAAAGGAGCCGAATAAATGCTGTAGAAATGTGGGCACTCAGAAGGATACATGTCGTGACAATACCATATACAAGTATGAGAGAATACGGAATGAAAGTGAACTTAATACGGAATGAAGGTGTTTAGGGATGAATGTGAACTTAAAGCTGATGTGTTGAGTAAGTTGAGAAAGAGCACAATGCGATAGTTTGGGCACGCGGAACGAATGAATGAAGAAAGACTCACAAAACAAATATGCAAAGCAAATGTGAAGGCATGGTAGAGGAAGACCACGGAAAGTGTGGTTAGATCAAGTGAATGATATTTTGAAAGAAAGAAATGTAAGAATTCTGAGAAGGTTCTTGGATTTAAAAGAGGCGAAGGATGTGTGTCAAGACATTAAAGTATGACGCTCTGTCTTCTCTACCTACCTCAATAGGGAAATGGTGTGTGTATATGAAGTGATGGATAGCTTGTTCGGAGTTTCGGTCCGATGGTAGGACACCTTACTCCTTCATCGGATAAGTTCTGACTGTTAAGATATTTATTGGAAATTTTTGGATCTTTTTGGGAATCGGGAAAGGATAGGTTTGTGGGAATTGTTTTGATTTTATGAATGATTATGAGAAATTATAAACGATTAAATACATATAAAAATATGATGATATATACATAATATTAAATACAAATATACATAAATTTGTGTCGTCACACACTGTTTTATATTGAATGGGTGAAAAAAAAAATGAATTGTGAATAAATTATAAGAATGAATATAGTATATGTGGATAAGTAAATGAGTGGGGAAATGTGTGTGACTTTTATAAATATATTAAGGTGTAGAAAATGTTAATTGAAGGTGAGAAATGCGGTTGCCTATGGGGGTAAACTGTCTGCCGGAGGAATTATCGATGATGGGGTGTTCAGAGTGACAATCGGGGGGGTCATTTGGGGGGATGATTATGTATGTATATGTTTGTATGTAAAATGTAATGCTGCATATAAACATGCAATGTTGTTTACGTGTGTGCAATTTTTTCCATGTTTATTTTGTATTTTCGGAGAAAAAGGGATCATTAATTTGGAGTAAATGTGAATTTTAATGAGAATATACAATAGATAGACTGCACTTCCTACAACCATAATAATATAGTTTTAACCTTTTAAATTAGGGACGATAGTTTTAATATTTTCATAAAAGGAAAAATAATGTGATTGGTAATATATCATTGCAAAATATTAAAATCAGTTTACATTCAGCGGCCAAATATGACATAAAAAATATATTAAACAGTTCGTCAGGCAGCAGAAGCATATCGCTCCATTCCATTTCTAAAGAAGAAGTGTTTAAAAGCATAAACATCTTGCAAACCGACAAAGCAATCGGACCAGATGGGTTATCAGCCGACATTTTCAAAGTCTGTGCGAAATACGTGTGTGATCCCATCTGCTACATATTAAACTTGAGCATAAATACCAATACATTTTCCGTAAGCTGGAAGACAACCAGGGTCTGCCCTATCTTCAAATCGAGTGACCCGTTAGACTCTCATAATTACAGACCTGTAGCTGTTCTCTCTTTGCTTCCGAAAATTTTCGAAACTGTACTGTGCAACCAATTGACCCACCAAATAGCAACAAGACTTATTGGAAACCAAAACGATCGACTGTTACTAACCTTCTCTCTCTCACACAACAGATTGCGTCAAACTTAGACGAACTTTCACAAACGGACGTAATATATACAGACTTTCAGAAAGCTTTAGACAAAGTTGATCACGATATATTACTTAAGAAAATGCACAAACTTGACTTCAGCGATAATCTAATTGGATTATTTGCATCATACCTAAAAGAAAGATCCCAATACGTAACAATCCGTAACAAGTCTTCTGTAGAATTTATCGCAAGATCTGGTATACCACAAGGATCCAATTTAGGTCCCCTACTATTCTTCATATTAATAGACGACATTCAAAATTCCATAAGTCACTCGACATGTTTATTGTTCGCTGACGACTTGAAAATTTTCAAAAAGATCAATTCACCTCACGACTGTGCACAGTTACAACAGGACCTAGACTCCCTAGTCTCCTGGAGCGAGCAAAATCATCTTCTGTTCAACATTAATAAATGTGTCTGTGTATCTTATAGTCGATCGTTTTCACCAATCCACCATCAGTATACTATACAGGGAGTGGCACTAAACAGAGTTTCTGAATTCAAGGATTTGGGCGTAACCTTCGATGTCGGACTAACGTTCGTTAACCATGTATCACGTTTGATATCGGACTGTTACAAACTACTCGGTTTTATAATGAGAATATCAAGAGAATTTAACAGCACCGATATCCTCCGAAACTTATATAATTATCTAATTAGAACCAAATTAGAATACGCATCTACGGTTTGGGCTCCTCATCAGCTCAAATATAAAAACAATATAGAACAAATACAAAATAAAATCCTCAGATATCTATGGTACAGAACAAAGGGCGATTACCCAAAATATGCTCACCATGCCGAACTTCTAACGGTGTGTAACTATAGAAGCCTCGAAACAAGAATGCAATAATCCATTGCGATATTCCTAATAAAGGTTTTCCAAGGTTCCTTAAGCTGTCCCGCGATTCTAGAAGCACTAAGTTTATATGTACCCAATAAATATAGCCGTGCAAGGAATCACCCTCTGTTCTACATACCAACTTACAGGACGAATATCATGGCTAAACACTCAGTCACGCGTGGTATAGAGATATTGAACCAACTGAATGACACGGTTGATATATTCTCGGTACCGACTAGCAGTATGAGAAGAATCCTGGCTGATATTATTCCTAACGAATAAGCTAACGCTAGAAGCAGACCCTCTTTGTGTAACAGGAGAAATCCGTGAAAAGTAGATAAAAAATTTATTTTTGAATTAAGTTGTGATGAAATCACATTTTTTTCCACAATAGTTAGGTATATCTGGTTTTCTCTAAAAAAAATAAAAAAAAGGATTCGCATTAAATAAGGATAGAAACTGTTATTTTTTTCAAATAATTTTAAAATTATATTTCTAATCATCCGTTTCAAAAAAATGACTAAAAAATACCCTAAAAATTAATATTTTGTGAAACATGCATTAAACTTAACGATAATAACGTTTCAAATGTATGCAAATCATAGCTTAAACGCTATATAACGAAGTTAAAAAACGATTTTGTCTTCGGACCTCCCATAAAACTAATATTTAATATAATACAAACTTAAAATTTATTAATTTGACATATTCCATACTAAAAAAATTTAATTATTTTCGTGTAACATAAATCAATCTTCAAACAGTTTACGGATTCAATAAAATCATCTATGAGAAATTCCTTTTAACTGAACTGAACTTGCAGAAAATTAAAAAATAATTCAATTTCATGATAAAGTTTTTTTTTAACGTGGTCAGCCAGGGCCAGCGCTAGATGTAGTGCAGCATAAGTAATATTAACCAATAATTTATAAATAATGCGTTGTTTCGTAAAATATTTCACCCCAAAAGAGCAAAGGTACTCTGAGCTGAATAATAAATGTATTTTTTTCGTTTGGTTTTCGGAACTATGAGAATGTATACACGAGTATATATACGATTTCTGAAAATTTTATTTAAAAAATTTAAATATGAACAAAAAATTAACTTTGATCCCAGAAAATATTTCGAGACAGTTTGCAAATGATTCGAACGTTTTTAGTAAACTTAAGAGTAACTGATACAAGTCATATATTGAAGGATGTAATAACGGGATCAACACAAACAAAAAATGAATCTTTAAATATAATTATCACTTCTCAAAAAATTTAAATCATAAAAAAACTTGCCTTTACTACATAGGTATACGTGTATATAACATTTAGTGTCATGATTAATTGTTCCCTTAATAAAAATAATATTTAAAACTACGCAAAAACAACTTTGCAAGCTAATTTATGTTACGGACTACGTTAGTCATACGCCAGGATGCGGAGTCATTTGATAATAACATTAAAATATAAATTTCGATTTAGTAACGTTTTAATGCTAAGAAATAAGAGTTTTTTTTTTTTTAATTAACTTATTTGGGATGTGTATAATTCCTCTGTCAGCTCCTTTAATATTACATTAAATAAGTCACTTTGTTAAAATAATAATAAAAATATGACTCGTTAAGTTCTATTTACTAATATTCCATAATATATATTTTTTTGTGAAACAGTTATCAATTTTTACATATATGTTAGTTTATTAATTAAATAGCATCATCTGTGAGAATCCCTCTCCTTTAAATGCATGGTAAATATTTAGCCACGATAAATACATTTTTGTATAATAATATCTGAAAGCTAATCTTAAATGGAAAAACTATTATTGTTAACCGTTGGCACCATTAAGCTGCTGCATCTACATAATATTTGGGCAGATATCAACTTAAAATTATTCTCACCGTTTCTAGGTTGGTCACGGTACAAAAACTATAGAAACCAATACAAAAAGTGACAACTGTCGTATTGGAAATATAAAGATGCAATGAAACATGATTTGAATAAATATGTTTTTGCGATTTTGATTCATGTATTTTTGAGTTTCGGAATATCATTATTGGTACTGTATTTAATTGTAATAATTAGTAATGCGAGGAATTCTGTATTCAAATCATGTGTCAAAACACCCTTGTATCATATTTCCAATATTATTTGACAGCTGTTACTTCTTCATATGATTATGAGACATGAAATAAAAAATGGAAAATCATGTATTCATGAATAAAATATAGATTTACTGTTGAACGGTAAAATATAAATATATAAACTTTAAAATTGAGCTAAAAAAATATTTCCAAAATAAATAGAAATTTTTGCTTCATTCAGTATTGACAATGGGTCACTTCTTTATATAATAATTACGTAAGTTGATAAGTCGTTTAGAGCTGGCTTAGAAAAACGTTTTCCTCGCTTCTTCTTGTAAGTGACTGAAAAATATTGTTAAAAAAATTGTCTTAATTTTTTTTTAATATATTGTATGACAAACATGCTAAATACCCTCTTTGGTCCTAGTCACTAGCGCGCACTTCAAAATAAATAAAACAAACACGCACCGGCCCGGCCCTGTGATTAAGGTACAAGGAAACAATAAATCTATCTTAAGTGAGACTTTTAAATTAATTTCTATGTATAATTAATGTTTAAACTAAAGCACTGCTCTTGCTAAGATTCGAACGCCAAAATATGTTTTCTTACCGAAATAATTTACGATATACCAAACTCTTAATTTCCGCTTTTTTTATCATCTTGTATTTTCTCGAAAAATTTACGACCGGGCTACGTTAATTCAATGTACAAATATCACTTAAAACGCCCAGTTAGCGAGAAATCGATTAAGATTCATTTTTTTTATTTATCTCCATGGTGATTAAATATTTTATAGTGGTTATTAGTAAGTTATGACTGCCTCAGGTGTGAAATAATTTCATATTAAAACATATATTTGAATATGGGATATACTCAAAAACGTTTCAACCCACCAAATAATTTATGTAATAACTTATTTCCGCAGGTATATAAAAGATTTAACAAAATTAGTAGAAAAGTGTTACAAGTCTTATAATGAAGTGCTTAATAAAGTGTTAGTTTTAAAACATACCAAAGTTGTGGAAGAATATTCAAGTGGCAAACAAATATAAAAGCATAAAATTTGTTTTTTTTATATATGAAATTCCTTTTTATCTAAAAAAAAGGCAGTGTATAATGTTCTTGGATATACGAGTATCAGTATATCAAACTTACGAAACAGACAAATTTAGAAAATAACTTCCGTTTTTTTTCTAATAAAAATGTAGTCTAATATAAAACAAAACTTTGAAATGGTCACTGAAATGGACTCACCGGTGTCTGACCATTTGGAAGTCCACACCAAGAGAGCATCCATCGGAAGAGCAGAAGACTCAGGGCTGGCCACAAGTGGAGATGCTCACTCCTGCGAGTTCGACTATCAGGATCTGGAGTACCATGACTTGAACTTTCCAGGCTTTGTTCAACCCGAAGCACCACCTGTTGTGCAACAGAATCACGTCTCAGAGCAGCCTGCACCAAAGGTCATGATTCTTTTTATTAATCTACCACTTTTCAGAAATTTTCAAACAGATCATTTTATCCACAAACCTTAAAATTTTGTATAAAATTTGATATTTAATACGCTAAATGATGTATTTTTTAGATACAGTTTTGGATATTTAATACGCTAAATGATGTATTTGTTAGACAAAGTTTTGGATTTTATGTGACAAATTTTAAATTACAATTTTATTTTTGTCTTAAACACAGAAAATTTTCGAATAATGTGACATTTTGGGTGAAAATTTAGATTTTAATGTGTTTTTTTTTTGTATTGGAGACAGGTTTTCAAATTATGTGACGTTTCGGTTAAAACTTTCGATTGTAATATATATATTTTTTGATAAATACGCAAAAGGTTTTCAAAATATGTGACATTTCGGTTAAAACTGATCGATTGTTATACACATTTTTTCTATAAAGACACAAAAGGTTTTCAAATTATGTGACGTTTCGATTAAAACTTTCGATTCAAATTTTTTTGATAAAGACAAAAGGTTTTCAAATTATGTGACATTTTGGTTGAAAATTTTTGGTTGTAACATGATTTTTTCTTGTTTTAAATACGCAAGATTTTCAAATCATATGACTTTCGGTCGTTAGTTTGAAGTAATATAATTCTTAAAAATAAAGTGCATTTTTCAAGGTCGAAAATAAATAGAACTATCTCTATAGCACTGAGGCTCAAAATAAATAGAACTATATCTATAACACTGAGACTCAAAATTAATAGAACTATCTCTATGACACTGAGACTCAAAATAAATAGAACTATCTCTATAACACTGAGACTCAAAATAAATAGAACTATCTCTATAACACTGAGACTCAAAATAAATAGAACTATCTCTATAACACTGAGACTCAAAATAAATAGAACTATCTCTATAACACTGAGACTCAAAAAAAAAATATATAAATAGTTTTCAAATCAAGAGATCAATGGTTGAAGATATGTCGACATTTAGGTTGTATAGTATAGTATATTTAAAAAATAAGAACTTAATATTTTATAATTTGTTTAGTCAAACACTGTTAATTCCAGTTTATATAACGGTATTACCCTACCGGTTTCAAGGTTTTCAGCAAATAATCAGAGGATCACAAACAAGAAGTCTTGTTTATGCTCCCTGATGATGAAGTGAAAACCTTGAAACCGGTAGGGTTAAACCGTTATAAAGTGAAATAACTTTAACATTCAACGTAAATTAATGATTTAAAAATAACTGATTTACGTTAAAATTTAAAAAATAATAAGAATATTATTTTCAATATTAGATTTTTATTGTAATGGTGACACCTTTCGTACACAGATAACAATAAATTTGTGAGAGTCAATCAATGCTGAAATATTCGTTATTTAAGTTTGTGAAATTTATATTTGAATAGTAAATAATAAATTACTAATTTCATAAATAACATTAATCTTATGTCCTATCTCGAGGTTCTCGTCAGATGAAATTATCCCGACTTGTTACAAGAATAATGCTCAGGTCCAACTGGTGTCATATTTCACGGGAAGTGTGTGTGATCTGTTGACCCAAAGGGAGTAATTTAATAAGTGGATTTTTTCGCTAATATTGCGTCAATCTTATTTTCGTTACAAGTCTCTTAAGCATCTCGACTGGCTGTAAGAGTTTGCCACATGGCAATAAACACGTCAGGTTATACTGTAAACAACAAAGACTATTTCGCACACTTTATCATTTATTATTTTATTGTAAACAACAAATAACACAATAAACTATTTCGATTTGCCCCCACTTTGATTCATCAAGATTTTTCTATTCAAACTTATATTTATATTTTTCCTATGTTAACAGATGTTTGCATTTTTTAACAAGATACCATTAGCACGTGTATTTTTACCTTATTTTCTGTCTCCTCACTTTTTAAACGACATGCAAATCGAACTTTTTTATATAAAACATTGTTTCTCAAAGTTTAACACTTTTAAAAAAATGTTTTGAATTTAAAAATTTAGATAAACTTCTTTGATAATTTGAATATTTACCATAGTCACAAAACGTTTATCCGAACTGAAAAAGACCCTCAAAATTCAGATTGAGTAATATTTTTTCATGTTGATATTTTTATGTATCACATTTTGAGAGGTATAGTTATGTATCCTAATAGTTTTTTAAGTGTTTTATAATTGTTCCTATGATATGTAAAGGACACATAAGTTTCGTTTATTTTGTTAATAGTCAAATTAATATATTTTTTAAATACAATTATTTTCTAAAAAGTTATTTTAAAAAAGAGGTTTGTACTCGTACTTTCATTTAAGGATTTAATTTGCTTTATGCTATTTTTTGCCACTTCCTATAAATGTTTAGTTTTTTTTCTATGAAGAACTTTCTCACCCACAGATCGATTATCATATTTCAAAGTTTTATCTGTCAAAGCTTTATCTACCGTAAGACAAAAATATGATTAATGAATGAGACCACTTCCTTAGTGAAAAGTTTTTTTGCGTTTTTGTGTACTTGAACTCTACGGTTTGTCTTTTAATTAAAACAATATAAATTACAAATGCTGTGTTGCGAAAAAAATTTTGAAACTAACTATTATAGCAATATAACCTAAGTCTGGAGGGCGTCTATGAAACAAACTATCACAGCAATATAATCTGAGTCTGAAGGGCGTCTATGAAATTACTTAGATTGTATTTTTACATTTATTTCATTTATTATATTGACCTACTCATAATTTAATTTTTGATCTGAAAAATTATGGCATAAATCACGCTAATGTGGGTGAATTGCCTATAAAAATAAGACAGCATCTTACCGTTTTAAATTCTTATTTATCGTCAAATAAAGGTACAACCCGATTGTTAAGAAGTCATCAACGATAACACTAGTTAACAAATTTTAACTTTTTGTCTGTAACAGAGATTAAATTAGCTGATTCTTATTAAATAGACTCTGCTGATTACGAAAATTGCAGTGAAAAGTTTGTAACGTGTAACATTTTTGTGTAACAGAAGGGGGAATGTTTTAATATTATAAAATAAGTACGTTTTTGCGCATTTCAAAAGTCGTAATTACAACAATGAAAATAAATAAGCTCCTGAAATACTAAATTTAGACACAGAATTCAATGTTGTTACATAGGGCAATAAAAAAAGCAGAATAAAAGCGGGAAGTGTATTTTCAGTGACATTCGACATTCTAGATTCTGGTAACTGCAAGAGTTCTTGTACAACTGCAAGAGGTCTCGTAATTGTCAGCTTTATTATTACCTAGGAAACTACTAACAACTCTTTCAAAGGCTTTCCAAGCTTCTAGTTCTTCAACACTTAATTTTTTTTCGAACTTTTCATCTTTCAAAAGTTTCAGTTTCAGTCATAAACTAATTTCAAGTTTTTATCTTTAAAAGTACATGATGAAACATTTTCAAGTCCATATTCGTTATCAGCACACAAAAATTGACATGAAATGGCCGTTTCATCCTTGTTACAATCCGTTTTCACCCTTGTTTGAACTTTTCATCTTTGAAAAGTTTCAGTCAAAAACTAATTTCAGGTTTTTCTCTTAAAAGGTACGTGATGGAACATTTTCAAGATCGTATTCGTTATCAACACACAAAAGTTTACCTAAAATGGCCGTTTTCACCCTGGTTACTAAAACCTTGTTAACTAGTGTAATTAATGTCTAAGTTATTTTTATGAAAAAGGGCAAATGGCTTAAAATGGTCCCCTAAAAAAAGATCATGTCTGTCTCCTACTAATATGAAAAGAATTTTCTTAGACACGCTTAGATGATAGTACACAACAGCATTTTAACACCATTTTTGAAATAAAGTGTTTGTCAAATGCTTTTTGAAACTAACGAGTTGAGTCGAACATTAGTTAGTTGCTGGTTCCAGTCTCACTGTATGGGCATTACATTTTCATCTGAACAAAACTACCGATGGGATTGTTTATAGCAATTATGAATGTGCAATGAAATATGAAAGCAAAAGGAGTTCTGCTATTTAGGTAGTATTTTCTCACATGATGAAAGAGTTACGAGGTATCTCAAACGGCGTACAGCGATAGGAAACAAAATGGGACACAAAAATACATATAGTTGAACCAAACAGTATCAAAATCTGCTAAGATGATGGTCCATAACAATATTTTTCGAGGAGGGTTATTGACCTGGGGCATAAGACAACATTGTCTTCCAGATACACTCTTTAATAAGTCTGAATCACAAATTCAGACAACTCGAAGTGTACCATATGAAAGAGGTGCGTGGCCGCGCGGTAACACATTAAACTTTCGTGCACAAGGTCTCCGGTTCGAACCCCGCACTGTGCTACTCCCCTCGAATGACACAGGCATTTTTTCCGCCTAGTATTCGGGGGTATAACAATACATTTAACTTAGGTCTTGTCAATTCTTTCAAAAAGAGACGGTGTGCTCCGATCGTCTCCCTTTCGGTGTGCCATCTTATCCCGTACAAATGGCGAGGAGATTCTCGACTACGAGGCCCAACAACGACAACCATATGAAAGAAAAAATAATGAAAATATATAAACATTTGAGAACTACTGTTTATCTAATATTCATCGCCATTAAGTGTGTTTTTAACTGCGTTTGACATAAAAGATGACAGGATTTTAAGTAATAAAACAAATTTGTTACCAATTCAAAATGATTTATTTTAAACAGAACGACTTGCCATCTCAGATCATTATCAAATGTTAAATTACTTCGCGCACGTAAACTTTTTTCAGACTCGCGCTCTGTGTCTAAAATTTAAATGCAGTCATAAATAGCAATTTCCTTATTTGCAAACATAAATTTCACTGTTGGCTTCACTGCAAAATGGAACTGTTCTTAAGAAAATTTATTCGAGAAGTCATCAAACCAGCTAAGTTGTGTTGTATACAACTTAAGTACAAAACAATACAATCAAGACGCGCGTAAAATGGTTCAATAGCACGTATAAAATACGTTTTATATTTGGATATTTTTTTACAAACATGAGCTAATATTCAACTATAATAAAAAAATTAACACTTACCTCACTCTATATCCCTGTCGGGGTTCTTAAATTATTCGCTTGATCCAACCATACTACTCTCGGTCTTCCTTTCTCTCGTTTTATTTAATTATTTAATACTTCATTACAAAAATAATGTGACTGACTTATTGCTAGGTGCCAATATCTTCCAAACAAAGTGAATAAAATAAATTACCATTACAAAATATGTGAACGAAAAACGTAGTAAAAATAAGAGTAAGATATCACCAATCGAATGAAAGGAATGGGTGGCGAAGAAGGAAGGAAAATCGGTAATGAAACACGTTATATTACTTACTTGAAATTAACAATTTTTTCAGTCGTTTTTATTAAAAGATGGCAATGACAGAGCTTTCAAACATTGGTTTGTAACTGGTTCCAGAGTCTTACTGCATGGACAGTAAAATACGACGTAAAAAACGAATTCTGCTCACATTTAGACTATGTATGATATTTGTTTTGTAAGTCTTTCTTCATTCATTCGTCCCATGTACCAATGATTTTTTTTTTCTTAAATGTATTTTGAAAATAATGATCCCAGCTTGATTTCCCTTTTCTTCTTTTAAATGAGACACATAAACAATATTGCTTACAATGAAAAGATTTTTTTAGGACGAGAAGAACGAGTTTTTCTATAAGACAAAGTTTTTTCAATAACAGATTCTCTCAAATCTAATATATATCGTTATAAAAAATTAAAACGACACAATTTTATGAGAACCATAATTTAACTAATCCAAAAATCAAAACAAAACATGAAACTAGCCGCTCTAGATATCCAGATAAAAAAAATATTAATCTTGTCTCATAAAATGTAGTAAAATATCATGTTTAACTCTTGTCTCAACCTGAAATCTCATAAAGTTCTTGTCTCGCGAGTTGCCGAAATCATTTTGACATGATCACACATCCCAAAAGCATGCCGACGAACGACATAAAAATGCGTAGATTAAGAAGCTGATTGAAGAAAAATGGTATTAAAATACTTTCTTATGATTATTTGATGCAAAAAAGACGATTTAATAAAATTATGGAACTTGAGGATGACGTCTGTGGCATCCTAAATCATTATTTAATAACAATCTAACATGAATGTTTTTTTTAACCTGGCGAATTTATTGCCATGTAACAATCTCTTCCAGGCAACCAGAAATATACTTTAATGTGCCCTAAGTAAAAACCAGACTGGAAACCCATTTTTTTTATCTGGATTCCAGCGGGGATCGAACTCACATCCTCCGGATCAGCAGACAAGCGTTTTACCACCAGGCCATGTTTAATGTGAGCTGAAAAGATTCTGATGTCCTCGCGGTCAGGTTCGCCCTCCATTGGTGGGAATATATCTCAATTGGGGGGATGTTATGAGATGAGGCCAAATTTTTTATGGTATATCTCTTAAATGTATTTTTCTTTTCCATTAACTTGTAATATATGTATTTTTTATCAATTTACTATATACATATGTACATACTATGTGGTCATCAGCACCATTACATCCTGCCATATCCTTATTGGGGAAGGCAAAGAGAACTATCTCGACTTCGTGCTATCCTGCCATACATATTTCACGTGTTCCACGTCTATTTGCTCAATCTCCTATTATAAAGGCTTTTTACGCTTATCTCTTTCATCGTTTGAACATAATAAAAAACAACAAATCCATTAGCTAAGCAAAAATGATAAGTAAAATAAAATAACGCAAGACAAACCTTATTGAATTGTATAAAGTTTTATGCAGCACAACCTAGCAGGCTTATTGTCACGTGACGAAGTCTTTTAACCAACCAGAAAGGTTTAAAGGCCTTAAATGAAGAACACGCATGAATTCCTTTTAAAAAATCCAAACTCCAACGGGAATAGAACCCGCAACCCCCGTGTTGGAAAACTGGTGTTTTACCAAGTAGAATATAACATGTTATACCAAGTAGGATATAACATAATACGAGTATGTTAGAAGTTGTAAGAGAGAAAGTAATGAAACATCTTAAGACACATAATTTAGGAAGCGATACGCTTTTCTTGGATATAAACAGTTTCTCATTCTTGCAGGCGATTCTAAAATAAGAGTTTTTTGTTTGTCGATTAGTTTAAGCTTTGTGTATACTTCTAGCGTAATTTATTACTTAACATGAGAAGAAGTCGGGTCCAGAAGTCTATATCGGAACGCCAAATGTCATTTAAAATTAAATTGCTTTGATATAATTTTCTTGTCATTTGTTAGAAAAAAATATCTAATTCTTAATGGTCTAGACAAGTAGGTACCATATTGCACCGATTTATGTGGGAATAAAATTCATTATGACAGGTATACTAATACTTAACAGATTTTTGTAGGTCATCTTGAAATATAGATTACATAAAAAAGTGCTTAAAATTCTTTATATATTTTTGTAACACCTATTATCTCGCCAAAAATACATAGCATCTTTCCGAGCATAGACTTGCGCTACACTCAAGCAGAGATTCTTTATTGGCTTTCCCGGTTCACCGCTCTTCTTTTTTCATCTTGCAGTGGGACTTTGAAATCAATTGCCATGTATTGTTAGACTCGCTCCGTCATTGGCATGTTTTAAAAAGTGAGTAGAGGAACTCACTTTCATATAAGCAATGTTACGTGTTTCATTGTCGATTTAACTTTCCTCTTCAACATTCTTTTCTTTTCCTTTGACTAATGATATCTTTCTTTGATTGTTGTTGTTTATATTATTCATGGTTATTTTTTATAAGTGAATAATAATTTTAATATTTTTTGAAAACCTTGCTTTATTTATTTTATTCTGATTGGCTGTAAGAGATAACCAGCTGGAAATAAGCCCATCACATTTTTACACAGTAAAGTATTTAATTAATAAACATATGTATATATTTTAGAAATTTATTAATTCTTTTTTTTTTATTTTTTAGAATTAAAATATCAAATTAATATTTACAAATTAGATAACATTTAGATTATATCAACATATTGAATGAATTTTACTACAACCTTAATCTGTCGCATGTAATACTTGCTGTGTCAGAAAACTGAAACTTTCGGAGTGAAATATTTCAGCAGTTTCTTCAGTTTATATTTTTCAATAGTTAAATAAAGAAATTTGCTAAATGTAGAAACATATCTTTTGTTTTAATTTAAATGTTCTCTCTTATTTTTTTCGTTTTATTTATAAAAATTATTTATTCTAACTACCACTAAAGCTCCTAAATATGTTTCGAATTTTCTAAACAACCCCTGTATTTATCATCCTAAATCATTATTTAGTAGTTATTATACGCAGAAACCAGAAAGTACCCAATCTAATGACCACAGGCCTTATTTTTGTATCCTTACACCTGACTTATTTTTTTATTTGTTGTAATATTTTAATCTGTCAATAACAGTTAGTTCTATTCCCGAGTAAGGCCACCCTTGAGGAGAGTCTGCTATCTAAAGGGTGCTATATTCCCGAGTAAGCCCCCCTTGAGGAGAGTCTGCTATCTAAAAGGCGTTATATACATTGTCATTTGATTATTATTCTTTTTATGATATATGTCCATGAATCATATATAGAAATGCCTCTGTCATATGTATTTTGCATTTCAGAAACATCTTATGTATATGTGACACCCTAGTTTTTGCATTTTACTCTCAAACCTTATTTTATTTAGTAGTTCTTATCAGAATATTTTAAAACATTCACAAACGCACTTTTGAGGCGATATGTTTTAAACGATAAAATAGCCATTTTGAAACAACAAAATTCCAATTAGAAATCAATATTAATGGAAATCATTAATATTTATGATATGCAGTATTATTAAATAAAAAAGTAAACCCATATAATTACTATTTTTTCTCCTGTCACGGATAATGTCCTTATTTTACTCTTGTAAGTAGTCCAGGTCATATGTAGTTCCAAACAATGCCCATACTGATAGCCCATGATGTGTAGGCTTTTTATTAAAGCATTATACAAATATTAAATTGTGAAAAATATTTTGTTTGGTGAGCAAATAATATTAGAAAACAACTCTTTGCAAATCGTCTACTTATTATGATTCTACTAATTTAAAAAGTTACAAAAACACTGTGAAAGCTTTTGTGAAATATAAAGCCATTGACAAAATGGACCATTTCAAGTAAGGGGTAAACTTTTTAAACTGCTATAAAAATGACATAATATCAAAAGCTTTCTTGGTAAACAATTCCTCACATTATTAAGCCTCATCCCAGTTCCTTAAGTAATAAGGGAAACTTCTTTATTGGCTTATTGATGGAGTAGAAACAGGGGGACACAGACGGCCCCGTTTCAAGGCATAAGAGTACAGGAGGATTACAAAATACCTCCCTTCCCGTAGTCGGTCTAAGTCAACTGGCAATGTCTATTTGTAAATGGAATTAAGTATTTTCTGTAATGTAATATTTGGATTTCTCTTTGTCAGGAAGTATATGGAGGTTAATATTTCAGATATTTTACATCGATACCATATAAATAATCAGCTGAGATTTCGCTTATGTTTAAGTAACAATGTACAAACGAAACCCTATAAATTGATATAACTAACCCAGCGTTAAAAGCTACTTGACTAAAGTAGTACTTTTACTGCTACTTTTCAATTTCAAGTATTGTACGTAGCATTCTATTCAAACAGCCAATACGACGAAGTAGCGATGCTATTTCACAGTTTCTTTTAGGATGAAGGGGATTACTAACGAACGAACGGGACGAGGGGGGGTTATAGTGCATGACTTAATAATAAAAATTAAACGACAATTTATATAGCACCGTTTAGAGAGTAGGCACCTCAAGAGTGCTCTGATTCGGGAATCGAACCAACTCTAATTGAAAAATAAAAATATTACAAAAAATAAAATAAAATGAGTTTGACGATAGGAGTGTGGTGGCTGCGGCCATTAATTAAATTCGGCACTTTTACACATTTTTTATTTGTTAAGAAAAACATATTTGGTAAAAAAAATCGCAAAAAACTTTGTAAGAAAAGTCAAAACTACAAAAAAAGTCTAGATCTTGGGATATTTTATATTAATACATTCAGCTTTAGGTGAAGTGAGTATAGTGTATATGGTATATGTAGCATTCATATGCATTCGTGGATGATAAGATAAGATCTCACAAAAAATATGTATTTGAATGCTTCCTAAAGTTGCATACGCCACCTAAATCTCTAATAATAATTAAAGGCAGACTTTTCCACGCTGTGGGGCCATCAACGTAAAAAGCCCTGCAAAATTGTCGAATCGATCACTTTTATTATAATAGCTGAAAGAGAAATTTAAATGTTATGTTGACTTAGAAAAATCCCTGCCTCGGAGATAGTCGTGTGTGAGAAGAAAAAAATGTACATCCTTTCCAATTAAGAAATTGACACGAATCTTTTCAATTCTTGCCTTGTTAATTATAATTAGTTTTTGTATGTCAATAAACTTGTCAATCATGCATTTTAAAATGAAGTGTCGCATAAATAAAAAGATGAAGTATTTAATTTTATTAAACCTTTTCCAAATGCATTTAAAGTTTAAAACAACTAAAAATATTCTTTACTTAAGGTTTTATATATTTTTAATTAACGATAAAGACCAAAATCATAAAAAAGTCAACATAATAATCAATGATATTCAACATTGTATTTCCGAAAATAATCTTGAAAACTGAAAGTTGAATTTACACAAGCAAACTCAAATGGAAAGTCAATTTTTGAACCGTTAATTTTTAAATCATGAAACGACCTCTTGGGCCTAGTTGATAAGATACCCGGAGATTGCTGGTTCAATTTTTGTTGGTATCCATTTTTAAAAAGGTCTCAGTCTAGTTTTCACCTAAAACGTCTTTTACATATCTCTAATTGATTGAACGAGATTGGTATGATACAATTATCCCCTCGAATTGTACTGTATACAACGTAAGTGTAATACAATTATACAATGATTTCTAGTGAATCAGCCCTCAAATATTAAAAAAAAAAAAATTATTGTAAATAAAAAAATCTGCCATAACATACAATACAGGACACAATAACATGGTTTTTTTATGAATATTGTATTTTTTTATCGTTAAATAAAATTGATAGGTAAAACCTTTAATAGAAAGAAATTGATTTCTTTAAATGAAAGAAATTGACAACTTTTGAAATTTAAATTATTAACTCAGAAACTAAGATACTAAAGGCTAACTCAGAAAAACTTTGGGCAGTATATTTACGTTTGATGGGTGTGTTGTAAGAGACATTGAAAGAAGGGTTGCGAAAGTAAAAACGGTAACCAGAGCACTTAATATTACATACAACAACCGCACAATATCAACAGTAGCAAAAATTACTATACATAATACTGTGTTGACGCCCACCTTGATGTATGGAAGTGAAACTTGGATTTGACAAAAGAAGGATAAGAGTAAATTTAATGCTGTGGTGATTCGTGTGCTAAGAAAAATTGAGGGGTGTTAATGTTTTACAGAAAATGGAAAGAAAACATTATAAATTAATGCATGGATAAATTGCAAGTTTTAAGTACGATGAATAATGGAGCTCTAAGATGGTTTGGATATATGAAGAGAATAAATGATGAAAGAATGACTAAGCGAATATACATGTCAGAAGCGATAGGTGTGCTTGGAAAACGTAGACCGAGGAAAACGGATCAGGAACAAATGGACCAAATTTGAAAGAAGGTAAAGTGAGAAGTATGAATAATATAATATTATGTATGACTAGTTGTATGAATGTGGATGAGGCGAAAGTTGTGTCCTTGGATGCGAAAGTTGTGTCCTTGGATACAAAATTTTGGAGATCCGTTCTCTCTGACTACCCCGCAGAGGACACAGTGTGATGATATGTACGTATGTAAATCATTCTTGCGATAGAAAAATATCATGTTTTTATTCTAAGTACGAACGAAGTAAATTAGTTTTTTGCACTTTAATCTAATGTCTCTATAAGTTTCATATTCGTCGTTGACTTATTATTTTTAACTTAGCCTGTATATTTTAATTCATCAAAACGCTTTCAGAAATATGGATTTGATACGGGTTTTTACAAGATCAAAATAAGAAAAAATTCCAAGCCTACTGCATTAATAACAATAAATCGGTGAAGATAAAACTTATAAATGGTTTTTATGATTTATAAATATATCCTTTCGAGTCTATAGCCAAACTATCATATACGAGTATAACAGAGTTGAATCCTTCAATAAAAAGAAATTGATCGCTCGACAACTTTTCTTAATATTTTTCCTCCTAACATAATTATTTAACAGTATTGAACTTTATATTCATTATTAAAAAAGAATAACAATGGCTAATTTACAAAAAGTTCTCAGACGACCTCCTTGGCCTAGTTGATAAGACGTCTGTCTTTTTACCCAGAGGTTACGGGTACGATTCCCGCTGGAACCAAGATTTCAAAAAAAAATAAAAAAAAGGGTGGTTGTCTGTATTTCATTTAGGATATCATAACATATTTCTGGGGATTGGGAGAAATTTCCACATAGCAATAATCTCACAAGGTTGTAATACAAAGAAAAACACAAGATTCGTTCGGGCGTTGCTATAGGGGTCATATATACTTTTTTAATAATTTTAGATTTGAGACCCGAGCTAGAGCATCTTTGGAAAGAGTTTGCTCTCTAAATGGCGCTATATAAAATTACCTTTGAATTGTCAAAGAATATAAAATATCCTTTGAATGACTTAATTCTCAAAAAGGTGCTTTAATTTTTTTCCTTAAATTTAAGAAATTTCGTAAAATAAAAAACGGATCGTCTTTATTTAATTAGTAAAAATAGTAATAACTCCGTAAGAATTTTATTTTTTAAACGGACTGCAAAATATAATATAATATACTCGTAATATAATAATATATTCTTACTAACCCAAATGTTGAATTTAATTAATCATACATTTTAAACTATTTTAGGCAACTATTATCCATAAGCTTTTCGATCTAAACGCGATTAAATATTTTTTTTAATTTATGGATATTAAAAATGAACATAAACGGCAAGTGCAGCTCAGTGATTAATTTACAACTAAATAATCTAGAGACTTCAAGTAATGATTTTGAAGGTTATGTGGAGAAAACTCATTACAGAACGAGTGTTCTGTAATTCAGGCAGCTGAGATGAGATATTTTCGAGCAGTCACACGTATAGATAGACAATCAACCCCTATGATTATATATATAAAAGTATTAAATCGGATTATATATCTAAAAGTATTAAGTAAATTGTCATAACTGAAACATGTCCTGAGTTATCCGGAGCAGCTTAAGGTGTTCATGGCATACCAAGGGTACTGGAGGTTTTCAAAAAGTTGTACAACAGGATTGAAATTACTGAAATATGGTTTCAAGCAGAGTTTAGGATCTTAAATAGAGGAAGAGAATATTTTCAGCAGTACAACTTTGGCCCTCCTAGGACAAGGGCATATAAGATGATGATGACGATATCTGATATGACATAATTTCACCAAATCTTTCGAATAAAATCTTGGAATTTGAAAATGTTATTTTTACCTTAATGTTTTTCATAACTTCTGCGAAACCTTCTTCCATTTTAAATAAAGGCACTTTAAAAAAGAAACGAAAACTTTGAAACAATTTGAATTAAAATTTCTTCTTTTCCCGCTTTATAATCTTCAGAATAACACATCATATTTAAATATTTTTTCCATTTTGTGCGGGAAACAAAAAAATATCCCGAAAATGACAGTTTTATAGCATCTTCCTACTGACATAGCCCCTTAGGGAATGTAACTCAATCCTGGAATGTGGATGCAATAAAAAAATATGATTCCCTTAACATTAAGAGGGAAAATTGTTTTTCAAATTTTATTCTTGTTGCGTTTTTTGGCATAACAGTTTGTTTTCTTTTTTGACTTACATTAAGTTTTAGCAGAGAAAAGTTTACTGACACACTTTTACTATAATGATAGTTGCTATTGAATAAGTGCTTATTACTAGTTATTATAAAGTAAAATATAGCAAATCGATACAGAATTTCAATACAATAACGGAACAAATTTAAGATTATTTTCATTTCCTTGATGCTATATTTTTCCTTTACATAATGTATTTGTTAAAACAGATTTTATTTATTTATTTTAATTCTTCTGCGTATATGTTTAAATACGGCACATCTAGTGCGCTTATCGATAGACAGCAATTTCTTCCACCCAACCAATACATTTTGGATATATTAAATGGGTTTGATCCTTGACAGATTTAAAAAAAAACGTTTAAATTTAATTTAAACAAAAAAACAAATGAATTATTTTTATTTATCATTAATGGTAGAACTAGAAAAAAGCATCCATGGCCTAGTTGGTAACAGCCTTGTTTTCTACTTGGGAATTGCGGGTTCGAATCCTGCTTCTATACGATTTTTTATTATAAAAAAAGGATCAAATCTAGTTAACGCTTGTTGGTTGGAAGAGATTGATACATGGCAATAAACTCAGCAGGTTGTATTTTATACAACTTATGTATAATACAAAGCATTTATTATTTGATAAAATTGAAGATCATTAAACGTTCATCATTCAAGGATGTTATCTTGTAAGAATACTTCAATCTATAATTACAACGTTTTTTTTTTTAATTCCTATGATTTTTTTTATTCCTATAATCTTCCTATTACAATAAATTTTGAAGAATATTCCGTGTGAAACGTGATGATTGAATTCTGTTTAAAAAAATAACAATAATCCTTTAGTTTTTTTGTTTAAATAATTCCTGTTTCAATAAATATCGGAAATGAACTTTAAGAAAAAATATTTTTTTTATTAAATGAAATGCCGCAATATTTTTTAAGTAAAAGCTCATTTGCCTATTTTTCCGAAAGCAATTCCTTTTCCACACATATTTTATTACGTGAGTTCGCCAGAGTAAGTCTCTTACAATTGAGTTTATTTTTTGCTGAGGAAATGTGGCGCCTTCAATATCCCAAAATTACCTACCGACCTTTGTATTGTATCTATTACCTCACATCTTGCGCCTTCTTCCGCAGGCAAATGGTAATTTTGAGCTGGAATTCTCTATCTTTATAGCTTTTTCAATATTATATTACAGTGTTCCTTAAATATTACATCTATTTGAACCCCTACTACAGCGAGATCAAGTTAATTAATACAAGTCACATTTTTGTTAATTTGTAATAAGAACAAGTTCACATTTTTTCCATTGATTAGTCACACCACTATATATATATTTTTTTTCTTCCTTTTATCTTTATCTCACTCTTAGCTCTCTATGCACTTCTGGGCAAACGCAGTATAATGTCATTTTGTAACAAATTGAATTTATACAAGACCATCATCATAACATACGTCCTCAGATAACGTACGCCGTTCTGGTCAAGGCCACTCGGTCAAGATTTAGTTACATAAATTTCAGGTCTTGAAGAGTAGTCGCTGTGTATCATTCTAAACAATAAAATAATAGGCTTCACGCTGACATGGATCTCTCTACCATCTGAAAACATTCCTGCTTGAAAGAGTTTACTTACGATACACTCAACCCCTTGATTAGCTCATTTTCTGACTACGACGCAAACACCTTTTTAGGTGATTTTATCAAAGTTTATAATGTAATATAACAACACTAAACCTAAAACCAAATGTGTTACTATCACATATCGGAAGACCTACAAAGGTTTCTTTGTAGTTCAACTTCCTTTGATGAGTTCTCTGCGGTTTTCTCCCCAAATATGTTTTTTGAACAATTGCAGATACGAAGAATTACCTAATCTAATGGCCGCAACAACTACCTATCTATCCTCACACTCAACGAGTATGTGTACCATATATACTCGAACACACATAAATATTTATATTTGCTCTCTAAACTGTGCTATATATTGTCCTTTTATTATTATTATTATCGATCTCGTCCTCCATTGTTAAGACCCCCCCTCCTCTTTTCCACAACCCACATACGCTCGGATCAAGCGACCGGTGGCGTGTAATAAAAATATATATTTAATAGAAAATTTCCATAATGTTTATATCGATTATATTTATTATATATTTTACACCGTTAAACCACCCTCGTGAATTTCCCACGTCTATTTATTTGTCCGATTAAGGTGTAAGGTCAGACGGACCGAGGCTAGAGAGTTCTTTCGGACTTGGATGATTATCCTTAGTGAAGGGTAAATTTCTAGATGAGTTTTTTAAGCACTTGTGATAAATGACAAATAACACTAAAAAGATTTGAAATCTAGAGACCATCAAAAGATACCTCAATATGTACGTATATGGTATATGTGTATGGATAACAAAGATAAATATGAATTATAAAAGATTGTGCATAATGAGATGTATGAATGTAGAGGAGGCCAATATTGTATTCTTGGTTTAAAAAATTGGAAATGTGTTATTACTGCCTACCCCACAAGGGAAACGATGTGATGATATGTATGAAAACTTGACAAAAGGTCACGAGAACTATGATTATTTTTAAATATTTCCATTCCTTATATGCATGGTATATACTCCTAGCTTTGTCTGCTAACCACTTATACAATATTTATATGTTTATAGCGTTGTCTGCTGGCCCCTTTAACATTCTTTATATGTATATAGCTTTGTCTACTGACCAATTTTACATTATTTATATGTACTATGCGTATCCAGAAAGTAAGTGTACTGAAACTCTCACGACCGGATGGATTTTATTTTCGACATGTTGGCTACACTTCCGTGTAGCCTGACCCTTCCCCTCCACAACAAGACCGGTTCGAGGTCAGTACGTTGAGAAGTGTCGACGCGACAACACGTTTCGTGAAAAATAACAATCCAACCTCCCGCCAAGTGCGAAATACGCGGCGTCATCCGTTATCTCGTTTGGAAGAGAAAACCTCCGGTTGAGGTTTATAATGAGGTGAAAACTGCATATGGTGATAAAGCTATGAATCGTACGAGTGTGTACAAGTGGTGTCGCGAGTTTAAAAACGGTCACGTCACACCTCTTCACCCTCCGCCAAAAAGTTCAAAACCACAATATCAGCCAAGAAAATCATGGCATCCGTGTTTTGGGACTGTCAAGGCATAATTTTAATTGAATATATGCCTCAAGGGGAGACAATCAACTCTGCAAGATACTGTGAGACCCTAAAAAAAATGCGGAGGGCGATTCAGAACAAGAGGAGATGCATGCTGACAAAGGGAGTCTGCCTGCTGCACGACAATGCCAGACCACACACGGCCAACGCCACGAAGGAACTGCTCGCCTCGTTTAAATGGGATGTCCTGAACTATCCCGCGCATTCCCCTGACCTAGCACCTTCAGATTACTATCTCTTTACCTCCCTGAAGCTGCACATGGGTGGAAAAAGGTTTTCAACCGACGAGGAGGTAAAGGAGGAGGTGGAGAAGTGGACGGAGGGGTTGGCGGGAAACTACTTCGAGGAAGGCATCAAAAAGTTGATACCCCGCTTCACCACCTGCATTGAGAGGAATGGCTACTATGTCGAAAAATAGCTTACATATGTACTACGGTAACCACGTAATTTTTTTGTTTAAATAAAAAAAATTGTAACCTACAAAAATTCAGTATACTTACTTTCTGGATATGCCTCGTATATAGCTTTGTCTGCTGATCCCTTTTTTCAACATGCCCACATAGTTCAACACGATATACAAATCCTTTTAAGAAGGGTCTTAAATGGATTAAATTTATCAGAGTTAGTCTTCATTGTTTTATTTTTTCCTAATTGAAATTATTTTGCAGGTAAAGTTAGATAAATGTAAAAGAAAAATGAGTGTTAATAGCATAGATTTGCAATAGACGAATTTAAACCTGATTTATATTCATCTCGTCGGTCCTCCAATCTCTTGTATCCAGTACACCTACTGTGTAGACCGTTGCAACTTCCTGCAAACACTGATGTTTCACATCTTCGATTTGATATAAATTAATGATTAATGATTTCAGTGTCGATAAATTAATATGTCCATATCTTGATCTGTACTCTTGTAGTTTTATTCTACAAACCAAACCATGATTGATGAAATACGTTAGAATCCTCATAAACATGATATATTAATTTAACTCTGAATTTAAATTTGTTATCTATTTATTTGTCATACACATTGACAGTTTTTTTTTAATTATTCCGACATTGCCAATACTTTTAACTTGAATAAAATAACTTCAAGTCAAAATAAAGTTGATTTATTGATTATCTTGAATACTTTCTTAATGCAAAAATATTAATTTTCTACAAAAATTTACATTTTATTTCACTTTTGTTTTGTACAATAAAACTTGGCGAACTTATTAATGGTACTTTCTTCCAACCAACCAGAAAGGTATTTGAACACAAGGCTTTAGTGATAACTGTCACGCTTTTTCAAAAATCTGGGGACCAACAAGAATCAAATCTGCAACCCCTGGAGTGGAAGATAGACCCTTACTACGTCAATTAGTGCATATAGATCGTATTTTATATGAAATTGTTTAAAAAATTCCTAAATACATACCATCAGACCATTTCCCTGCAGAGAACAGATCGCTAGACTTTCCTATCTCGACACACATTATTTCCTTCTCCATCCACATACCTTCTCATACACTCTTATGATTTATCTGGTTTTCTACGTTTCCTGCTTTCCAAATATCATTCACTTGATCCAACCATACTTTTTTGGTCTTCCTCTAGCACGCGTTTTACTCATATTTGTAATAAATATTTGTTTTGTTAGTCTTTCTTCGTTCATGCTCTCTCCATATCCAAACTATTTCGGTGTGATCTTATTCATACATTCATCCCTAATCAGTTCATTGTATATCCCTAAAAATTTACTAAAATTGGTTGTATTGATTAATATACACAATTGTTAATATGATGTCTAGATAATATCAATGCATTGTATTGTATTACACTTTCATTGTAGCAGTACAATCTTGCGGGTTTATTGTCTTGTGGCAATCTCTTCCAACCAGCCAGAAATACTATATATCTAAAAGAATTTAGGCAAAATCAGGCGACATCCCTTTTTAAGTCCTTTGGATTACTATGAGCCTTTTTATTTATAAGTCGCGATGAAAACCGAAAACTTGCGGACTTTCGATTGAGAAATACTTTCGATAGAACATACATATGTGTAGGTAATTGTTTCATTGTGAACAGGGAGATTTATGCCCGTATTTACGTCTTGTTTATAAAGAAAACTGTTGATTTACGCTGACATCTTGAATGGGAATTAATGTTACAGGACTATTTTCATTTGTGGCTATTTTTTTGCGACTCGAAAATGAACGTTATCGTACTCGTATATTCTATCTCGTTATGGCCAATGTTGTAATTTACTTCAATTACAATCAAACTGCTTAATTAAAATAGTTTGTTAACCTGATTTATTTAATAGGTTTATTGGAATAATGTAAATCATTAATGGCATATTTTAAACCTTCCATCTTAACATGGAAGGGTTGAGGACACTTGTCTTCTTCGTAGGATTTTGTGCTGAACTCGATGTTAATAAAAAAAAGGGTGCAAATCTGATGATATTATACATTATACCTTTTCATTTCTTACCATATGACAATTATACCACCAGGTTATACTGGGAACGTTGGAAATGTAAAACAATCATGTTACCTGACTGGTACAATAGTGTTACCTTTCTTAGAAGTACTGTGTCATTGTTCGACAGAAAAAAATATTATTATACATTAAAAGTACAAAGTGAGATTAAGATTTAATTTTAATTAAAGCAAGTAAAAAAGAAGAAATTCATTTATCAGTGCATACATACGTGAAATATTTTTTTAATTTTAAGATTATTTATTAAATTATGAATTGAGCAAAAAAGTACTTCAAAATTATTTAACTCAACATTTTGACAAGTTCAATTGAATGGCATAGAGCCAAACCAGCCTATCCAACAAACCCAAAAATTTGTTAGTGTTGAAATTTGAGTTACAACGTTTTTTTATAAACCAGAAGTGCCTATACTTCAAAATTCTAAATGGTACTACTGCTGCTATCTATCGTTTTTTTGGCAAAGCGATTTTCGTGATATACTTTTATGCCAAATTTGCCTACCAAACAAAAAAAACGTAAATCATCAAATAATCTTGTCATAATATTGGATTATTTTTATTGTAGTAGTTTTAGAATGTATCTGTTCAATGAATAAAAAGCATTAATTACACAACATTTGATTTATAATAACCCATAGACTTTGAGCTCCATCATCTCATTTCAACATATTCGTTGTATAGGCTAGTTTGGCACTTCGCCACTCAATCAATATCTCTTTGCTTATTAAAACAGTCCTACAAAAGGAAGTACGATTTAAACAGATTTATTTTTTAAATCAGACTATTATATAGGCCAATTTAGAAATTCTTATATAAAAATCTAAATATTGTGATTTTTGTAAAACTCCTACAGTTTCTGATAACTTTGATCATCTAGTTGACAGAACGTTTGACTTTCTACCGAGGAATCGGGTCTGATTCCCGGTAGTACCCATTCGAGTATGTGTTTCGTATAAATAAATATGAATACTGTTTTTGGAACGACAAAATGAAATGTTTTTTTTTTACGAAAATACATTTATTTCATAAAAAATACTTGGTTACTTCGAAATCAGTGGCTTTTAGTGTGGTTATGACTTTTATGTTTTTTAGGTATTACTCAAAATTATACGTTTGCGTCCCCCTCAACTTAAATTAGGGTTGAAAATATTCTAAAATCAATTATATATTTTTTATACGGAATTTAGATTGTTAGTGAAACGGAGTGAATCGAATATGTTATAATCCCCGTTTTAAGGTTTGAGAACACCATATCAATGTTTTTTTTATGCCATTCGTACATTTTTTTTTATATTTTCATTACCGTTTATTACAATTCTAACATCACTCTGAAGATGAATGATGCAACTCCTTTAAAACTTCAGTTATCTTTGAATCCTCACCAACTCAGCAGCAATTTGTATAATTTTGTAAATTAATTCAATTATTAAACATGCCCTAGGTAAATGTTTAAATTTAAATTCACTTAATTGTGTTTGCTTATAAATGCCCATTTTATCACAGGTTCCCCCAGTAAAGTGGACATTGTTAATTTTAAATGAATAAAATGTTAACCTACGACTTAGACGAAAACCAACATATTTTTTAGTCTGTTTAATAAAACATTAAAAATGATCAACTTCCATGCAGAACACCGTAACGAGCTGGGTACAGTGTTATGTTGTTTCAGAGATAATTAATTAAGGAATATAAAACATGTTACACAACTTCCATGCAGAACATCGTAACGAGCTGGGTACAGTGTTATGTTGTTTCAGAGATAATTAATTAAGGAATATAAAACGTGTTACACAACTTCCATGCAGAACATCGTAACGAGCTGGGTACAGTGTTATGTTGTTTCAGAGATAATTAATTAAGGAATATAAAACATGTTACACAAAATACAGTTTAAAAAATTACATTACTTTGACGTTTCATTTTTATACGTTCTTCTATAAAAGAGTGTAAATTCAAGTTAGGATTTTTTGTTATAGCAATTATACAAAAGTCAACAAAGTAAACACGTTTCGAAAAACTTTTTGTTTTTGGAAAATTTTGTTTTCAGGGAAATAATTAAAATACTCTGTATGGAGACATGTTCTTACGCTTCGAAAATAATACATGTAGGAAATTGAATAAAAACTTAAATTTTGAATTAAAATTCAAAATAACAAAGAAACTAAAATATGTTAAATATTAAAATGAAGCAAGTATGCATATTGTCTTCGGCCCCGTTCGTCGAACCTTTGAGTTTAGAACTACTAAAGTAGGCACGGAACTTGTTGTTCGCCATCGCAACTGTTGGCAATACTACATCACATGAAGAGGCAACAACATTCGCACACATCTAGCGTAGTTACCTGTCACGTTCTGCCAGACTGGGGCCCTTTTAATTGTATTTTTTTGTATAATTAGGAATGAAACCTG
The DNA here is from genome assembly GCA_949825065.1 of Odontocerum albicorne. NCBI lineage: Eukaryota > Metazoa > Arthropoda > Insecta > Trichoptera > Odontoceridae > Odontocerum > Odontocerum albicorne. The sequence goes on from OX463851.1 coordinate 7,282,449, forward strand.
AAACCCGCGAGTAGAACTCAAATATCTTATCAACTAGACTATGAAGAAAGTCCCCATGACCGTCTCGGTGACTTCCTTGGTCTAAATGATACGACGCCTGATTTACACCCGGGAATTTTAGATTCGATTCACGATGGTATCAAAAAATCAATGCTACAGTTAACCCACAACAAAGCCAAAGTGTATCCTCTGGTTGATAGTGGTTAAATTAAATCCAGTATCCACTTTAAAACAATACCTCAAGTTTTCGCTGTTATGACTATCTTTTAAATATTTTTAATTTAAATATTGACAATGGTTTTAAATGATTCTTTAAGATAAGATTTTTCTTTATTTGATACAAGGTATATTTACGAAAGTTATAAGAATAATTCTTATCAAAAGTATTTATGGATTAAAAAGTATAATTTATAATTTAAAGCAATATTTATCAAACATCAGATAAAATATCACCCTTTCATAAAAAATCAACAATTATAGGAGCATACTCGTATTTGATATGGTTCCAGACATCTTTCTTACGGTTCGGAAATGTAAAATTTTTATCTTAAACCTTTTATTTTTTCTTCAAACGAGTCCTATGCGAGGCACTATAGTATATTTCCTTTCTCCTTGCCCTTTATTACGTGATTCTTGTAAAGACGAAATTTCGCACGCTTTTTCCAAAATATAGTTTTCAAGTTTTTTTTAACTTAGTTTAGCGAGAGATCTTCTGTAATTTAATCAGGAATGGAAATATCCATTCGGCTTTTTATTTGAGTTTTGATTTCAAAAAGAATTTTAAGGAGAATCACACTCTCAACTTTATCGGTCGTAAACGTGCCGTGCCGTGCCCTAGTGAATACGGAATATTATTGTCAAACGGGGTAAAACTATTTATATTTTTTCTCTCTCTTTATCTAGAAGAAATTTCTGATGGAGAGAAGATTTTTATATACTTTTTTGATGGAAAAAAAGATTTTTATGTTTTTTTTCTGATGGAAAAGAAAATTCTGGTAGTCTGTTCTGATGGAATATAAGATTATAATGGTCTAGTATAATTTTTACTGGTGGAAAACAAGATTCTGGTGGTCTTTCCTAATGAGAAAGAAGATCTATAATAATTTTTTTTATGTTAATTAATATTGTAATGCCATTTTATTTAAAAAATATATATCCTGATAGTCTATTATGATGAAAAATAACATCATGATCTTGTCTGAAAGATGATAATATAGAAAGGGGTTTGAGAAGACTTAATGAACACCAGCCAAGAACCACATTTAAAATAATTCAGAATCTAACGGGAATAATCCATAACCAGAAATTCATCATAAAGGCAAAAAAATGGCAAGCAAATTGTTTTATCGCGACATACACATTTCACCTCCTCATCTATAGGATTCATTTACTTTTCAAGTTTTTTCATTGTCTGACTCTTGGTATTTCTTTCCTTCAAATTTCTCTGAAGTTCTTCCTTGTTTTTCTTTTATTTTCTTTTTTAATATGAACTATTATCACTTACTGGGTGTATCCGTGTTATAGTGGGCATTATAGTTTATGTTGACATTTATCTTATATTATATATTCAGAACATCTTTACAATGGTACTGACTATGAGCAGACTCCCAAGGAAACCACAATCTGTATTGAGTCTGACATAAGATAATTAAAGATAAGACGTGTGTGAGTTGAAATCATACACACTCACACCTTACTTTACGTATCCTCTTTTAGCGGAATTTCGCTTTTTCTCAATTAAAAAAATAATTAACGTAGTCGCTTTACAAAAAAACTATATACGGAATATTTTTTAAGTGACAAAAATACAGATCTCTTGATAATAAACACTGATTTTGAAAAGGGAATTCAAATCCTATTTTAAAATAATCATGTTTAAGAGTTTCTCGAAAACATTATGAGAGTATATTTATGGTATACAGCTTGAAGAGAAAATGTGTAAAGCAACAAACTTTGTATGGAGATTTACGTCCAGTTCCTGATTCCCAGTCCACTTATTCTGATATGCAATCTTCAAATATACGAGTAAATGTCGTATTTTTTTAAATTTGTATACATATTTAATCGTTTTCTCTATTACATATTTCAGAATACACTCTCATCTCGAAGCAATTTTTCTCAAATATTTCATTCATTTTTTCTTCATTGAACACGTCACGTACTTTTAATTTTTATTCTGCTATTTCATAGTATTTTCATAGATGATATAATAGTTTAGAGGGATATCGAACGACATATAACGTTAGAAAACAAAGTCAAAGGACACTAAAACATATATACTCAAACCAGACAAAATCAAAATCTGCTAAGATAAATAAATCTCTCCACAATAGTATTTCGGAGCCCACTTTGATGTATGAGAGTGAAGCGTGGACGTGGAAAAAGACTGAGAAGTACCGAATAAATGTTGTAGAAATGTGTGCATTGAGAAGAATTCATGAAGTAACAATGTATGACTGAATACGGAATGAAGTGATAATGAATTGATGTACAATATAAAATTAAGAAGAGTGCCCTGACATGGTTTAGACATGTGGAATGAATAAATTAAGAAAGACTAACAAAACAGATATACATATAGTGAAAATGTGAGTAGAATGCGTATTAGAGGAAGACCAAGGAAAATATATTTGGATCAAGTGAATGATATTCTGAAACAACAAAACGTAGCAAGAGAAGGTGTATGGATGTAAAAGAGACTAAGTATGGTATGTGTATCGAAATAGGAAAGTATGGTGTTCTGTCCTATATACCTACCCCGACAGGGAAATGGCGTGATGGTATGTATGTTGTATAGAAAAAGTTAATAAGTTACACTAAATTTCGATTAACAGACAACTTTTCAGGATAGTGTCTCTTTCGTTAAGCTAGTTATGAATGTACGCGCAAAAACTGCCATATTTTGATAAATCGCCAATATTGGCAAGTAAATCGAAATACTTTGTACCACATACCCGTAAATATAAAAATAAATATAACTGATAAACATAAATTAGGAGTAATCAACAATACACAGAATGCTTTGTCTGGTAAATTTAAAGCAATAAAAATGGTTCTCCATCAGCGGCAATCATTTTAACTGCCTCCGATGGGGTGATTTTATTACTTTTGATCAGAGTTTTCCAACAGTTTATTGATCATTTGAACATTTATAAGTATAAAGGACCCAACACATATTTAACCTGTTCTGAAAGTAATTAAGGAAACAATTAATGGAATTTGTATAGAACAAAAATTTTTACGTAATTTAAAAATGAAATAAAGTAAAAAACTTTAATGACTTAGTAAGATGCTTAACTATCACCTATAGATTTTGGAGTCGAATTTCCGATGATACCCAAAACATAAAAAAGTGTCCCAGTCTGGTCAAAGAGTTCATCTGGTAACAATTCTCGTACGTGCCTAATACGGGAAGGAGTATTGTTGCCTTTTCACGTGCGATAGTGTTACCAATATGTGCAATGATAAACCGAGATTTCTGTGTCTACTTCAGTGTAGTCGAGAGACAATACTTTCTCTCAACCACACTCTTTACTATATCTGAATTACCAATTTAAAAATGTTGAAGGGTAACATAAAAAAATACACGAAATTCCCATTAAACTTGCGTGTTTATTTATTGGACATACGGAAGTGTGTTTATTATTGCACATACAGGAGTCATTCCATATTTTAAATAAAATTTAAACGTGTTTTCTGAATTGGATTCTTTTTACGTACAGGCTCCTATTTTGTGTTTAGCTTGACAATAAAATCACTATTTCGTAAATCATACTCAACAATAAAATTTTCCGTCAATTCGAATGTTGAGCCCTTAAGAATTGATAAAATTACGGATACCCAATTTTAAGTACGCTGGAATTTCTTATTTGTTTTATATATATTTTCGATCAACAATGTTTATTTTTTTTAAGTACTTAAACTCCCTAGTTCTAACCTCATACTGTTTTTTTTATAATAGGCAATGCACCCGAACTAGGATGGTGTGTGCCATCAAATTAAAGTCACTACGCAATTATCAGTCAGAGTCAATATAATAAAACTAATTTTTAAAAATGCCAACTCTAGACAATTTAAAGTTTCAACTGATAAAGCTTCTAAAGTTTAACAATCGATTTATTACTCGAAAAGTTTCACGAAGAAAGAAGAAACGCAACATTCATTGGACGCGACAAAGATATGGCTTTTAGAAAATCGACAGACACTTCCATCTTGTTCATTCTTATTATATTTTGTTAAACTAATCAAATATCGCATTCAATCTCCAAGCATTATCCAATGAGTTAAACACTTTTGTACTTTTCTTAATTTCGAAAAACGTCGATTTAAACTAATATTTCGCTTTATTGGTTCGTTTCGTAAATCGCATTTTTGATACTGTGATAAAAATCGAGTAAATAATTTTCGAAGGGGTCATTCAGTATAACATCGGTGTGGATCGTTGCTGGGTCTCGAGGCCTGGTAGTTGAGGATCCCCTCGTCATTACAATGTCAATTCAATTGGAAAGGGAAGCCGTGCCGTGGAGTTTTTTTCAAGTGTGTGAGCCATTGTTCACCAGAACTCACCGGCCATACCGATGTATTGGATCTGATGGCACACTGAAGTGAGACAATCGGAGCACATCGGCATGCTTTTTTTTCTATGACCGAAGTCGTAGGTATCCTTAAACCCCCGATACTATGCGGAAAAATTGCTGTGTCATTCAAGGGGAAAAGCACAGCGCGGGGTTCGAACTGACAACCTTCCGCACGAAAGTCCAGTGCATTACCGCGCGGTCATGCACACCAAATCAGCTATATACACTACATCGGTATATTTTCTGCCTGGTTAACTACTCCGATCCGATCTAGTGGAATCAAATAATAGTTTTGCTGCATTACAAGTTTCCTGTCAAAATACTGACAACGTACTGGGGTAGTGGAACTTCATGCCTTAATGTTTTATGTTTTATAAGTATATTTACTACGCTGCAAATCATTTTCTTATTCCCTTGACGTCAGACATTGAGTTCATCGTCACTACTATTATTTTCACACTCAGGTGTACCGTCGCCGAAGAAGTTCCTTTAGGCAATTCTTTCGTCACTAAGTAACGTCAGGCTTTTAATAAATAAAGAGTATTTCGATCTTCTAAACAACCCCCCAGTTGGTGGGGGGGTCGAACTCAACTATTGATTCGTTTATAATTCCAATAAAAACAATAATCAAAATTTAATCGAGCTTTCTGTGATGATTATTGTGATTCTAGAACAAATTTTATATTATTATTAACGTAATCAACCCATAATTTCTCTATAGTTCGAAAAGACGTAAAATTTAGGTGAACATCTTTAAAAAATCCCGTCTACTTTCCATTAAACTATTGTCAAAATCTTCCCAATTTTCAATGTTTAAATACCACTGACTTAAATTATGAATCCCATATACTCGTAGCTAGTCTGATATGTTCCGCGCATTTTAGGTTTTATCTAATGTACTATATTTTATTGTAAAAATGTTTCTGAAAATCATATTTCAGTTTTGCTAACGTATTAAATATTTTATGGACAGTTACGAGCCTGTCATATGACTGACAGTTTATTTAACGGTATCATAAAATACTTCGTACTAGTCGATAACTGTATGTGTGAAGGGAAAATAAACTTTAGATTATTTTTCGAAAACGTGTACAAAATCACTGAATTATAGAAGATTTCTTCTTATTATTTGTTATGCTTTTTACAAAGCAGCTGTTATCATTGGACAGATTTTGAACGAATTGCCCACAGTGCAGAAATAATGATACGTCTCCATTTCTCACGGTCAATAGCATTTCTTCTCCACTCGTGGAACGAACTGTAGGTTGCATTCGTTGCCAGGTATGTCCATTACGTTGCTTCTACAATATTTCCCCTTGGATCACCAATCTCTCCATTGTATCGTGCCGTCTGATAATAAGGATTTATTATGGAAGCCAAACGCTGTTCAACTTGAAGTTTTTACAGAAATTATGATTTTTTCCTGCCGCTGGTACCACAACTCCAAGGTGTTTGTTGTTTACCTTTTCTCTCGATGTCCATGATTCGACACCATGCAGAAGACATTGGAAAATCAATGTTCTTACAAATTTCATTTTGTTTGTAATCTTCCTATCTCTCCAAATTTTAAGAAAATTTAATTAAATCAATTGAAAAAAAATAAAGGAAAAAAATCTCGATACATCTTTTAAATAATGGACCCTTCGAAACACTTTGAATGTGTTGTGGTACAACAGCTCCCACTATTTTAGTGAAGTATTTTTTGAGTGATTATGACATTATCTTTTTATTACTAACATAGAAATATAGAGACATTAAAAGTCCAACTAAAAGTGTAATGACTAGAGAATTTTGATTTCATAAATCACCTATACTATATGTCAACACAAAAGATTGGGAATCCTTCAGTCAGGGTACTAACTGCGTGTTTCATAAATTTTCCTTTATTCGTCTTTATCCTTTGAGAATCTATTGGAATGAATTTCCGTTGAACTTTATTCCTAGTTTCCATCAAATGGGTGCTTAAAATTTTACATATGTTTTACAATCTAGAATTCTAAGTATCTACTCTCGACCTTTAACAAGAAGATTGAAGTTATGAAGAAACACATTATGTTATTGAAAAGAAATTATATATTTTTTAAGTCGATGTTTGAAACAAGCCAACGAGGATGAAACTTTTACGGCAGCTGGTAACTGGATCCAGAATCTGACTGCATGGACTGTAAAGAACGGCGTGAAAAAGGGTGAGCAATAAAATGCCACTGACTAAATGTAACCTCTTCTTGAGCATTACGCATGTCCATGATCGGATAAGTGCTAAACATTTTCGGCAAAATATTGATGTGCGGCGGAACAGTTTAATATGTTATATAAAAGAGACAACAATACAATAACTTCTAGGCAATTTCTTACACTTAACTAATTGAACTTTTTATAATATAATGTGATGGGAACAGCTTAACAGAAGAAAATATCAAAATAATAACGTGTATTTTTGAGGATGCGAATTAAATGCGGATACCAAAATGTTATATAATTATGAAAACTTTTGAATTTTATTTTTATATGTAAATGAAACCGAAATGTCACATAATTTTCAAATCAATTAATCAAAAATACTTACTTTATATCATCTTACAATATAATATTGACAAAAATTTCAATTCTCTCGTGAATTATTTCGTTAGAATTTGTTAATATCAAAATCCCATAGAAAATCTCTCCTAGATATTGACCGTGAACTCTAATATTTAGGAGAGATTATCTATGGAATTTTCAAATACCATTGAGAAATGTTGAAGTTCACAAGTAATATTCATTTTCTCTATGGAATTTTGAAAAAAAATTCTAATAAAATTATTCAAAACTTCTGAAAATTAAATTTTTCGCATAAGTAAACTTTTTATGAGGAAATATAATTAGTATAGTATTATTTAATTTTAAGATGTCTTTAGAAAGAAAAAATATTTGTGTTGATACTTTATGAGATTTTGAAGGCCGTAGATTTGATAAGAGGTCAAGACTTAGATGAAAAGTCGTAGAACTGTTGAAAAGCCAACATTTGGCTTAACACTAAGATGGATATTGAAATACAATCATAGCCGGGCACCCGAATGAAGAAGCCTGGCCTTACTAACACAAGCGAGTAGAAAACGTTCTTGGAGATGGCTTAGTACACACCCAAGATTGTACAGCCAGTGACGATAATTATTATCACTCTATGACCTTTAGAAATAAAATTATTTTTACAATGAACAAATTTACTCATTCTCTTAGAATTGTTCTGCAAAGTTTTCGTGATAAGATCTCTAAATGAACATTGAAGAATTTAGGAATAAAACAAAATATTTATCAACTTTTAAAAAGTCATTTCATTATTATCTCATATTTTTTGCTAAAAACATCAAACTTAATTAACAAGAGAAATTTTCCCCAAAATACAGGTTCAATTCTGTGCAGCCTCCTTTAACTCGAGGCAGGAGGAATATTTATTTACTCTCGATCATCTGGCGTGGTAGAGAAAAATATACCCGGATAAAAATATCGCTGATAATCTCTATCTCGATGAAAACTATCATTAAAATGATCTTACATACTATCCCTTTATTCAAAATATGAGAGCAAACAAGTAAATTATTTTCCCTCTGTTCATTTTTCAGCAAATACTGATATGTTGATTTGGCAACATTCTTATTGCTCCAAAACATTAATATAGTATGATTTCAAGGTTAGGTAAAACAGCACTGTACTGAATGTTTTTTTTCTTGTTTGAGAATATCTCCATCCTGATCTGAGTTATCAGTAGCTGCAGGTGCATTACTAGTATCACGTGGCACAATATCCACATAATTTAAAACTTCACATCCAGACAAATGATTATCTACACATATCGAATCACGCACTGTTTTTTTTTTTTTTTTTTACTACCTGGTTAATCCACAACCCGGTTAGTGATACCCCATATAATCGAGACTTTGTTGTAAAGCAAAAAGAAAGTTTTCCCCAAAATCTTAGCTCTTTCCCAAATAATATTATAGCACTCGAGTAAGGGACAAATAAAAAATATACAACTATGAAGCTTTTCCAAAATTTCGAGTTCTTTAAGCTAAAAAACATGTCTCCAAAGCTCGAGAGTCCTTCCTATGCAGACTTATTTTGCTAAATAAAATTTGGAACAAATAATAAGCAAATATGGAATTTATGTAACTAATGGAGATTTTCTCAAAACCTAGGCTTGTTTCGGAGAAGCCTTGTTCCATTTAATTAAGTAAAATGAATTACAAGATTTAGAATTTAAATTCCTAAAGCAAGTAATTTTTCTAATATATTCGATTCAGTCAAAATGGGTAAAAAATAACAAATCTTGTTTTATGAAAGCTAAAGCAAAATTTCAACCCCCACTTTCAACTCCTAGAAGCTTCCCTCCACTTGAATAAAGAACGAGTGATTAGCAAGTATAGAAAGTTTCTAAAGTAATTGCCAAAGGGAAACTTTCCGAAAATTCAGGCTCCTTTATGAACAACGTCGTTCAGCTCGAGTTAAGAAATATAGAATGTAAATATCTAAAGATTTGCTTTCCCTAAAACCCAGACTTCTTCCCTCGCACCTCACGAATTAGCAAATATGGAGTTTGAATTGCTAAATGAAAACTTTTCCAAAGTCAAAACGCCCGCGCCCTCCAGAACAGCCCGTACCACACAAGGAAGGAAGAAATAATTAATATTTTTTTAACTGTAAAACCGAGCAGAAAATTTTCCATTCAAACTTTTATTTCCTAGTCGTCTCGATCCACTCAGATAAGGAAAGGTTGATAACCATATGGTATATGAAACTGAAATAGCTAAAGGGAAATTTTCCCAACACCCAGGCTCCTTCCCGCGCAGCATCTTCCCACTCAGGCTACTGCTCCACGACGATCAAGGTGCATTACTACCCCGAGGGCGGCTGGGGTTACGCGGTGCTGGTGTGCGCCTTCCTGGTGCAAGTGCTAGCCCACGGACTGCATACTGCTGCTGGGGTGTGGGTGTTGGAGATCACCAGGAAGTATCCTCAATCAGGAAGTGGAGCTAACTTTCCTAGGACAGGTAAAACATAAAAACTTGGCATGGGACATATATTCACCACCTGTTCTGCGCGATCAGTTCTAAACTACCGTTTCGCGCGTAAAATTTATTATATTTTTTGGGTTGTTTTCGAGTTATTATAAAATTGGTCAATGCTTTCTGACTTTTGGAATATTGAAAATCTTATGAAGATTTGGAATATTTTGAAAATCTGTGTTCTATTCCCGCTTTTCACTTTAGGCCTCATGAATATCCTTCTAGTTGATTGGAGGAGATTGCCACATGGTAATAACCCCATAATGTTGTATTGTATTAGACTTTTTCTGAAGCTTAACTTTGAATTGTCTAATTGTAATTTTTTTATGTTTATTTTATTATATTAAATCATATATGATAATTGCATTAGTGACTTTGCATTGTATTTTATTACCCTTTCGTTGTATATAGTACAGCCTGGCAGGCTAATTTCGATATAGCAAATCTTGCATCCAACCAGAAATATGTTAAAGAGGCCTTAAGGGAAAACCAGACTGGAATCCGTTTTAAAATATCTGGGTTCCAACGGGAATTGAGCCCGCAACCTCCACGCTGGGAGACAAGCGTCTTACCAACTAGACCACGGAAGTCGTAAGATTATACAAATGAAGTATTATACATGATTTGCTCGGGCGCTGCAATACCTGCCAGACGGGATTTGTTTGATAATAGAGGGTTCGAATTCCAAGTTCGAGCGCCATTTAGGAGAGTTTGTTCTCTAAACGGCGGGATAAAAATTGTCCATTGAATTAAATTAAATATTCAAAAATTATTTCTTCGTGTTTTTTTTTTCATTGTCGTACATTACTACGTCCTATTACTTTTTGCTCGTTCGATATATTATGTATTAAATATTAAATATTATTTTTAATGAAATTTAAAAATAACTTAACAAAATTGAAATTATATAAAACTAAAGCTGCAACTTACCAATAAACATTTTTTTATATTACTGATGAACATATAAGCTTCTATTAAAACATTTATACAGCTGAAACATCTGGTAGATGATCCGTAGAAATGGGCCGACGCAGAATCGTCCTCCGCGCTCAAACGGCGACGCAAAAACGGCAATTGAAACGCCCTAGATTCGGCATGGTGTCATATTTGAAAAAATCACTGTGGATGAATAGAGTAAACCAAAACGTATCTGATGTTACTAATTTTTAACAATTATTTTAAATATAAGGATATCATTTTTATTGCGAACTGTGAATATTAAATCTAAAAGAAAATTATTTGTTTTCTGTTACTGAGAACACTATCACATTAATAAGCATAGTATCGATAAATTAATTTTAAGAGAGAGATTTATTAAACTTTGTAATATTTCATTCTCAAAACAATTATTCTTCTGCTTCTTCTTATTTTTAACATCTTGACTACAACCACCCGATTTATTTGATTTTTAGTTCTTAATTACACTCTACATAAACTAGTAAAAAATAATTTTCATATTTGTTCCTACTTCCATTATACTGAATTTAACAAAAGTCATAAATAGTTCTTACCCCTGGTAAGTAAACAAAGAAAGCGTATGCCTAAACTCTCAAAAAACGAATGACACAAATTTGAATCACGGTTTCTTTGTTGAGAATATAACAGAATTAATGCACACATTAATAAATCATTAAATAATCAAATGTGTTGCTTTCCCTTTGTGGAATTCCATATAAGAATATTTTATAATAAATTACTTTGTTATTCCACTATTTATATTAATCTCCGTGACATTTGTTTCTACTTCATATCTCGAGGCTCTCTTCAGGTGGAATGATTCCGGTTTGTTACGAAAGCAATGCTTAGGTTCAACTGGTATCATGTTTCATCGTTAAAATTTTATTTTATTTTTATTTAATTAATGACACAACAGTGTATTTTATATACAAATGAACACATGACAAATTATACAAGTACTTAAAATTATTGACAAAAAATACAGAACTTTATCTTAAACGAACATGGAGATACAATAAACAGTAGTAATAAGGAATTAGTCATTGTTTAAAACTATTTATTATTAATATGTATACTTAAGTTCAATATATGTATGTATACCACAAAATATTACCAAATTTTACCAAGTAGACTAAGTTCGATTAGTTTTTGTGCCATATTGATTTTTCCTATCGCTACACGCCATTCGATATCTCTTGTGACTCTTCGATCATCCAAGAAAATACTACCTAAATAGTACAATTTTTTAACTTGCTCTCATATTTCATAGCTCACCCTTATACGATATTGCATTTACTTTTTCTTTCACACTTTTCTATTACCATGACTTTGAATTTTATAAAATTCCTCCTCAAATCTCATACAATTTACTAATCAAATTATGTCATTCATTCCATTATCTGATAACACTACCATGTCATCAGCGTACAGCAATCTGCACACATTTCCATTCGACATTTGTATACCATATCACCCATTGACCTCTGTAGTTCTGTTAACCAGCCAAAGATTTTAAAAAACTTCAAAGATCTAAAATGTAGACTTAAGAAATATGGTAGCTACCCCACGATTTTTGTTAATATTTGTGTTTTTCTCAATTTTTCCGTTCCCGTCTGCTTTACCTATTTGAATAAATCCAGACGCAGAATTATTTTCTTCTCTTGGCGTAATATATCTGCTTCTTACTACACATAATCTCGCATTCCTTTCTCTCTCCCTCCTTTGGTCTTCCTTTAACGACCCACAAAATTTACACCAGAAGGCGCACGTCATAATTCATATAAGCCCTGTTGCCTATGTTCAACCGTTGGGAGTAATCCACAACTTACAGAGCAAAACTTTAATGACCTTAAATGGTTTGAAATTGAAGAATTATGTTCAAATGAAACAGCATAAGAAAACCACAGTTGACAGTTTAAAATACAAGTATTTATTTATTTAATACACAAGACAAAATGTGGACTGCGTTAGTTTAATATTTATTCACTACTCAAATTGCCGCGGCTTTTGAAAATGCCTCGGGGCTTCTCTCAACCAGCGCAATTTAACTTGTCATCTTACTGTTATAGTGTTAAGTACATCTGGTTGATTACTACTGATTGCACAATATTTGTTTTTTGGATAAGATAACCGTAGCATTTTACGCAGCCTTCTGGCAGAACGCTGGTCCTCCAACCAAAATTTTTCCCATATAGTTTTATCACACACATTTTAATATGTTTCTGGTTGGTTTGATAAAATTAGATAATTCAATGAAATGACTGTGAGCTTAACAGGTTTTACGTTTACAACTGAAGCATAACGAAATGCAATAAAAAGTGGCTAAATAAAAATCAGGCTCAAAATTATCTAATACTCACTAAAGCGCTAAATAGAGTTTCAAGAGTGCAACAAAAACACGGATATGTGATTTCAGTCCTGTGTATTATACAACTTTAGTCACCTCTCGCTTTTTATTAGTGTTTGCTTACGAGTGTATGTTTATATGTATTTATATGTGTTTGTGCGTGAGTAAAATATGAACAAGTAAATGTGTTATGCACTAAGTATTTTTACATTTATTCATTTTGAATGACACATTTACTTATTTATTTAGACACTTTATTGTAAAGATACCAATGGCGAGTTTATTGCCAAAAGAATAGGTATCTCTTCCAATAACCGAACAAGAGCTAACATACGCAGCTTCGTGCCAATTACTGGGTCAAAGTTGATGATATATTTTTTTAAATAAAAATCATACCCCACATTTAATAAAAATATTTACAAATGTCAAATATTTACGAATATGGGCAAGGACAAAAAAATAAAAGTTATGAAGAAACATGTCTTCATTGAACAGAGATGTATAATAAAATTCAAGCCACTGTTTGAAACAAGTCAACGAGGGCGAGACTCTTACGGCAGCCGGCAACTAGTTCCAGAGTCTTACTACGGTATGTACAATATGTGATGAAAGAGGAGCATCAACTGGTTATGCCTTTGAAATAATTTCGGCGAAATAATGAAGGGCGGTGCGACAGTTTAGAATATTATATAAAAGTGGCTATATATGAACCTGTATGCTGTTACTTTTATACCATGATACATTTTGTTGTTGCACTAAGTAGCACTGTATGTAAGTTCAAAAGGTAAAATACAACGGAGAAAAATCCTAACAAAAATAAAATTCGTGACTCGTAAATACTACTATCCCATAACAGAGCTTTGAATAAGCTTAAATAGTTCGTTAATGAAATTTTAAATGAAACGTTTCTGAGTGGTGCTTTTAAAATTCCTCAGAATGAAAAAACTCAAAGTTAAAAGAAATACCAGCAAATTGAAGTTTTATTTGATATATTCAGGCGCATACCGTTTTAAAAGCTTCAAAGAAAACTTATGTTAAAATTTTAGACACAATATCTGTCAAATAGACACATATTCCATCCATAAAATTGACTAATCACTCTTTGTAGAATTTACATAAATATTTCGGTAGTTTCAAACTCACAAAGACTACGTGGTGACAACATGTTGCATTCCGCTCGTTTATGGGAAAAGAAAAAAAGAAGAAATAAATCCAGCTTATAGCGTCACAGAATTCAAACTACACATTATATTGTAATGTATTGTATTGGATTGCATTGTATTGTATTACTCTCCGGTTTTATATACCGTTGAACCTGGCGGGCGTATTACTATGTGGCAATCTCTTCTTAACTAGAAAAATGTTAAACAACTCTAAAATGGAAACCAAACTGGATTCTTTTTTTTTATTTGGGTACCAGTAGGAATCGAACCCACAAGCAGCTAGCTGGAAGATATGCGTCTTATCAACTAGGCCATTACACTTTGACCAAAGTGTTTACATTCCTCCAAAAAGTTGGATATCAAATAAACCAAATGTTACTTGTAAATTTTTCTTATTACACTATCCTGTATTCTTATCTCGAAATGTTTATCAAGCAAGTATTGGGTAGTCAATATGGATATTTTGCGCACCCTTTCGAGTTTATCAAAACATGTTGTAACAGATTATTTTGAAGTGGAAATCTGATGAGCCTATATGACTAGATGAATGGATGTGGTCAAAGCAAAGACTGTGTGCGTGGATAGAAAAACTTGAATATGTCCTCTGTACCTTCCCAAATTATTGGTTATGTATTTATATATAAGAGTAGTTTTATAGCTTTCAGACTTCCGTGGTCTAGGTGGTAAGACATCTGTCTCCCAAGCCGAGGTTTGCAGGTTCAATTCCATTTGTTATCCAATTTTTTTTAAAGTTTCAGTTTGAATTTCACTTAGACCTCTGTATCATTTTTTTGGTTGGTTGGAACAGATTGTCGTATGATAATAAATTCATCAGATTGTACTGTTTATAATTAAATTGTTACATTATACAACGCACTACATAGTTTTTTGAGAGGTATGCTCAATAGACTACGGAGAAATTGTAGATTTTTCCTCACATTTTTTTCAACTCCTTTTGAGCTACGTACCCATTATCAGGAAGTCTCAGTCAGCCGGTCCATCAAAAACCAATTTATTTCTATCATAGGCAATGGCCAGATTATTTGGTCTGGCTGTCACCCGCCATGATTTATCATCATTATCAAACGATTTTATTACCAAAGCATTTCATGATCCAACACACGGCGGTGTCGTTAAACTTTGTCTAACATGACTGTTTATATTAACTTCATTGTCGGCCATGTTTATCAGTAAACATGCCTGTCTGTTCATTCTATCACCATTGTTGCACACTTTTTTGGCAAAGATGTTTTAAGATTAAAAAAAAATTCGTCGTGCTCTCAATATATCCATATTGTGTTTCGGGCATATTGAAAAGCTTCAGTCTCAGTAAGTGAACCTTCGGGATTAGAACCTCTGCAGTAGACACGGAATTTTATCCTACTCAGTTTCTGCTAGGCATGCTTGGGTATAACTTCTTGAGCGTAAGAAGAGATATGCGTCTCCTGGTATACGTTGTCAGACACTTTCGAGGAATTGTGAGCTGTCCAGCGTTACTACAAAGATTAGCGTTAAATGTTCCTAACAATTACACTAGACTGCACCGGCAAGAACTGTTCTCAATAACATACGCAAGAACGTGTCTTCCAGCTGCTATGCCTGCTGGAAGGGCCTTAACTCTTTTGAGCGGGACTACTTCGGATTTCAAGTCACATTACCAAAAGCAAAAGAAAATTTTCTTCTAAGATTGAGCGCGTTAGAAAGCACTCATCAACGTATTTAAGTGTCTTTGAATATATGTGTGTTTGTATGTGTATGTATGTATATGTTTGTGTGTATGCATATACTCGTACATATTTATTTTATTTTATATAATTTTTTTTTAATGTCAACATTTTTTGTATTTTTCAATGTAATTGGGCTAACCCTGTATTGAGAAAATAAATAAACAAACTCACGGTTTGTCATTGAACGTTTGGCATCACTACCGCTCGGCGCATGCGAGTGTTGTTACCAAACGAACTAAACTGGCACCCCTTTTCTTGGGTACCATCGAGAATCTAACCTGAAATCCCCTGGTGGAAGTCAAGAATATTACCTAACTAGGCTACAGATATCGTAGACTCTGATAAACTTTAACAATGTTCTTATTCAATCAGTTATTTTTTAATCACAATTAAAACCAACGAGTTTTTAAATAAATATTAATATTTTGTCACCGTAATTTATTAAGTCAAACACTGTTTATTCCACTTAATATAACAATATAACCCTACCGGGTTCAAGGTTTTCCCCTCATCATCATACGAGCACGAATAAGACTTGTTTGTGATGTTTGAAGAAGGATAAGAGTAAGATTAATGTTGTGAAGATACGTGCTCCAAGGAAAGTTTGTGGAATGTCAATGTTTGAAAGAAGATATCAGAAATGAATGCATGGATAAAATGGATGGTTTAAGTAAGATGAAGAAAGGAGGTTTAAGATTGTTTGGACATGTGGAGAAAACGAATAGCTATATAATATATAAGCGAGTATACCAAGCAGAAGCGCAGGGTGTGCATGGAAGATGTGAACGGAGGATAACGTCGCTGGACCACATGGATCATATTTTGAAAGAAGGTAAAGTGAGAATTATGAATAATAGAAGATTGTGCATGACGAGATGTATGAATGTGGAAAAGGCGAAAGTTGTGCGCTTGGATAGAAAGGGTTGAATATGTGATCTTTCGGCCTACCCTGCAAGGGACACGGCGTGATGATATGTGTGTATGTATTTACAGGAAATATCGTGTAAACATTAATTTTAACTAAAAATATAACATACTGCTTCTGTTGTTAACTATACGTTTAACTTAGTGATAATACTCCTAACCCTAAACGCCCTTAGTAATTCGAGAAAGTTTTGCTATAGCTGTAAAATTTATCACCAGCAAAACGTGTATGTATCCATAAATTTTAGTTCATAAAACTGCGTGGGAGTGTAGACAAAGACACATAACTACGCGAAATATGTTAGTATACTCGTAATATAATTGTAATGTATTGTATAATAACACTTTCATTGTATATATACAGTTACTACCCCTAGACCAAATTGATAAATTCTGAAAGAAAAAAGAGTTAAAAGTCTTTATAGTAGGAAAGCATGCGTGACGTGGTATATGGACTTCGCATAAGCGAAAGATGTGTTCCAGGATAGAATAAAGGGAAAATGGGCTCTCTCCTGCGGCCATGACGTGATAATAATGATGATGATTACCCCTAGAGTTATACTGTATTCCACTTTAATTGTATACCGTACAACTTAGCAATTTTATTGTCATGTTGCAATATCTTTACACCAACTAGACATATTTTACAGAAACCTTAAATAAAAACCAGACTCAAACCCTATTTAAAATAGATTGGGTCCCAACTAGCTGGAAGACAGGCGTCTTACTAACTAGGCTACCGAAGTCGCGTAAAGATTTTATATACTCGTAACTTGAATTAACCAACTCATTATCAAAATATATTACCCACGCTAGTTCCATGTTGAAGTCAGGAGAGAGGATAGAGCGCCAAACTTTCCTATCACGTCATACATCCTTCGCCATACATTTCTCATATTTCCACCCTTTTTTTACTCCTTACCTTTCTTTTTTTTAATATCACTCAATTAGTCCAACTTCATTTATCTCAGTCGTCCTCGACCAAGACTCCAACCCAAACTTGCATTGTAAATTTGTTTAGCCAGTCTTTCGGCACTAAATATATCCAAACCCCCTCAACGTGCTCTTTCCACCCTATTTATCATATTAGTTTTTTAGCTCATATTCATCCTTAATAATTAAATTTCTTATTCTGTCGTTTTCCACGTCCACGTTTCACCCCTATACGTCAATGTTAACAATAACACGCTGTCATGAACCACCATTTTGGCAGATCTTGATATTGCTAGATTGTTTTATTTAATAATCAATATTTATTTCTTATATATGGAAAACTCGGCGGTAAATATGAAACATCCTTAGTTGTTTTAAACGGTTAAAATCTGGTTTATCAATGGGCTCGCCAGATTATAAATTGTACAAAAAAGTGTAATTATACGTAATCGGAGGCAGTGGTCTAACTGTTAATATTCACGCTAAGTAAGCGAACGCCACAGTTTCAATTCCTGATGGATTCACTTACAAACTAGTTTTACTCTTAGACCTAATTATATGTAAATTACTGTTTTTCTATGCCTTAAATGCTACCCTATTATATTATGTTCTTCAAGTGATTTTAAGCAACAAGAAAATAGCTTTAATATTAATCTTCCAAACGAGGGGATGCAGCTGCTTGAAACATTGATTATCATGTCACATATTTCCTATCATCATCATTAAGTAACACAAAATAGAGCTTTAAATCTGTCAAATAAAATTTGACTGTGATTTTTATTGTAAAAATGTTAAGAAAAATATTATCTTACCCACCTTATATAAAAAAAGTGGAAAGAATGTATTTTTTATTTCCCTTTCTTATCCTGATCTATAGCAGTTCCGACATCAAAACTTCAATACGCATCCAAGTTATAATCCAGTTATTGACAATAAAAAAATAAAACGAAAAACCCACTACATAAATATTTCCAAAAAAACTTCGAGATCAATTTGTAGTTTCAACGAAGTGGAAAGGTACAAGAAGTAATATTTTATTTTATTCCATAACGGAATAAATCATGAATCTACGCACAACGTATGTGTAAGTTGAATGATTCATTGTTCTCTCCTGACAACCCTAAGATTTATTCGCATGTCATGGAAATAAAGAGAATTCCAGATTGAACATTGTTCTATCTGTTTCTCTCTCTCCTCTCACAAGGGTTAATATAATAATATGCAAATTCGAAATGGATTATTTCTCGAGTGCCAACTATTCCCCAGAAAATGTAATATATAACCAAATTTCTTCAGAATAACCTTCGAAATCACCGTGGACAACCTTCTTAAAAACATTGATTTGGGTTGTAGCTTACTGTTATACCTAGGTCTGGTTAGATCAAACATGAGGAATCGTCGTCTTTTAATCCGAGTGCATATTATTCTTCAGAAAACCTTCTTAAAAACATTGATTTGGATTGTAGCTTACTGTTATACCTAGGTCTGGTTAGATCAAACATGAGGAATCGTCGTCTTTTAATCCGAGTGCATGTTATTCTCCAGAAAACGTAAGGTATAACGAAATTAGTTTATTTAATAATTATTATTATTATTATAGGACAATTTTTATTGCACCGTTTAGTAAGCTGACCCTCCTCAAGGATGCTATATCTCAGGATTCGAACCCACTATCACTGACCAATTAAAATGAGCATTTATATAAAACGACTTGAGTGTAAGAATTGCAAAATATAAATGAATGTAATATTTGGGTGAGCAATGGATGATTAGAGCTAGTTAATGGATTGTGCTATTTAGGTTGTATTCTCAGGTGGTGGAAGATGTATACTTGAACCTGTATACTTGAACCGGACAGTATCAAAATCTGCTAAGATGGCAGTCCACAATAGAATTATAGTATCGATTTTGAAGTATGAAAGTGAAACGTTGACGTAGAAAAGCCGAAAAAGGCCGAATAAATGCTATAGAAATGCGTCCACTGAGAAGAATATATTGGATGGCAATGTGAACCTAAGGGTGATGTATTAATTAAGATAAAGAAAAGCACTTTGAGTTGATTTGGACATGTAGAACGAATGAATGAAAAAAAAATTATAAAAAATATATAGTGCAAATTTAAGTCGAAAGCAGGGTAGAGGAAGATCAAGGAAAGTATGGTTGGATCAAGTGAATAATATTTTGAAAGAAAGAACTGTAAGAATTCGGAGAAACCATAGGAGTCGTATGAGAAGGCATATGGGTGTGAAAGAGGTGAAATATGTGTAGCGAAATAAGAAAGTCTGTAGCTCTTTCATCTCTGCCTACCGTGACAGGGAAACGGTGCGATGTTTATGCTCATATTAGGGGCTGTACCGAGTATCGAAAACTATTTTATCTGGGTCAAAACAGTTTTTTTTTTGTTCTGGAAGTGGCAATATCGGCGGGAAAGAGTAATACAATATGTTATGTACAATACGATGATTATCTTTTTTTGTTCTAGAGGTGGCAATATCGGCGGGAAAGAGTAATACAATATGTTATGTACAATACGATGATTATCTTTTTTTTGTTCTGGAGGTGGCAATATCGGCGGGAAAGAGTAATACAATATGTTATGTACAATACGATGATTATCTTTTTTTTGTTCTGGAGGTGGCAATATCGGCGGGAAAGAGTAATACAATATGTTATGTACAATACGATGATTATCTTTTTTTAGTTACTCTATTTTTTACTTTCTTCTTCTCCCAATGATAATATTTTGAATGAAGGCAGGTTGGTGAACTATTTCACCGCATTTGGATAGTATCAAGTACCCCAGGAAAAGTATGTAGGACAGCTATTCACGATGGGATCCATTTGTCACCGATCATAGCTCATACCATAATATTCTTATATTTATTAGTATAAAATTCAATTGCTATGTTTCTTTCGATTTCCAATGAAATCTAAAAAATACCTCATATTGTAGCACATTTTCCCAAAATAAAGTGATCAAAATAAAAAGGTCTTTCAAACACCTCAACCGATACATAAATTTAAATATAGTATTTTTTACGTCCTGTCAGATATAAATAATGGTTTGTCAAAAAAAGTGTATTTTTTATATATCCTAGCAATAATTAAACACAGAATTTGTTTTTGATCACTTCGTCTCATATAGCCTCAGGGTTTAAATCGACAATAAATGAAAAGAAAACTGACAATCAGACTCGATATTTTATGAGTTCCGCTCCTTGACTACGCTTATAAATCATGTGATACAAATACTCGTATAGTTTGAGAATTGCACCTCAGTGGGATTGTAGTTTGACGGTAGATGAAATGAATTTAAGTTAACGATATATCTTAAATTTTTCTTACATTCTTTCGTCCATACGACAAGGCTTAAGTTTTGTCATCGAGAATAGTTAATCGCCTTTAAAAGATACGAACACTCAGTGAGTGCCTTCTAATGGCAAAAGCACAATGATCAGTGACCATGGACCACGATTCTAGGGACTCCACGCTGCCATATTATGGACAAACTTATGATTCAGAGAGTAATGAATGTATCAAAGATTTGGTATTCATTTAAACATTAGGCTCTCATTTGATCCTCACGTAGAGGAACAGTATGAGCCTGCTTATACAAGTAGATTATTGGGATTTGTGATTCAATTATTTAAGTCATTTATGGGGGTAGGTTTTCAGATCCCTTTACAGTGCGCAGGTTCTTGCTTAGAATGTGAGCATTGGTGTGGAGCCCGCGGGGGTTTGTTACTCGCAAATGGTGGAGAAAGTTCAAAAGATATTTCTACAATATTTACGTGAGTACGGTTTCTACTTGTGACTCTATCCTACAAGGTTTCTTGGGATACCACCTTCTATGCGTGAGGAGGGATGTAATGAGGTATTTTCTTGTGACATGGATGTGGTTTTTTCTTATATTTTTTAATTACTTGCAGGCAAAACAAATATATGGTTTTATGCTCCTGATGACTAACTATTCGAGGTACAGAAATATTGATATATAGGTATTTAGACTGACAATATGTACAACTAACTTGCCAAGTGGACTGTCCCTTTTAAATGAGGCCTCAAATATCTTCAACATTTCAGATGAAGAAAGTATATTAAGCTTTCTTGGTAATGGGGGCTAGTTTTTTTGACTTACCACTGATTTCTAATCTGTTCTCAATTATTTATTATACTTGTATACATTTTTATTAAAGCTTTGCATTTAATTGGGTTTAACCTGTATAAGTCAGCTTTATAGAATATATAAATAAATAAATATTGTTTATGAGAGATCTCTTGGCAGATTGGAAAATTATTCGATATCTCGCTGGAAAGACTTGGGATTCAAAGCAGTACAGAACATCTATTTTTTCCATCGAACATTGCATAGTTTGAATTTTATTAACATTTACATTTTTATTCCGGTAGACAATAGAGGTCCCTGTGCGTTATATTACCCGAGGCCTACGATGCAATGAAGACGACCCTGTGATGTGCAATTTACGATCTGATATGGAACACTTCAACTACAGTAGAGGTGCTCTAGAAATTCTCACTTAAGCAGCATTCACGAACTTCTGTCATATCCCAAATTTCTGTTAGTCAAACATTTTCAAATATTTTTTGCGAGATCAAATCCTGGCAAATGGTTTTGTAGATCGTTTTTTTGCCGCTGTGCACTTATGACTTCTTTCGTGATATTGCTCAGTAACAAATGTAACAATAAATTGAATGAACAAGACAAAAAACGGTAATTAATAATTTCAATAAATACTGTTCAACGTTCTGTTGAAGAACTATCAAATGATCATTTATAAATAAGACTAAGAAAAACAACGGATGAAAGTAAGGTTAAATGATAAGTGTTCGTAGAATGGTATTGGAAAACAATGTATGACGGAATAAGGCATTAGTACATTAGGAAATAATGCGGATGGAAGAGGATGCAGTGCTTAGGCTGAAGAAGGGAGGATTGAGATGGTTTGGTCACATAGATAGAATGGACGGTGAAAGATTTACAAAAATAATCAATACAAGTAATATATAAGCACAATAAGTTTTGGAAGACCTCAAAAAACGTGACGCAATCAAATTTATCAAATTCTGAACGAGTGAAGAGTGAAAAGTCCTTATAAGATGCGAGTATGAGTGACAATATATATGATCGTTGTAGGAGCAATGTGTGCCACGATAGACAAAGTGGAAACGTGTTATCTCTACGTACCCTGATAGGTACATGGCGTGACAGTGCTGATGTAAATAAATACACACATACATTTCATAAAGCCATCCCCCTTGCGGGGTATGAGAACATGTCTCCATACTTTTCTAACCAAGCATACACATATTTATTATACAAAGCTCGTGGTGCACAATCTTCTATTATTCATATTTCTAAAAATACATTTTTTCAAAATATGTTTAACTTGATACCGTCACGTTTATCTCGATCTGCCTCTTCCACCCACACCTTACATTTCTGACATATGAACTCGCAAAGTCATTCTTTCGTCATTCATTCTCTCCACATGCCCAAACTATATTGACGCTTCCTTTCTTCGTCTTAATTAAAACATTCATTGTATCCATGCATTCGTTTCTGATGCATGTATTCGGTCTTTTTTCACACATTGACAATCGAAAAAATCTTAGTGCACGTGCACATATCTTATTTGTATCCTTCTTTTCCATGTTCAAGCTTCACTACCATATGTCAAGGTGGACACCAACACACTATCATAAATTGTTATGATTCTTCTTTTGATATATTATGGCTATTTTATATTACGTTTAGTGCTCCATTTACCTTGTTACATGTAGCTGCCATTATTTCAAGCCTCGCCCATCACACGTAAACAAAGTGTTCAGATAACATAACTCATCTTACAATATAAAAATCCATAAAAACACTTGCGCTTTAATCAGACGAACACACCCTAAATCCAAATCAATGTTCAAACATCTCGTATAAAAAAATATCAACATTTAATTAGACAGTACATCAACCATATGCAAGCCAATCGTGGAAACTTTAAGTGTGTAACTAATTGCGATCAGCCCCGGGCGTGTTTCAGGTCGAATCAAGAATTCAAAGTGAGTTATAAATCCCTCACGTGGACTCGGCCACATTGGACTCGACTTTGTAGAGCAGATTAAGTATGTATACTGTACAGAGCTATAGAGCTGCAGAGCTAGAGTGGAAACGGAGGCACTCCTAAATAAATCATCCCAGCATAGCAGACTGTAATCATTAAATCGGCTCGGCTAATTGGCCATACTTCTGATTGTGAGACATCATGCGATCCGATACTTGGTTGTACTACTCCGAATTCGAAATGGTCCTAAGCTCTTTGTTCATATTTTTTTATCTGTTTTATTTTGACTCTGGTCAAAATGTCGTCCTTCATTTCTAATCGAAAATTATTTTATGCTTACTTGTCAGAATATCGGGACTACATGATCTGGGCAAGACTTGATTGATGCGAATGATCCTACGATCTCAGTTGTCTCGAACTAGAAACACGTGACATAATTGACAATAAATTGACCAGACACAGAAATGAATAAATGAATTTCATTTAGAGCTGCAAAATAAAACCATTCCATCATATCGAGATGGAGTACAGCGTATAGACAAATAACCTAGTTTATCTGTATCTGGAAAAAAACTTGCTACCATCGGAGATGAGAAATATTTAAAATAAAATTAAATCAAATCAAAGCATTAAAAATACATTCGGTTATACAACTTTGGTCCCTTCTGCATCCTGATACATTTTTGTGTACTTTTACGTGTCTACGCATGTGCTAGAATATCTATTACGCATGTGCTAGAATATAACAAGTCCATACTCTAAAAGTACATATGTATAATATAATATATATAATTAATCAATTGTTTTTTACTTACTTTTTATGCTCATACTCGTAAATATCATATATATATATATATATATATATATATATATATATATATATATATATATATATATATATATATATATATTTAATTTTTAAATACTGTTGCGAGGCCTTTTGTTTAGAAAAAAAAACAAATCAGTACTGATGTATCATTTAATTTAAAATTAACCATTTTATAAAAATATAACGATCCAGCAAACCACTTTATTATAATACAAGTTTAAAAAAATATGTATAATTTCCTTAATGATTTCCCAGTTAGCGCATCTTAACTTTTGAGGAGAATGGTTAGTTATTTAATAAATATTATACATTAAAAATATAGATGTTGAATTGTAGACCTGGAATATGTAAGCAAACATACTACGAGTACATAAGTTGAACTAGCTCAAAGCTATACAATTGTGAATTCATTATTTTAAACATGGCTCAGCTATCAATGTTCTTACATCGAACAAGACTGTTGTATTCATCAATTTTATAAAATGTTAATATTCTGCGTATTTTGGCAATTAGTCAATCATGTGTTGGTAAATCCTTCTTCGCCCGATGTCAATTCAACATTATTGTTGACGCTCGCGACGGTAGGTCGAAGCTAGTCAATTTGTGAATAGTTTCCAACACGAAAAAATGTGTACTTGTTAAATGATACAGAACATCAACCGTAATATAGGAAAATGCAAGGATTATCAACAACAGTCAATAGCAATAAGTTGGATGTTCATATACTAAAACGCTTCAGTGGTCATAATAAAATTAATGAATTTTTTTCAAGAAATTGTTTTTTTATTCCGATATAAATTAAAAATATATATGCAAAATTAAAAATACTCAATTTTTTTACTAAATTTTAAATTAATACACCATTTGTTTGTATTATAATATAAAATTGATCTCGGCCTATTTTAATTGCCTGTAAATGGCATTACTTACAATAAAAATGGCTGAATACACATGTAACTGTCTAATCAATTAATTGAAGATTTATATCTCGTTTTTGCATTAATGTTGCGAATATAATTGACATGTGAGTAAGATCAATAGTTAGAACGAATCCTTTGAAGGAAAAATAAGGTAAGGCATATCATTTTTTATTTATAGAATAATGATCAACCTATCTCAATATTTTAAAAGCTATTTATTTGTATAAGAAATCTAATTCCAAACGTATTTGTGCATTTTTCCTGCCATCTGTGATTAATTTATTGAGTTGCTTTTATTTTCTGCCCATTGCAGACATAGTTACTTTACATTGTATATTTTCAATCAATTTAAATATAATATTATTGGGGTAGAAAAGTCGCTGTTTGAACTTTCAAAGAATATTATTTTTAAAGGTGATTTTAAAAATCTCTTTTTCTTTGTCAAATAGAAACGACTCTGCTAAATCTTGAAATTATTTTATTACATTCACACATCTTTTAACGTAGTCTACCAAATGTACAATATTTTAATGTTGCTCTTTAATAATAAATATATGATAAGTATTATATAATATGTATGTATATAACAATGTTGCTTTTAAAAAACTCTTTTATTTAACATCCAGGAACAAATAGAATTAAAAAAAAACATTAAGCATAAACCACACGCTTTTGTGTATTCCCTCTTAAAACTTCTCAATAATTTACTTCAAATATTTAAGATATGCCTAATAATATATTTTTTTTGATTACATACATACACTTATTTGTAATTAAAAGAATGATTATGTTAAAATATATTTTTTTACTTGTATCAAATCTCATAGTAAAATAATCTTATAACATTGGAAAAAATTATCTTGTCGATTTAATTACTTTAGTATTTATCAATACACGAAAAAAATTGTATTACTTATTTTCAACTAAAGAATGTCAAGTTTATAAATTAATTAAAACTCCTAAAGAATTAAGCTACTCCTTCACCAAATAAATTACTATTACATGTTTAAAAAATTATCCTCCCGATAGAAACAAACTACAATACATTGATGTAACCCCAACCCCAAACATTCCAAATTATTTTTAACCCATTAAATCAACGTTTATTTACACTTACAAAAAATAAATAATATGGGCATTTGTATATATTTTTTTATTAATCTAGATTTAATCATTAACTAGAAATATTTACTTGTCTTTTTAAACAACTAACCATTCCTGGTTTAGAATGTAGTTATATTAAAATGTACGAGTATATACTCGTATTTACACTAAAGTGCATTATATCTTGTTGCCGTAGGTGTGTTGACTTATTTCATCATTTGCATGACATGTCCTGCTTATAAACAACTCTTAAACAAGTCGCTAGACCCATGATTAATATCGCAACACATACGAGTATGTATTGATTTGCTTAAATAGTTTCCGATGACAATCAATTACTTATTCAATACAAAAGTCGACCAAGTTTAAAGGAATTATCTTGAACTATAAATTTAACCGTAATGTACTTTAGTAATTGCAAAATATACGAACTTTACGTGGTATGTTCGCATAAATAAACTTTAATTTACGCTCTTGTACATATGATATATATGGTAGGATGTATTTTGCATAACCAAGTTTGTCTCCGTTAAATGAATTTCTTTTATTTATTTAGAAAAAATATCTGCCGTTTACATATATGTACTCGTATATACTTTACAAAATATACTTTCAACAAAGTATTGAGTAATGAATCTTTCAATAAGCTTTAATAGGCTTAAAAAGGTACTGAATGATGATGACTTTAAAGTAGCATTGATCTCTAAACATTTAGTGAAATAAATTTGAATATAAATATGACATTATCATAATCCATAGTCAAATAGCAAAAGAATCGAACAACACAATGTCGTGTCAAATTTAAAATAGTGTTCTGAAATAACGTCAACTCGTAAAAGTGTATTTGAATTTATAGATATAGTTATGTTTTTAAAACTTACACGTGCTTTGAGGAAAATATTTTATATAAATCAAGAAAGCATAAGATAAGACACTCGTAGGAAAACAAAATGTATGGTTGCTGGAAGAGAGGAGGTGACCGCGAGTGTTGTTCTGGGTGGCGTCAGTGTTGAGCAAGTGAGGGAATTTGTTTACTTAGGCAGCGGAGTATCCCAAGATGGCCGATCAAATGCAGAAATAATAAGTAGGGCCCAACAGGCAAGAGTTGCTTTTAACAAGAAATCCGAGATATTTGAATCTCCTAACATTGATACCAATGTTAGGAAGAATTTAATGAAAACTCTTGTCTGGAGTGTGCTGCTGTATGGCTGCGAAACGTGGACCATCAGCCAGAGCGAGTCCGAGCGTCTGGCTGCCTTTGAGATGTGGTGCTACAGGCGCATGGCCAGGGTCCATTGGTCAGATCACATCCGAAACGACGAGGTATTGAGCGGGGTTGGAGAAACAAGGCAACTCCTAAATAGAGTTGCCCATCAACGATCCAGTTGGATAGGCCATAACATCAGGCCCCCAGGCCTGCTCCTTACCGTCGTCGAGAGAATGATTGAGAGCAATAACCATAGAGGCCGCCCTAGATATAGCTACATGGACCGGGTGATCCGGGATGTGCGCAGGAGATGAAGAGACTGGCGGATGACAGAGATGAGTGGAGGGATCGAGTGCTTGGTGCAGACCAATCCTAGGATTGTAACCCGGAAAAAAGGGTGTAAAAATCAACATTCTGCCAAATATCCTGTAGAAAGATTGCTAGTGCAGTCAACATCGTCAAAATCTCAATAGAAACCTCAAATTAATAGTCGAATACCTACCACTTGCAGAAAATTTGTTTTATTTCATTCTCTTTTCGATGTCGGCCATTTGGCACATTTTTTAATACTTTAAATTTGAAAAAAGAATATTACATTGAATTTTAAAAACGATTTACGATTTCTATATCATTTAAATACATAAATATCATCACGCCATAACTCATTTTTCAAATACTCTTTTACAAATAAATCTTCATTTACATAAACAAATAAATTCAATTGTAATTTTATTCAATATCTTAATTTCTTAAACATCAGCCATTATGCGTTTTTTTCATTCACACAAACCGTATTTATCTTAACGCACACTAAAAAAACAACGAGCTGAACGTCTGGATAACATGGTTCCATCGTGAAATAATTATACCTGAATCTCGAATGTATTTCATCTTAAAAAAATAAAAAACCAACTTGTTAATACGCCCGTAACTAGCTTCCTCTTATTACACGGCCATAAAAAGCAATCAGGTAGGTAGGCACTAGGCAGGTACCTATCTGTTGGGAGTAATTTGACTGAGACCTTGTAATAGTCATGTTGTGTATGGGTATCATCTATGACCAGACATTATTGTCTGTAATTATTTTTAAACATAGATGCATCTTTTTTTCTTGACGGATGGTTTTTCTTCCCCCGTTTTTGATAGTGTTTTAAATATATATTTTTAAACCACTATTAAAAGCAAAAACATAAATTTAGGCTAGGGCAGTTTTTGCTTTTAATAGTGGTTTAAAAATATATATTTAAAACACTAAAAAGTAAATTTAGTGGTTTTGAACATTTTCAGAATCTTACTTTTGTAATTACGAGTATATCGCCAAGCTTTCAGTTACTATCAACCAGCGACTTAAAATAGTTTACACATTTTCTCTTTCACTCTGTTTCTCTTCGTTCTCTGCTTTTACCTTTTATTAGTTATCTTTTCCATATGTATAATTTTCCCGTTGGTGTCATGTTGGTTATATTTAAATATTTTTTATTGAAATTTATTCGTAAGCTCAACAATGAAGATTTTTTGTGAGAATTTTCACAGATTTAAGTTAAGTTTTCAAAACTTAATCTATCAGCTTTTTAAAAGCGTTATATATCTCATATTTTGGTTTTGACACAATTTTAAGAGGATAGTTTTATTTAGGCGAAACCTTTAGTATTTGTAGATAACATAAGTTTTACTCAATTTTATTTTTATTTTATAGAAGTCATACACTCATATATACATACTCGTACATATACATCCACATGATTGATCTTGAATTTATCTGTGCGGAATTCGAATCAGCATTGTGTTTGTTGTAAATGATTGAAGTATGTTATGAAAATCTAAAATTAAAATTCAATTCCAAAAAAGGTTACTAAATTTTTTGTAAATTTTGAGTAAAATAATTCATCTTTCGATATTATTTTTTTATCTTTAAAAGGAATATGTAGCATTCAGGCAATAAGTCTAACTATAATGGAAAATACATGATTTGATATTCATGACAACTATTTGAGATCTTGATTTGTTTCGACTTTTGGTAATAAGTAATACTAACTTGCCAAGTTCTCTTTCTTTCTTTTCCAGGCTGTCTCTTTTGAATGAGGCCTTAGTTATTCACATCTTCAACATTTTAGAAAATGTTTTTAAAGAAAATATATTAAGCTTTCTTAGAAAAGCGAATTAGTAATTTCGAAAGAACAATTATTGATTAATATTGTATCTATGTCTTTTTTAATTTTTTATCGGCTAAACCTGAAAATGTAAGCTAACATTGTTATATAAAATAAATAAAAAAAAATCCCCAAAAATTAATTTATTTAAAAGTAACGTGAATTTAGAAAATAAAATTAAGAAATTACTTTGGAAATTACCCAGGCAGAGACTCTTAAAAATGCCTCGCAGCTTCTTAATCAAGCCCCAATGCCTCGCAGCTTCTTAATCATGTCCCATCGGCAATAAGGATGGTATACTTTATAATTAATTAATAAATTACAAATCATGTAATCATCTTGATATATGTCGAAACATCATAGGCGTTGATATTGGTGACCATAGTTGACTGAACATTCATTAAACTGGTCTAATAAATAGTAGACTGAACATTTATTTAACTTTTTTTTTCAGTAACTTAATGATTTGTCGTTTATAAATTTAAGGTAGAAGTTATACTTAATATTGATGTCTAATACGACTCTCGTCTTACCTTCGATGAAATGAAAAGAAAACCTTTAAATATCTGCGATTCCTAATAAGATTCCCGAAAACCATTCAGAAATCGGTTGTTTATCATACAATAATATTACTTAATTGGTAAGACGCAACCTGCAGTATCCCTCTGTAATATGGTTGTACGAGTATGTTGGTGTCATTGAGGCGGCCCAGCAAGTTCTTAAGGTGTCTGTATACTCGTACGAGTATATGTTATAGGGAGGAGGAGTTGCTCTATGTTTTAAGTCGTATTGTGATAGATTGTATTTCCGAGTCCGATGTTCAGTCGCTCGAGACTCGTAGACGTATCTTTGATCTGAAGATCATGACAAAATTTACTTTATAAAATCTTGATTGGTGTTGTGGATTCATCTGAGGAACGAATTGATATAAATGTTACCTATCACTCTCTTAGAAGACTTATTTTGTTTAACATAGCTACGAGTACATTTAATAATAAGACAGGCTTCTATACCCTAGTAATGAGAATGTGTTGAGAGAACAATATAGTAACCGACTCGGATGTGGGCATACGAGTATTTGGGTCAACACTGTCAGGGTTTAACATAAGAGGATGGTGGCTAAACTGACAGAAGAGAGGGTGTTTCTTTTCCCTCGTGAATCTAATATTTTCACTTAACTGTGCATGAGGTGAACACTGCTAATTGATATTTTAATCGTTGATATTGTTTAAAAATTATCTATTTTGTTGTGTATTCATTGATTTTTCATTTAAATATTCTATCAAATGATATACAAACAAAGCGCTTTTGAATTAATATTTTTTTAAATATTACTTTTCTTAAGTCGTCTATTTTAATATATTGTATTACACTTTCGTTGTATACAGTACAACCTGGCAGGTTTATTGCCAGGTGGTAATATTTTCCAATCAATCAGAAAGATATTAAGAGACTTGGAACCTTTTTTTTAATCTAGGTTCCAACTGGAATCGAACTCGCAACCTCCGGGCTGGGAGACAAGCTTCTTAACAACTAGGCCACGGAGATCTATTACACGTTGATAGTAAACTCCTATACTTCGTTTCAATTTTCTTTTCATATGTTTTCAGTTACCATACTTAACACGCTTAATAGGCAGAGTCGCGTTTGAGAACAGGATAATCCAGGCATTTGCCTAAGAGCGCTAAACCAAAAGGGGTGCCCAAATATTTATAAATAGGTTATAAAAATATTTGAAAAATAAATAGTGAATATGGACTTCAATGACATCGCACGTGCGTTTATGGGGAAGAAAACAAGACGTTAACTGTAGTGGTTTATTGCGTGGCAAAAACTACATAATCCGAAACAGAAAGGATAAATATTTTCTGAATTACGTATAAGGTGCAGGGTGGATGGGGGCAAGTGGCAAACTGCATAGGGGCGCCAGCTATATAAACACGGCATTGTTCACAGAAAAAATACGTTTAAAGTATAAATACTTTTTCTTTTTTATACTCTTTTTATATTTTTACCCTTCTATATGATGGGATCGAAAGAAATATTATTTCACTTTTTTGTAAGCCACTTTACATCAAACAAGTAAATGAATACGTCATAATTTTATTTTATCCGAGACTCGGATAAAATAAAATTATGACATATTCATTTACTTGTGTGATAAGCGGGAGAATTTTTCGGAATGAAGTATGATATAAAATAAATCATACTGGATTTCAGCTTATAAGGAAATGTTTCCTTGATTACCTTTGAAAGTTCTGTGACAGGGGCCGACATACTGTTACTGTTAGTCGTGATCGTGATCGATCTTGAGAAATTTTTAAATAAATTGCGATAATCCTAAATTTTTGAATATATGAAAATATGGACTCTTATTCATATAGCAGTCTCAAATTTTTATAAATCATACGATCTTTAAAAAGTTAATTGTGTGATGTTTCCTTGTCATACTTAATAAAATGCCTGTCTTCCAGCTCTGTGGTTGCGAGGTCCATTGCCGTTGGTTCCTAGATTTTTTTTAAAAGGGTATCAGCCTGGTTGTTACTTAAGACTTGTTAAACACTTTTTTGGTTGTTTAAAAATAACAACGGTGTTTAATAAGCTGGTGGGTTTATTGCTATATGGATCACCACATGACAATAAACTTAACGAAGAATACATGGGATAAAAATGTATGAAAAAATACGGAATGAAATGATTAGGGATGATTATGAACTTAAGAATGATGTATTGAGTAGTTTGAAGGAGAGCACTCTGCAATGGTTTTGGCATGTAGAATGAATGAGTGAAGAAACGAATATACAGTGCTAATGTTAATAGAATGATAAGACCAAGGATAGTGTCATTATACCAAGTGACTTATATTTTGATAGAAAGAGATGTAAAAATCAGAGAAATCGAAGCAGATGTATGATAAGGTATGTGTGAATGTAAGATGCATCGCCGACAGTAAGTCTGGCGTTCTGCCCTCTCTACCTATTCTGAAAGGGGAAAAAGTATTTCTGAATGTAACATATTTTTTATTGGTAAGAATAAATCACCAATATGGAAAGAAATATGCCAGATTATATTGTAAACAACTATATTCATTCATTCATTCGTATATGTTCAACGAATCCGAATTAATGATTCGGACATATTGAACAGCGTGTTTGGGAGACAATGTTGTCTTATTAATCGAGAATTCGCACTTGAGCATGCACGAAGCTTGCGGTTCATCACTACACGTATTGGCAATACTACACCACATAAAGAAATGCAATAATACTCAGACGCTTCTTGCAAGTGTGAGTATTGTTACTAGATGAACTCATTAACCAGAGAGTGGTTTTTTTTATTATTGGTAATGGTGATACGACACTCCAAGGTAATGTCCACGCTGGAAGGCGGATTACCACTAGGAATGACCAAATAAAGACTTTGATCGAAAATGAACAGCGTTCTTCGACACGGGTGATTGCTGAGTTACTGAAAATACCGAAAACCACCGTCCATGAGCATTTCAAGTAATTTTGGGTTAAAATTTGATCTAAAAATATAAAATTACTTTCCCATTAACCCAATAAAATGAGCGTTGGTTCCTGTAAAAGAAATTTCATAAAATTATTTTGTATATGAGTACATTCACGGTGTTATATTGATAGAGTCTTCACGGTGAATATGTTAGTAGTTAGTAAAAAATGCAGTCAACATCCGTGTAGTTAAGTTAAACTCATCAGTTAACTGCATATCTCGGGAAGCTGGAGTGTCACGCAGCTGTACCGAACTCATCAATGAAACAGCTCTTCTCAATATGTTGACTTATATCTACACGTTTATTCTCTTATCTACAGTATACAATGTTTCCCTAACTCTATATATTGGTCGATTTCACTTTTATTATGTAATTTTATTTTTATTATTTAAATATGTATTATGGTACTTTTCATTTCCTCTGTGGGCTAACATATATATTACGAAGCTTAACTTCGGGTTCAAAAAAACATAAAAAAATGCACCAAGTCTACTACAAAATTTAATCTAGTAGCAATACTTCCCCGCGGTCGACTTGTATGAGTGTTGTTGTTTTTCACATGCAGAACTATTGTAAACACGTACGAAGACGAACCGTGCGTTTCGTGCCTACTTTACTGATTCTAAATCTGAAGACTCGGTTGATGGGACTTAAGGTAATGTACTGCCGGTCACGCTATTCAATATATCCGCATTCCGATGTGTTACGGGGTACCATACAAATTAAATTGTAGTTTTAATATAAAGATATAAATATTTCTTCACAGTAAAAATATAGACACTGTGTTGACTAAAATACATGTAATTTGTTTTATCAAACATTGTTTATTATTTTTTATGTAGCCCTACCGGTCTCAAGGTTTTCGCCTCATTATCAGGGGAGCACAAACGAGACTCATATGTGAAATACATATATTTATAAATACCTTAAAGCTGAGAAATTATGAGTGTCATACGATGAAACTCACAAACAATTTTAAAAAGCCTTATTTTATTGTATCATACTCGTATGTTCATTGTTGACTTGTTGCTTCAATATTTACTGCCTCACTCGGTGGAATTTGATGAAAAATTAAGCTTTTCACAAAATTATAAAGAATATACAAATGAATGAATCTTCTAAGGATGGGAAGGGATGTCAGGGTCTCTTCTCACATATTTCAACAGCTAATATGGGCAACATCTAATCCATCTATGTTGAAAAATATAAGGTTTTATATTCCTTGGAAACTATTAATTTGCTTAGAGATACTGAAATATTAATTTGCTGAGACTGGCAACTTGCCAAGTGCCCTGTCTTTGTTATGCGGGCTGCCCCTTTTGAATGGGGCCTTGAATATCTCCAATTGATAAAAAAGTTGTTTTTAAAGAAAGCATATTGAGCTTTCTTAAGATTGGTTGTGTAAATAATTATTTCGGTTAAACAATTATTTCTAATTAAATTGTTTCATGATGATGCATGTAATTTGTTAATTTTTAAGCTTTGGGTGTAATTGGGTTTAACCTGTATGTTTAAGTTATATAAAAGAAATAAATAAATCAGCAAACAACAAATCATATATACATTGTTCTACTTTACATCAATAAAGTATGGCTATTACTTAACGCATGATATATAAAGAAGTAAAATAAAGGATAAAGCTAAGTTTAAAAAATATACGAATATGGTTGACACCATATATTGGCATATAGCTTGTGTTATTTAATAAATCTTCTGTAACAAGTCCAAAAGAACAGGTAATGAATTTTAAATAGTTTAGTGTCGACCTGTTAAGTGATGATGATCTATCTACGAGTGCCTACATGGCAACATAAGATTAAATCAATGAAGCTGTTACTGTATTTATCAGTAACTTTAACTTTATTATGTTACTGTATTTATCAGTAACTTTATAAGAAGAAAAAAACAGAATAGTGAGAAATGTACATGCATACATATAGTATACTCCAGCATTCTATATCCATTTTGGGGTAAACAGAAAGAAGAGATGTACACATCTTGCATTCCACACACACACACACACACAGCGTTTACCTCGTCTTCATTTATACATCTTGTCATACATACTTTTCTATTTTTCGTACTTCTCTACTTTCCTTGAGAGTACTTTACTCACTCTCGGTTAATTTCAGAATTATTTACTAATTTTTCTTTCAACGTATTCAAAATATCTCAAAAATGAAATTTGTTTGGTTACACCTCTATTAGTAATAATAATAAAATGACAATGTATATAGCGCTGTTTAGAGAGCAGCCTCCTCAAGGGGCATCTTTACAAGATACGAACCCATTATTATTAACAGATTTAAAATATTTAACAAGAATGTTCTTTGTTATTGCATCTATAACATTAATTTTTGCTATACGTGTTTCTACCTCCTATACCGATGCTCTCTTCAGGCGGAATATTCTGCCTGAAGAGAGTCTCGGAATAGGAGAAAGATAAATGTGTAGCGGAGATAATGTTATAACAGAGAAATTTATTATTAAATATTCTTGTATGGAGTTTCACTAAACTTAAACGGAAACCTTTGATATACTCGTATGAATACATTTTTTAAATAAGTTGAGTGTAAGGATAGGAAAGTGGTGGCTTCATTATCTTTAGTATCAAAACAAGAGTGGATAGGTGCAACTTGCACAAAGAGCATATTCTGCATTTACATCTTGAAGACTCAAAATAAATAGGGAAAACTCGAAGAAAGTTAGAAACACTCGTTTTCAAGTATGCGACGTCTAAGCCGTTATCAGATGAAGAAAACAAAGAAGACGCCGCTAGGATACATATTAGAGAGAATGGACATCTCATTTTGTAACACAGATAATCCTATCAGCCGTCGAACTGGAAAACTTCGATAACCACAAATCGGAAGCTAGAAATTGACTCGTAACAGAAAAAAAAGACGTGCACGTAAGAAATATCAAAACATCAATAAATAATGAGAGATATAAAAGAAATCCTATTTGAACTCACTTCCTATAAAATAATGAAATGTCTTTAAACTGGCTAAAGTATTATAATAGACGGTGATCAATTCAATTCTTTCATCTGCACTATACGTGCATTACCCAACCACTAAACTTATTGCTGATAGTTGATAGTATACGGAATGTGAGTAAAGATAATCACTCATATTTGAGCTCGACTGCATCCCTATACAATTATCGGAAGATATATTTAATCTGGCTAAAGTATCATAACAGACGGTGATCAATTCTTTCATCTGCATTATCTTACCCAACTACTAAACTAATTGCTGAAAGTGTAAGGAATGTAAGAAATGATAATCTTGATTACGGCTAATTTATGTTTTCTAAACGGAGACTATCTCAGATCTGAGAGCACGGAACGGTTTAATGAGCCCAAAAGTTAATTGGACTGAAAATAGAATCTCATCTCCTTAATCATCTTGTACTATATATGGGAAAAGATCTTAACTATCCGTGTATATCGATATGCTCGTTACCTCATTACATAACAGACACGTGGTTAAGTTGTTAGTAAATAAATAATGTCAGGTGGGAAGTGGGAGGTGGATGCTTCCACTTATAGTAATTTAGCTGTATGCAATCAAGTTTTTGTATTCGGATGCAAGTAGTTTTAAAGAAGACTATCATACGATATAACTGATATTTAAAGTTTTAATTAAACCTTTGATTTTTTCTTAATTAAAAGTTGTTTTACAAATTCAAATAATATGAATGATGATCGTTTAAATAACGTTTAAATAACATAACGTATCAATCAACAATTCCCGGGACTTACCAACAGATGGCGCCTCTAATAACAAATCCATACCATTCTCAGTTAGTACCACCTATAGAAGTTACGTGTCAAACTTTCATGACATTCCGATATTGTGTCATTGAGTTACAGTGGTTTTAGTGACGCTACTTTTGCTATTTTCAAAACAATGAAAAAAACCGAATTTCGTGTGTTGATAAAACATTGCTTTTTAATGGGAAAAAATACCGTTCAAACTCAGCGATGGCTTGAAAAGTGTTATCCAGGCTCTGCTCCGTCAAAAACAATCATTTGTCGGTGGTATGCTGATTTCAAACGCGGTCGTACACACACAAATGATGGTGAACGCTCTGGTCGTCCAAATAAGGCTGTTACACCAGAAAACATAAAAAAACCCTCAAAATCGTGATGGAAAATCGCAAAATAAAGTTTCGTGACATAGCTGACATCCTGAAGATATCATTTGGTAGTGTTTACACTATTTTGCATAAACATTTGGTCATGAAAAAGCTTTTTCCGAAATGGGTGCCGCGTTTGCTCGCAATGGAACGGAAACAACAACGCATCGATGATTCAGAGCGCTGTTTGGCACTGTTTACGCGAAATAAACAGGAGTTTTTGTGTCGGTATGTGACAATGGATGAAACTTGGATCCACCACTATACTCCGAAATCAAATTGGCAGTCAGCTGAGTGGAGAACAGCCGGTGAAAGTCGTCCGAAGCGACCAAAAACTCAACAGTCGGCCGGGAAGGTTATGGCCTCCGTGTTTTGGGATGCGCATGGTATAATATTCATCGATCACCTTGAAAAGGGAAAAACCATCAATAGCGAATATTACATAGTGTTATTGGAGCGTTTGAAGGCAGAAATTGCAAAAAGCGGCCCCATATGAAGAAGAAAAAAGTTCTCTTTCATCAGGACAATACACCGTGTCACAAGTCGATGGTAACGATGGCCAAATTGCATGAGTTGAACTTCGAATTGCTTCCGCACCCACCGTATTCTCCAGATTCGGCCTCCAGCGACTATTGGCTGTTCGCAGACCTCAAAAAGATGCTCCAGGGAAAGAGATTTGGCTCCAATGAAGAAGTGATTGCCGAAACTAACGCCTATTTTGAAACTAAAGATAAATCGTTCTACACGGCTGGCATAGAAAAGTAAGGAAAGCGTTGGAATGAATGTATCGCTCTTGACGGATACTATGTTGATGAATAAAGGATAATTTTGGCAAACAAATGTTATTTTAGTAGTTAGTCCAGGGAATTATTGATCTATGTGTTATACTGGTATATGTTATATTATAGGTAAGAGAGCGAGAGTTGGGATTTCATTGGAGGTCTCCGCAAGCATGTGAGTGAATGAGCGTTTTGCGAATGTAAAGTGTGTGATAAGGAGTTATTGGATAGTGGATAGTTTGATGTGATTGTTGAGATTGTGATGCATTTGGAACTGTGTATGGTATGTGATGGGTAAATTGTGTGTAAGGGTAAGAATACATAGTGTATATTTTAATATGTAGGACAAATAATATAAAAATTGTGATTAAAGAATGAAACCATTTGTCACAGGATTTCCCCAGTGAAGTTGTTCTTATAGAGGATTTTTAGCATTGTTCTATACTTACTCTCTGCAATTTTTAGCATTGTTCTATACTTTTACTTTGCGGTTCACCTTTCCATTTTAACGATGGTTATTTGAAATAATTTATTGTGGATATTAAAAAGAAGTAAAGTAATATTTATATTTTCAACTCTTTCTCCCTATGGATTCTTTGGGATTTACACGAAAAATGTTATTTTTTTCTGTTCTATCGTTATTTAATCATGCGTGTTACAAAATATACATGATGTTATTATATACTCGTACTTAAGATAACTAACTATTTGGTATAGTTTTCTTATAGATTCAAATGTTTAATTTATTTCTTAAATTGAATATATTTTATGAATTACTTTTGCACATAATTTTTACAAATCTTTTTTTTTAGATGGTCGAGTATCGTCTATCGTGGTCAATTATTTTCCTTGTGAATAAAAAAAATATCTACGTTCGAGTATATCTATCGAATTTGTGAAACATTGTCAAGACGTATGGGAAGAAAGGTTCAACCTAAACACTCATTTTTAGTTCATTATAATACAGATAGATTATACTACAAATGTTTGTGTTAAAATATCAAGCTTTTAAATCTGTATTTCATGCTTCAAATATATTAAAGGTAATCATTTCATACAACGTCATATAAAGCGAGCTTATATTTCATAAAATATCTTGGTTGGATCTTTTTTGTACATATAACATACATCTAAATTACAATAAATAAATAAACTGTATGTCTACATACATACGAGTATATCTACAAGAGATAACACGGGCTTCTATAACCCAGTAGTGAGAATTTGCAGAAAGTAGAATATGCAAAAGGTAGAATATGCAAAAAGTTGAATACGGTAGTTAAGTGGGTATATTTTGTACAACGTTGTCAGGATAGAAGGATGGTGTTAATTGACGGAAGAATGATTTTTTTCTCTCCATATAAATAATTGTAACATTTTCTCTTTTACACCTACAATTTTTCACTAGCCTGTTAACATGACTGCACTGTGCGTGCGTGCGATGAATACACTGGTAATTGGGATCTTGAAACATTATCTGTTTTGTTATTATTTATTATCTATAAGTGTTCGATTAAAGATATATCGCCAAGTTCATCGTCATTCTAGGATGTTAGATCAGAGGGTCATTCGCCTCAGTGTGAAACACTAGTTTTATTAATGACTAATTTAACAGCGGTTTTTGATATTGACTATGAACTAAGACTGTACCTCGTTTCAGGATGGCTGGGGGCGCTGTCCACGGCGGTAGCGCTACTGATCTCCCCCGTGACGGTGGCGTGCTGCTTACGCAAGTCCACGAGAGTGACGGCGGTCATGGGCGGGCTGGTGGCAGCCCTGGGATGTCTCTTCACCTCCTTCGCCTCACAGTTCCATCAACTTTTCTTCAGCTATGGTAAGTTATCTTTGCGATTCCTTCATCTACCACTTTTTAGTGGCACTACCTATTTGCAGTCCCTTCATTTTCCACTTTTTAGTTACACTACCTAATTGCAGTCTTGGCAAAGGCTTGGTTGATGAGACGATTACCTTCCACCCGAGATTTTTGTATTCGATTCCCAATTGTACAGTGTGGTTAAGGAGTTCGTCAGGTAATAATACTTCCACTCGCCAGAAGTGTGCGTTCATTGTTTATCTCATCTCGTCACGTGATCATTATTGTCTCGTCAGTACGATAACGAACTGCTGGTTACGTATCTATTCTAGTGGTTCGAATATAAAATTTCTTATTTTCTTCTTCTTTCTTGTCAATTTTGCCACTCACACATCAAGAGTATTCTTCACATTATACAAAAATAAATAAATATAGAAAAAAATGTCATACTTTTTAACATTTATAAATAAATATGAATGTATTACTTTCACATATTACGAGTACATCAAATATATAAAAAATTACACATGAAACATTTGTAGATTAACAGATTAAATAAAAATATTAGTATATCAAATGAACGTAAAATTATTGTACTAAAATATAACAATCAAGTATGATATATATATATTATACATACATACCATCACGCCATTTCCCTATCGGAGTAGGCAGAGAAGACAGAGCGCCATGCTTTCCTCTCCTGAAACACATTCTTTGCCTCTTTATATCCATACACCTTGTCATACGATTTCTACAATTTCTCAGACTTTTTACGTTTCCTTCTTTCAGAATATCAATCACTTGATCCAACCATACGTTCTTTAGTCTTCCTCTTATACGCCTTCCACTTACATTTGCACTAAATATCTGTTTTGTTAGTCTTTCTCCATTCATTCGTTACACATGCTGAAACGCTCTCAGCGTAATCTTCTTCATCTTACTTAACACATCAGCCTTAAGTTCATATTCATCTCTTATCACTTCACTCTTTATTCTGTCATACATAGTCACTCCATTTATTCTTCTCAGTAGATGCATTTCTTAAGTACTCTCAGTATTTTTCCACGCCCGTATCATAAAAAAACATGTTCAAGATTTAGATTGTGTAATCTTAATTTTTTTATTATTTATTTACAGATTGGGTCTCCAGGCCACGCTCATAATGCATAACGTGCATATATCATAATATAATATAAATATCATAAGAATAAAAAAATCGAATCTGTACTTCTTTACAGTAAAAAACTAAAGTTACAACAAAATTAGGAGTAAAATGTAATTCAATGAATCGTCTCTGTGCAGGTGCAGTAGTGGGTGTCGGAGTGGGTCTGGCCCGGGACTGCGCCACGCTGATGGTGGCCCAGTACTTCAAAAGGAAGCGCGAGCTGGTGGAGGTGTTCGTGGTCTCCGGCAGCGGCCTGGGTATCGCCATCATGAGCGCCTTCATCAGGGGGGCCATCTCGTTAGTATAATCTAACACTAACGCCTTCTCTGTTGACTTTCCATATCTCCATTATAACACATCTTATACGAGTATGTAGAGTACATCCCTAGTAAGATAGCAAGTATACCACATTGCCATCACGCCATTTCCCTTTCAGGGTTAGTGTAGAGGACATATCTTCAATATTTTCTTTCCTCGTCCACATCCATATATCTTTACATATGCTCTTAATTAAGACTTTTGCAACTCATTCTCCAAATGCACCTAAAGTAATTATTTTGAGATTCCTTTTTTAATAGTCCTTATACACCTTTTATTATACCCGATATCCTTCACAAGACATGTATTCCTACCGTATTTATGAAGCTCTTAACTCTTAAGAAGATACAGGTGATTTTTTATCAATAATATTTCAAAAGAATGAATGCATAAAAAAGAAGAAAGAAAAATACGTACAATTTTCTACTTGATACTTGCATATTTTTTATTTTATTTCGCTTAATTAAAAAATTATCTTGGAATAATATTACAGTGATTGTTTGAGAATCTGAAATCTGAAACTTACTCATGTTTGCTTACTCATTAGTTTCGACACTGGATGTATCAGCAGAAAAAAGACAGATACATTAAAAATATATAAGTACATACGTGTATATGTTGTAAATAAAATAAATAGTGATTTTACTAATGTACTATCTAATGACCTCTTACCACGATATCACATCACAGTTAATAACATTTTACTTACCAGTTGGTTAAAATTCTGAGAGCTCTCGGTAACAAGAAAAGATCTACCTAGAGGGATAAACAAGTTAAATTTACCACCTAACCTTGGTTTCATAAAATAAATAAATATTGGTTTATTGATAGCAACATAGTATGTACAAAATATATTTAAATAACACTTCTAAAACATATAAATTGCAGATAATACATTAAATACAGAAGCTATCAAAAGGTCTGGGCTCATCTAATAACATCCCCTCGGCCAAGATACACCTCACCAATATAGGGCGAACCCAGCCAAGGGGACACCAGATGTTTTTCAGCCCACACCCTTGAACACGTAGAACAAGAATATTAAAAAAACACACAGAATAAATAGATGACAAAAAACATACATTCAAGAGAGAAGACACTAAAAGAAACCTGTTCGATTAATTGTACGAGTATATGCAGGATGAAAGTAGATTAGTGTTGAATATGAAACCACCTTTATAATATTCGTATCAAGAAGAGCCCTACTTGCAATTATGAGACGAAAAAGAAAACCCTTGAGTTCCCTTTACAAGCATCAACTGAGCATTACCTAATGATAAGCTTATTTTGTTTTTGTTTCATTAAATTTCATAGCCTTAGAAAATGTGTAAGTTTTAAGTGGAATATATAGTAAAAAAATTGAATTAACAGTCATAATGAACACTAAACAAATACAATACACTAGTATTACAATACACAAAAATAATGAACACTAAACAAATACAATACACTAGTATTAAAATACACAAACAAAAATGTCCGCGCTCATTCAACGTGTGCCACCTGCTCACACTCAATTCTTCATTAATTTACAGTCAGTCACCTGTCTGAATTCATCGTGCAAAACTCCTTATTTTAACTTTTACAGTAGTTTTCCATATTTCACTCTGCCATATCCTTTGAATTGTCATTAGCACAAATCGTCTTCATTATAGGATGGAATGCTTAATTGACTAATAATAATACCGCTTTGATTTATCCAAAATCGGATTTTTTATTTATTTAAAGTTTCGCTGTAACTTTGTGTAACTCTATATTAGAATATTTATGAAAGTTAATTTTATTTTTGGTTTTTCCTGAAGCTGTTCTCAATATTCCGTTATATTTATAGTCTACAGAAGTGTTTCCCAACGTGGGGCCCACGCCCCACAGGGGGACAGTTTGATTTTTAAGGGGGGCAATTCGAAAATTGACTCGTTCAGAGTTTAGTCGTATTTTGATCGCGTCACCGTTACGTAGGGGGGGCATAAGAATTTTAGAAAGGGCTAGGTGGGGCATAGCACAAAAAACGTTGGGAAACACTGATCTACAGTGTATTATTCGTTGTCCAGTCATATTTTATTGCGTAATATTTAATGAATTAAGTTATTTTATTTTTGGTTAAAAAAGTTCGTTTTCTCTAGTAATATTTCAATTGGATCGATCTTTGTCTGCCTCCAAGAGTTTGATACAAGGGTGGAATGTATAGCCCTTTAAAAGTAAGGTCTTATCAAAATTTATGATCATGTATGAACACTACACACGTACACTTTACTACGGCTAATGTGTTACGATCACATATCGGAAGATTTACAAAGGTTTCTTTGTAGTTCATCTTCCCTAAGTAAGTCTTTTGCGATTTTCTTTCCAAATGTGTTTTTTTTTAATATATACAGATGCGCGAGGGTTCTTTATCCAATGACCACACCCAGCACTTCATATACTTACATTCAACTTGGTTTTTTTTTGTAATATTTTTTATGTTTATTCGTGGGTTCGATTCCCGAGTCAAAGCGCCCTTGAGAAGAGTCTGATCTCTAAACGACAATATATGAGTTTTCTTTTTATTATTATTAAGTAATGATTATATTATTCCAGAGCCATTGGTTGGAGACTGGGTCTGCAAGCTGTTACAGGAGTCGTATTCGTCACTTTCATCCTCGGAACCTTCTACCGCTCAGCGTCTCTTTACCACCCCCAAAGGAGAGCAATTCTCCACTTGAAGAACCAAAATAAAATCAAGAGGAAAATCAAAGATAAAACCAAAGTTGACGAGAGTCCACCATTTTTCGATTTCTCGACTCTCAAATCAAAGACTGTCAGAATACTCTTGCTATCCACTGGAATATCTGCATTTGGAATCAATACTCCAATATTTTATTTGGCACACCAAGCAGAAGAAGAAGGTTAGACATTTAAACAAATACAATAATACAATACTTCAAACCCAAAGATTACCCATACTGTCGCCACGAGAATTTAAGTGATCATAAAACTTGTTAATCTTATTGACAACTTCCCTTTATTTGAAGCATCTTCTTTATTTCGACGGTAATCTTATCAGGAAATGGTTCATCAGTATTTATTTAATCAGTACGATGGTTGGACAGCCTCGATTTTAACCACTTGCAACGTTAACAAACATCTGCCAGCCGATATACCGCCAGATT
Source organism: Odontocerum albicorne (assembly GCA_949825065.1). NCBI lineage: Eukaryota > Metazoa > Arthropoda > Insecta > Trichoptera > Odontoceridae > Odontocerum > Odontocerum albicorne. Next base: position 7,327,290 of record OX463851.1, read on the forward strand.
GTCTTAAGCAGTGTTGTGGAGTCGGCAACAAAACTTTAAGTGAATCCAGAAATTTTAAGTTTTTGACTTCGACTTTAATTATAGTAATATATTTGCTAATCATATGCTATATTTAATTGCGTGGCATAACTACTTAAATATAGTTTTTTTGGATATAATGTCTACGGAAATTCCTCATCATAATACACGCTATTTGTACTAGATAGGACACAATTCGTAATATACAATATGATAGCTTATGTAACCAATGAGTTTTAAAAATGTAAAAAAATTTAAGTTGGAGTTGAATTTAGAATTGCTACTCTAAATTCAATAGCCTCCCGATTTTACATCACCAGTCTTAAGTATCTGACATTTGTTATTTTGCTCCCGCTATCGTGTCCGAAGATTTCTTCCTACCTTACATTGGATATGTACGAGTAAATAGCCACTGAATAGATTCTTTATAATGATAATTTGTTTATATAGTTTGACCTACATATGTAATACGCTTATTTAAACTTTGGCCATTTGATGAAATTATTGAACTTCACGATCTTGTCAGACTGAAGGAAATAAAATAAGATTCTTCAACTTTTTTTCCTTACTCCCCTCAGGCCTTCAAGACCATACAGTTGCCGCCATCAAGTAATTAATTTTTCTTACAACTCATCAATTGTTATTAATTACGCTTCATCGGCTAGAAAATCCATATGGACATTGTCTATATCCTTTTCTTTACCCATACAAATCAGCTTTATGAAATATTTTTCTTCACCCTAAAGTTCCCTTGATTGCGTCATAAAGTTTTGTTGAATCGTTCTTTTTTATTAAATTCTCAAGTATTATTTTTGTGCTAATTTATTTCATCCTTACTATGTTCATTGCATAAAATGTCTCATCAAGGTTTATCTTAAATAAATACTCGCAAAAGTTTAAAATATTTTTCAGAGTTATTGCCATATTGAGTTATTTTAAATGGTGGCCGACGTTTCGAAGGCATTATAGGCTTCATCCTCAGTCAATAAACATTAGCGAATATAATATATCATATTCGGTAACGTTTTTTAACATGGCCCTAAGGAAAATAACAACGCCTTCGGGACGTTGGCCAACTCAACACCATAACGACTCCGAAAAACACAAAGTAATGGAAAACAGCTGTGAAAATCTTGAGCTCTCTGAACAAAACTATGCACCTATAACATAAAATGCTTCACTATGTCCAGGTCTGGGAGAAGCAGTGGTCTTGCTGCAGGCCTACCTGGGTCTCGCATGGACCACGGGCTGCGCGGCATTCGGCCTCCTGGTGGTGCGCTCCTCTCCGGAGTGCCGCATTGGCCGCCAGTATCTGTGCCAAGCCGCCGTCTTCATGTGCGGCCTGTCCATCCTAGCCTTCACAGCAGTGCATGGCAACTACCATGGATATGTCATGTTCGCCTGGATCTATGGTAAGTGCTTATTTTTATTCTCCCAATTCACACGAGTGAGTCTAATTTTTTAAGACTAAACTTCAATTAAAATAATTATCGTAATCTCCCGATTAAAAATTGATATATATTTTATATGAAACGAAATATTTTTATATAGGAGTAAAACGTGGACTTGGAAAAATGCTTCAAGGAGCCGAATAAATTATATAGAAATTCGTGTACAGAGAAAAATACATGGAATGATAATGTATGACAGAGTCCGGAATGAAGTGATTAGAGAGGAATGTGAACTTAAGGCTGATGTGTTGAGTAAGAAGAATAGCACTCTGAGATGGTTTGAGCTTGAAGAACGAAGGAATGAATAACGACTAACATATATTCAATGAATAACGGCTAACATAATAGACATACAGTGCAAATGCGAGTGAAAGGCGGTGTAGAAAAAGGCCAAGGAAAGTATGATTTGATCAAGTGAATAATATGTTGAAAGAAGGAAACGTAAAAATTCAGAGAAATCTTAGGAGTTGTATAAGAAGGTGTGTGGATGTGGAAGAGGCGAATGACGTGTGTCGATATAGAAAAGTCTGGATCTATGTCCTCTCTGCATGCCCAACGGGAAATGTCGTGATGATATTATATATATCTAAATATTTTTAACATACAGGTAGTTATCCCTATATTTACACGGATAATGGTTCCTTGAAAAACAGTGTGCAAATAATCAAGAAAATGAAGACATAAAATGCTATGTAAAATAGGTGATCTTTTAAATATTTCCAAATATTCTATTTTTACTTAACCAAAAAACTTGAGATATTTTTTTAAAAAGTCTATATTATTTCTTAAAAACAACACTATAGTTCGGAAATTCTAGGATGTGTAGGATCCCCAATACAACCTTATGTAATGTATTTGCCTAAATAACTTGCTATTTATTAGAATTGAGGCTTATATTAAAGTAATTAAAATAATTAAAATTACTGAACATCGTTACAAGGTTGTATTGGGGCAAATTTGTAAGCTGTCACAGGACTCATCCTAAAATTTCCGAACTATAGTTCACACATTTTACTTAGATTTATGTGATTTATTTATACGATGAAAACAGTTACAGAACTTATAATTCAAAATCACTCTCCCCGAATGAATCTTCCATTGTTACAGTTGTGTAGCAAAACAAAAAATAAAATAATGTGATGTTGCCAATGTCAATAAATATCGATTGAGTAGCCAAATTATTACTTAACTAATTGTAACCCGTGAAAAATCACGGGATGTAAATTGACTTGCTTAGCTGAAAGGTCAAAAATTAAAAACTGCTGAGTGAGTTTTAAGAACGAGTTTTAGAGTTTTGGTAGCCCGGAAAATCTGGATTACTTAACAACTCCATCAAAAATTGAGGGAACGGACGTCTTGGTTAATTTTCATCTTCAAAAAGAATAGTTTCATTTATTGCAGCAATATTTTAATGTTTTATCAGGAGATCTCTCAGCTGTAAAATAGAGTGAATGGTAGAATTGGCATTCAGTATTCATCGAATCACAGTTATGAATTCCAACTATGTTCTCATCGAATTTGTCATGATGGCAATCTTCAAGTCTCCTCTCAGAACGTTGACGAAAGTCAAGTATTCGCAGTAAATGTTGATATTCTCAATAAGTACAAATTTCTATCCGAAAATGAAATAAAAATTATACTGTGTGAGGTAGAATTTTAATTTAAAGTGTAATGATTTCAAGTAAAATAACCCGTTACCGCCTTTGAATCTTGAAGCCTTATAGACTGCGAGGATCAAATAAATATGAAAAGTTGCGTTTTTGTAATTTAACAAAGATTACAGTTTGATCATTTTTTTTATTATAAGGGATCCACATTGAGAAATAAAAACAGGAATGTTTTCTTTTTTATTTCATGTCTTGGAAAGTTTATTATCAATCAACAGGAAAAATGTATCCTCTTTTGTTGTATGATGTCTTGGTAGGTTTATTATCAATTAACAATCGTGTTTTGATCTGTGCTCGACTTTTTGCATCAAACTAAACATGTTTATAAACAGTTTGGTGCAAAAACCCAGTCGTGTTTATTTGATCACATAAAAATAGCACGAATCATAGTTGCGTGGTCGAATTCGTAACTAATGTTTCTCTCGGTGTGTTATTGCTTAGGTTTTATGTTGTTTTTGCGATCACTTCAGATCGTGGTCAAATTATAAAGCTAGCCCAGAGGCGTTCCAGATCATGAATTTGCTAACACAAATACAACCCAATTTATTTATTTCGTTTAATTTATTATATTATTGTATTACATTTCCATTGTATACAGTACAACCTGGCGGGCTTATTGGCATGTGGCAATCTCTTCGAAACAACCAGGAATGTTTCAAAGAGGCCTTAAACCAGACTGGAATCCTTCTTTTTTTTAAATCAGCAGGAATCAAACCCACAACTTCCCGGATTGGAAGATAAACGTATTACCAACTCGGAAACGCAGGTCGTTATGAACTATCCCTTCCAATACAAGCGATCTTCATGTAGCCCCTCGTAAAATGAACACCTCGCTGCTTTTTTTACCTGTTCACTCCATTGGATCGGTGAGTGGTGCTCGGCCTCTGCTCCTTTTCCCATTCATTACTTCCCGCTAGAATTAACCGCACAAGGTTGTCGAATTTCACCCGCACTATGTTATGTGTCCAAAGTGTCGTCAGATACTTCTTGATGAAGTCGAGTACAGCTTATGTTAAACTCGCGACATTTCTCGATAATCTCTCACATTAATAATTTTTTCACGGCACCCTCTGCCCGAAACAATGCCCGCCTGTTCACTAGGTATTGTATTGTTTTACACTATTACACAACCTTGCGGAATCATTACCAAGTGACAATGTTTTCCAAACAAATACAAACATTTTGAAGAGATCTTAAGTAAACACCCGAATCTCGGTTCGGACGAGAATCAAATTCACAACGCTTGGGCTAGAAAACAGTACCTTACCAACTAGGCCACAGAGGTATCTGTAGAATCTACAGTTTTTACAGAGATGATCGATCTACAGTGTAGATCGATCATCTCTACAACCGTTTATAAATTATGTTTATCAATATTTTTCTCGCATACACCAACAAAGAAATTGTTCTATAATTATCATATTCACGAGTACAACCTTTTTATTTATTTCTTTATGTCCAAATTTCTACCATATCTCATAATAATAAGCTGAATCAATTGTTATAGGCTTTCCAAGTCGACAATATTACAAAATCTTTTCATCAGATACACTCGTCAAAGAAAAGATGGGCAAAAAATAGGAAGATTTAATCATTCTTTATGGCATATTTTTTCGACTTTAATGAATGTTAAAATAAATCTTTCAAGTCAGTTAGTTTTCAATGTTTACCATTGAAGATTATTTTAATTAATAACAAAAGCGAATAAAACGATGCGACTAACAATATTATAATGTTTTATTTGAACGATTGCCCAAAATTGTAGCGCTGACATGCCAAGACAGATTTTTACCGAGCGGCATTCATTTTCTCAAACAGGGCCTGGATTTCATTCGAAAGGTCTTTGAAGTGGCTCCACGCATAAATATTGCTTATCTATATGAAGTGCATCATCTCCAGCTTCCAAGAAACAATCTGGTGCCTACGAGGAAGATTATTTATTCAATATCACATGCCACATAGAACTTGTCGATCTGTATAATCACGAATACTTGAAATTTATTTAACTATTAATGACCGCTGGATTCGGTATTATACTATAGTAGACTCAATTATCCAGGAACGTATTAACCGGGTTGTGAATTAACCGGGAGAGTAAAAAAATTGGTTCTCACATTTCGAAATGTAAAAATTCGTTTATATAATATGTATACTAGATAATTAAACTGAAAAAAATCGATAATATTTGACAGAAAATAAAACTGGCAAAATTGCGAACACATTATCGACTAGAAATCATGGCCGATAAAGTATTCACAAATTATTATTTGGGTGCCCTTAGTTCAGTATTTTCTTTTGATGCAACGGGGCGGGGCGGGCGCATCACATCAACTTGTGAATTTAAATTATGTGTGCATAATGGTTGATTTTTTAATTTATTATAGCCTCTTTTATTTGCTGGAACTCGATATTTTATATACCCAATTTTGTATTTTTGTGCCACATAGCTGTGTATTCTAGTTTTGTTTAATTTCATTTTGTAAAGATTAACTAGGATTTTTAAGCTCGTACAGAAAGTATGGATAGTACGAAAGTTTTCTATGTGACAATACATGAAATATCCACTGGCAGTCATCTCCCAGAAGACCTCCAAAAATATGGAAGAATAGCTGGGAGTCAACATCACAAAACAGGCAGTCCTGATGATTACAGACCATAGGTCTACCTTAAAAGATAGATAAAGAAAAATACTGGTTTCGTCTTTTAATATTTTAAGTGTACTATGTGGTCTATTTTAGATGTATATGGTCATTTATCCTATTTAAACAGGCGCCTTAGATCCGAGCGGATTCACTTTTGGACTAATTTTACTCTCATATTATAACATATCTGAATTTACATGTTTCAGTAGCTCAATAACAACTTATCGCAAATATTTATAGCGCTTTTAAATAACACACAAATAGTGCTATATAGATTCGCCAAATAAATGGATGTAGCAAATAAACTTAGGGTTTGGTCTGTCATGAAAGTTATTTACAAAATTTGTGATCAATTTCGTACTTTCTTCTGTTAATTAGCCCACATTTTTCTTTCAGGAATATTCTGCGGCGGCTACCACTACTCTTTGAAGATGTACACGTATGAGAGAGTGAGGTCCAGGAACTTCGCAAGGACTTGGGGATTTGTGCAATGCTCTCAAGCTATTCCCATTGCCATTGGTGTTCCTATATCAGGTAATAAAAAGTTGGATTTTAGAGTACAACACTACTATCACATGACATAGATATGAGATTGACTATGTATCATAAATGACTGTGATGATGATGCACAAAATATTAGTCAGTGCATTCACTTAACCTATAATACAAGGACTAATATTATAGTTATGCCATCTGTGTTTTGAACATTGTTTGAAAAAGAAAATAATTATTTACAAGAACGTGTAATCATTACATGAAAATAAAAAATAATACTTACCCACCTACGTGTGCTAGTATTTATGCTTTGATGATAAGTTTTGCGAATTGTATTAAATTTGAAACATTATAATATAAAAATACAATAAAATAATATTTTATTTTGTTACTTTTTTCATGCAAATATGAATTAATTCTTAGTTAGTACTTTCTAAAATATTATACACCTAACTCAACTTACATATATTCCGGCATGGACCGAGGCTAACTGCTAGTATTAAATGTTATACACCTAACTCAACTTACATATATTCCGGCATGGACCGAGGCTAACTGCTAGTATTAAATGTTATACACCTAACTCAACTTACATATATTCCGGCATGGACCGAGGCTAACTGCTAGTATTAAATATTATACACCTAACTCAACTTACATATATTCCGGCATGGACCAAGGCTCACTGCTAGTATTAATTACAATAATGTTAATTTATAAAACAAAGCATCTTGCAAACATATATATATATTCAACAAGTGTTACACAGGTACAAATACAACCATGCTGTTAAAGATCAAGGCATGCATGACTATCGATCGAGACAAACTCCCAAAAAACAAAACATGACCCAATCAGGACCAGCATAGACTTTTATTAAGTTTCATCTACTTAGTGCCATTCTCAGTGATATAATTTTCTAAAATGTTGGATCTTAGGCTTTTTCAAATATATTAATTATCCAAAATGTTTCCAGGTTACATAAACGTGGGTTGTGGGGGAAAATCAGGATATTACTTTAGCTCCACCTGCGTCATTGTGGGCAGCCTGACTCTCTTCTTCATTGACCTTCACAGGAGGAACATATCCAGACACAAGCACACCAGGTAAGTAAAACTTGTGTCCATATACCTTACATCGTAGACCAACTGGAGATATTGAAAGTAACTGATTCAACATTAGGTGATTTAAATGTCTTGCTGGATACTCTTTCTCTTTTATAGAAAAAACGATTCTCAATTTATACAATATAATGTGTCTTAGAAATGCACATACATTTTCTTCATTTTGGTTTGCATCCATGCTTTGTGCGGGGATATGTTAAAAAACAAAATAATTAACAACCCAATCACAACTCAGTTAAGAATATATAAATTTAACTACTCTTCTGTAATATGGTTAGTAGCAATTTTTCATTCTTGGGGCATATTAAAAGACTCGGTATTGAACAAATATATGGGAAAGCATAGTGACAATGTTTAATCAAAAGTAAAAGATTCCAGTCTAGTTAAGAATGTTTCAATAGCCTCTGACAAGATTGTTGTTTCATATATGCATTTATAAGTATTGCAAACACGTATGATGAACTGTGAAAGACGTTTACTCCAATAGTTCTATATTCGATGGTTCCATTAATGACAAATATCCCAATATTGTCTCCCAGTCCTACATATCTGTATATAAAGATTACTGTGTAAACTAATGGCTTTATTAAGTAAGGATATATTCAGGGGGAACAAGATGATAAGGCTCCATAGTTGGACAGTGAAGGAGGAAATTCAACATGTTGTTTATTCAGTGTTTTTCAAGTTATTTTGCATTGAAAAAATAACACTATTATAGCTACTTCAAAATCGAAAGTAGTTATGAAGCTACTTTACAGCTACTCTTACAACGAAGCACACTCCTTTACCCTGCTAATTAACAACATTGGGTTTATTCTGGTATGTTTTTGAATAGGAGTAATGGCAGCCAAGTGCTGTGCGACTCCAAGCGCTGCCCGCAGAGGAGGCCCTCCTTCTCCAAGGAGCCGGAGCGGGAGAACTCTCTGCCTGGAGCTGCTGCTGCCTTGGGTAACGATCTAATCTTTTTTCACATTAATAATCGTTCTCAATTCAGAGCTTCATGATCGCCATGATCAACACCTTCCTTGTTTTCATGGTTATTTTCCAAGATTATTGTACAAAAAGTTTCCTTTTTCCCTACACAATATAGTACTTATTTATTTAACACTTTTATTGCAAATACAATCTGGCGGGCTTATTGCCAGATGGCAATTTCCAACCAACCAGACAGAGTAAATGAAGCAAGTTATATGATCGCAAAAAACATTCAAATGACTATCCATCCCCACAAAATCCATGAACACATACGTGAGCATACACCCATAAACCCCACAAAGACCGACAATCACCCGAACATTCCTTTTCATTTAAAGTGAGATATCATCAATCAAAAGAAAAGGAAGGGATGGTGGAGGAAAGAAAAAAAAATCAGGAATGAAACATGTTATATTACGGACTAGAAATGAGTTTTTTCAGTAGTTTCTTAAAGCATGCCAAGGACGGAGCGAGTCTAACATTGGTTTTAAGCATTGGTAAGCTGCTTTGAAAATCTTCCTCAACACCTTAGACTATTATTGCTAAAAGCTGATGCCCTCCCGTCAGGAGATTGTATGGTTATGTCTAAAAGTTTTTCTTCAACCTTGCTGTCTTGGGTGGTCCTACTAGAATTACATGACTCCTAGTGGCATAGCTCTCCTATTTTTAACAAAAAGTTATAATTTGTAGTATTAATCTTTTTAATTTCAATAAGTATTTCTTGAATTTTTATTCTAATATCAACTTTAATGAAATATTATTTTTATCTTGGTTTTTAAATTGGTTCAATGCCACAGCACTCGCTACATTATTGGGCAGTTTGTTGCATGATTCTACAACTCTGGTAGCAAAACAATGCTTCCTTGGATTCCTTGCACTCACTCAAGTTTCCACAATTTTGTCTTTGTAATAGAGTAACAATTTCCACAATTTTGTCTTTATAACTTCAATAAATGCAGTCTATATGTATAAGTCACACTAGGCAGACATCGTGGAAATTTTGTTGCTCATTTTTTAACCCTTTCAAGTAATTTAATAATACTTTATAAAATAAGGTTTCATATTTGGTAACCAAATTCTAGCAAAGGTCTAACATAGGTATTATAGACTAAAAAAACGTTTATGGTGTTATCTGACTGAAAGCTTCCTTGTTATGAAGAGTATATAGGCTCATTTCACAATTAAGTGATGTATGTTCCATTACAAAAGTAAATAACATAAATAAGTTAATAACATAAAGAAAAAGAACTTAAATTTTATACATGGAAAAGTATTTTAAATTTAGTAAACTCTTTTTACTTTCCCTCACATTTTCAATTGGTAGAACAAACTAACTTTGAAAGAAAAAAACAGTAAACAAGTAAAAAAAAATTGCATATCTGCATTGAAAAAAATACTTAATTTAAAAGTAAATTATTAATTTAAAAAACGGTGGAGAATATTTAAATATATCTTCATTTAATACAGTCAACGAAAGGATGATATTTTCATATTGAGTTCTTGGTGGAGATATGGGAAGTCCAACAGGAGGCGAGGCGCACTCTGCTCCTGAGATGAAGGCCGAGCTGACCTGCATCTCGGAGGAGGGACTAGCAGATATGGATCTACCGGACAACCTACTTGAGGACTTAGATTACATTGGTGACTGCATTACCAGTTGCAATAAGGTGAAGTTTATATTTCTTCCTGTGTCTTTTTTGCAGCATTGCCATTGTATCTTAAGATGCATTACATAATTTCTGATGAACTTGTTACAATTCATCCTTTGGATTATTTTTTTCCACTCAATTATATTCGCTGTCCTTCTGGATGCTGGTTTTAAGCTTTTGCCCACAATCACTTCACCTCATAAGTGTGTGCCCCCTGTTTCTCTACTATCAAGCTATTAAGCACTATTAATTTATGGTGCTCTATGTTTATCTTCTGATGAACGAAATTAAAGAATCAACTATAGGCAGACACAGAGCATGTATAGATGTATAGAATAAAATTTATAATACTTTGTATTAGAATTCCCAGTGGAGTGGAGGATATATAGATAGACTGCTAGTGTTACAAGACAAAATAAACTATTTTAAGATTAATTATTTATTCCTAAATAGATTTAGTATTTATTTATTGTTTTCTTCAATCCAAGGATTATTTTAGTTTAACAGACTTCAAAGATAATTTATATACATACTTTTATGGAAAATAATTCAAATTACACTGAAATCCAATTAAAAGCTCTTATTTTAATTGTTTACTAACATATCTTGATTTTAAGAAGCATGTTATAATAGTAATTCAATTTACATGTTTGTTAAAAAAATTTAACAATATAGTCGGTACTAGACAAATGATTATCATCAAGACTGTCTTTAGAACACAAGCGCATTTAACCACATTAAAATGTAACAATATAGTCGGTACTAAACAAATGATTATCATCAAGGCTGTCTTTAGAACACAAGCGCATTTAACCATCTTAAAATGTAACAATATAGTCGGTACTAGACAAATGATTATCATCAAGACTGTCTTTAGAACACAAGCGCATTTAACCACATTAAAATGTAACAATATAGTCGGTACTAAACAAATGATTATCATCAAGGCTGTCTTTAGAACACAAGCGCATTTAACCATCTTAAAATGTAACAATATAGTCGGTACTAGACAAATGATTATCATCAAGACTGTCTTTAGAACACAAGCGCATTTAACCACATTAAAATGTAACAATATAGTCGGTACTAAACAAATGATTATCATCAAGGCTGTCTTTAGAACACAAGCGCATTTAACCATCTTAAAATGTAACAATATAGTCGGTACTAAACAAATGATTATCATCAAGGCTGTCTTTAGAACACAAGCGCATTTAACCATCTTAAAATGTAACAATATAGTCGGTACTAGACAAATGATTATCATCAAGACTGTCTTTAGAACACAAGCGCATTTAACCACATTAAAATAAGCATTTACAACAAAATATAAACCTAGAAAAAAGTAAATAAATTTAGCTAAGCTTCAAAGTTTTGGTGAAGAAATATTACAAAAAAAAAACTATTTTGCCTATTACCATTATTATTTTTATGTTTCAAATCTCAAACCTTTAATATTTACAGGTTGAAAATTACCTCATGCTAAGTGAATATGAAAATAATCTGATTGCTGAGATGCCCATGATCCTCGACCGGAAGGGACGGAAATGGTCAATCGCTAAAGGTGCCACCAGAACTGTGGGGATTGGAGGAGTAACTCTAGCCTCTGAGCAGTCTATAGATGCTGAAGAGAGTCTTGCTCCAGTTCCCACCCTCAACACTTATGGGAGAATCCCTAAGTGGAAGACCCCACAACCAACTACCAACAACAGGCTTATAACGGTTATAGATGAGGCATCCGTATAGTAATAGGCCAGCGTTTCTCGACATTCACGTTACAAACCCTCATGAATAATTGATTACATTTTAACTAAAAAAATCTTATCATTCTTTAGATTTTATGTTAATCTTTATACGATGTATATATCTGTATCATAGAGATAAATTGATTTCAAATATATTTTATGTTAATCTTTATACGATGTATATTATATATCTGTATCATAGAGATAAATTGATTTCAAATATATTTTGTTTGATATGGTACAACTGAATTAGCATTTTTAATTTAATATTTTCAATGGAAAATATATTTTTTATTGTTGTGTAGGGTTTGATTTGCGAAAAATGTACAGAGATAATAATGCTTTCTTTTTCCCCGCATTAGAAAATTACTATCACGCTAAATTTGAAGCTAAAATTTTGCAATATTTTAATGATATGCAGATATGTTAATGATATATAGAGAAAAGTTTGCATTATTTCTAATCAATGATAAATGGCATCTCTGAGATACAGTTATATGTACGAGTATATGTTAAATGAAAAATATAAATTTCTGATAAATTATTGTGAAGATTTTGCATTAACCTAAAAAATTTAAGATTTAATATCCTTATTAAATACTCAGACTAAGTACAAAAAATCTTATGGACCAAAATCACTTGGGTATTTTAAGAAATTTACCAAAAATATTTCTACTATCGATTCTGTAATTTTTCTTTTTTAATAACCTTTCTATTATATTAATATAAATAACTTAAAGATTTCGCGTAGACGGAGAACTCTCTAATGACGTTCCAACACCAACCGGAGTAAGACAAGGAGATATTTTAAGCCCATTTAACTTGGTTATGGATAAAATTATAGAAGTTGCCGACCTTAACCTTGGATACAAGATAACCTTGGAAACATCATATGCTATGCTGACGATGCCACCATCATAGCCGAATCAGAAGAAGACCTGCAACAAATGCTACATCGATTCCACACTGCATCCAAAAAATACAACATGTCTATCTCCATCAGCAAGACTAAATGCATGACTCTAGCCAGAGAGCAAGTTGGATGCAGTGTGGCGATTGACGACACACCGATTGAACAAGTAACAAAATTTAAATACTTGGGTGCTAGCATAATGTGCAATAATGGCCTCTATGGTGAAGTGCTTGAACAATCACAAAAGGCCGCAGCTATTTCCGGATGTTTAAAGAACACTATCTGAAAAAACAAGCATATGAACATCCAAAGCAAGGTGAGGATATACAAGACCTGTGTCCGCCCCATAATGACATACAGCATAGAGTCCAGAGCCAACACTGTCGGAACCCAAAATCTCCTTCGAACCAGCGAAATGAAGGTACTCAGGAGTATCGCTGGCAAAACCCTTTGTACGAAAGATAGAGTACGAAACACAGAAATCTGAACGACGTGCGAAGTTGAAGATATTGTCAGATGGGGACGACAGAGAAGAAGGTTCTGGAATGAACACGTGTCCAGAATGGTGGAACCAAGAGCCGTAAGAATGGCCAGGGACAGTATCCCTCAAGCAAGTAGACCTCCAGGACGACCTCCCAAAATATGGAAAGACAGCTGACAGTCGACGTTGCAAGAGGCAAACAATGATGCAGGACCATAACAGGCCAACAGGCCTAAAATAAGATGAAGAAGAAGAAGAACTTAAAGATCTTATCTTACACAAACTCCAGAAATAATATTTATTTTAAAATTATACATACATGCAATTAAAATTATAATTCTATAATATTTATTTCATAAGATAACAATGTTCTATAGAGCCCAATTTTTACATACACCACTAAGGTCTAAATTTCCAGTCTGAACAAGTAAGAGTGAGTATAGGCCAAAACCACCCCGGCCACGTTCATCACAATGGTCAGGCAAAGTTAGTGTAGAATTGATACCCCTACCCTCAGAAGTATGTCTACAAGAATAGATAGAAGACTTGTTTCGTTACATTTTGAATGTTAAAAATTGAATATCGCACAGCTATCAAGTTTTTTTCAAAAGAGTAAAACCCAGCAGAAATTAAATGATATTTAATTTTGGTCAGGTTTTTTTCTTCTTTTGAAAGAAATTGGATAAACACATAGTATTCAATTTTTATTAGTTCAAAATATAATGAAACAACATGTCTTCTATCAGTTCTAATTGACATACTTCTAAGAGAAGAGATATAATTTTTTTATTGTAATATCGCCTGGCCAGTGTGATATCTGTCCATCCATGCTCTAACTTGTGCAGGCCAGAAACTTTTGGACCTTAGTGGTATATATATTTAAACATTTTAATTTTGCGTAAAATATTTAAATTTTCATTTAATCTTCACAAACTACCTTTAATTATTATAGAATTTTACTTTTACCTAGTTTAGAATTTAATCAAAAGGGTTTGTTAACTTGATACTTATGTTGGGAAACGCTGCATTATAATAATGTGATAGCAATTCAAAAATATATAATTGTTTTTAAATATACTTGAGATTTAGAAAATAAATATGAATATTTAAGTGAATATTTTTACATATAATTATAGACAATGTACTCGTATGTTAGATATGACATAAGTCATATTTTTTAGATCAGACATGAAAAGAATAAAGCAAAATTAAGAGAAACTTTTGAATATTTTTACTATCTTCACATTTTAATGACTTGATATATTTATTTAAAATATTTTTAATACTGAATCGCTAGAAAATATAAAACAAAAAATTCCACTTCTATTGTTTTTTTATGATTTTTTTAATGTAATAAGCATCCAATTTTTTATATTGGATAACTTTTCTATTAACACTTTTATGTATAGTAAAAATAACCTGCTGGAAAAAATAACAAAATTTTCAAATATTATATGTTTCTAGAAGCATGTTTCAAATTCCTAGCCTAGATTTTGTTCAAAATACGTTTGAATATTTGAGGTAAATGTATCAAGTCTATATTTGTATTAAAATTTGGGAAATGTTCAAATATGCAAGAAATAAAAAAATATTGAATAGAGCAAGATGTATAGATGTTTATATACATATTTATTTTATTAATGTTCCTATAAAATTTAGATTTTTTTTAATTAAAAAATTGTAGGTGCTTTTTAATAATGTTTGTATTTTAATGATAGCATTTAACATTTTATTTTTGCAATTTATAAATGAATTACTATATTTTTACATTTTATATTTTGAAGTATTTATGAAAAGTGTTAATTTTTAAATGTTATTATATTTGTAAAAGTAGAATATTACTTACATATTTTCACTGCCATTTAATGCTAAATTATATTTGTAATTTTTATAAAACATTTTTATTCTAGAGTATTAATATTATATTAGATAAATTGTCATTTAAATCAGCTAAATTGAATGCAAATAAAACTTTTAAGTAAATAAATTTTACTAAAATGCAATATCAGTATAATATATACTATCAATGGACATAATGTGACACATTATATCTGACAAGGTTTACAAGAGTGATGGTGAGATAATGCGCAGAATCCAGATAACCAAGAGACGAATCTACTGTAGGTGATTTGGAAAGATCGAGGGATATTTGGAAAAACCAAAACCAGATTGGTCTAAACCCTATTTTACCAATTTATTTTATTGCACATTCAATAGACAAAAGATTGATGCATTTGAGATGTGATACTAGAAGTAGTTTCCCATGAATTCCGTGGAAAATCAGAAGAAGGAACTAATCAATTATTGTTGAGCTCAGGATAGACACACCTCTCTCTGTACTGAGTCAAAGAAAAACCTTAAGATACTCTGGACCCACAGTATGTTTGAATGGTAGAAGAAGCAAATCATGATCATAATCCTCAGCAATGAGGATCGTGACTATCATTTTCCACGAGAACTCATTTCATGAAAAAATATTAACTGGTCGAGGTAACAACGGCCATCAGTATATTTATATCTAAAATACCGAGACCAATTTTAATTGCATACAATTTGGCATTCCATTACATATGTACCACTTGGGAGTAAAAATTAAAAATTCGCATTTGTCAAAAAATAAATTAATGAAACCATTTAAAATGCAGTGGAATATAAATCAGTTGAAATGTATAAAATATCAGATAGGCATACTAGAATCGTAGATTTGGTCCCAGACCATTTTTACTTTCAAATCTTATTTCATCAGAATTTGTTTTTCTGTAACTTGTCAAAAATGTTATAATAATTGTATTTTATTTTATCAGGTACTTTGTAACAACAAAAAATGGAAAATTATAAATCTGACCATTGAAAGGCTGCAACAAATTAAACAAGCTAATCACTTTAGAACTTGTATCTCTTTGTAATTGCAATTTCAGATTTTATTTTTCAAGATTATGTGCTCGCTGATATGCAAGAACTTACAAATAAAAAAACCAATGCACACAGGTATTATCCACCCACGGGATGAACTGACAATCATCCGAGATGGTGAAGAATTGTGTATTGTAATCTTTTTAGTTCATTATACATTTATCTGAAACATACATTTTTCACTGAAAATGAGATGAGGATTATTAATTTTAATTCTAAATGGTTCATATTCACTGTGTATTTATTTGAAATCTGCCAAATATTTGTACAAATAACTAGATGTATTATTGCTGATACAAGTGATAAAAATGTGTTATGATTCTAACTCATGATAATTATTAAATGAGAAGCACTTAAAGTTTATGAAGAAAATCTAAAATTTGAATTGTTTTTTACCTTTAGCTAAGAAAATGTAAATAATTTTGCATTTTCAAAAAGTACGTAAAAATGAATTGTTTTTCAATTTCATACGCAATTAATGAATTGCCAAACTTTTACCCAAAATTTTACTTGTGAGCAGTTTTTTGTATTAGAATTCTCGTAAAAATTATATTATAACTTAAAAATATTCAAGTAATATATCTTATGACATGGCTTAGGTCATAACTCAAGCTTGCTTACGCGAACTTCACAAGATCATACAATGGTCAAAAAGTTGCATACAGGCAACGATCTGACTTGACATACTGTAAAAAAATTATACAAGTAGTGTTGTGCCATAAGCATGGGGTAGATGAGCTCATGGATGACACAGACAGATTTTGAGCCACTTACCATATGATTGTGATCATTTAGGAACTCAGACTTGTCTCCTTTTTGTTTTCCGAGTTGATTTTCATATAGTAATATATGTTAACCAGTATTAGTAGCTTTTTTACAGTCTTCACTGACTCTATCTCGTTACTTATTGAAGAATTTTGATTGACATTTCTACACCAAGTCTGAGTACAATCCTTTTATTTGACTCGACTGAGCCAAATACTAATATCACTAAAGATCCTGTTGATGTCTTAAATTGATCAATCCAGCGGTGATCTTTATTTTACTTTTCTCACATCCATCCATGCTGCTTTTAATGTAAAGTCTCTCTGTCTAGAAGTAGTAACTGAAGAATACCTCTCACGCAAAAACTCTTAACTCTTAATGAAGAACTATAAATTTTTATTTAATTATTTTAATAAAATATGTTTTGGTAATGAATAGTTCTTATTTTAAGAATATTTGTTTTTACAGAGGTGTTCCCCATTATAATGATATGTTAAGGTTCAAGACAACTTCTTTGATATTGATACACTGATTAAATAAAAAAAATTAAATTAATTATCGTCATCTGTAAAAAATATCCTTGTGTGACTAAACTGAAGGAAAAACAGGCCTACACTACTTGAAATTTTAGAGGGACCTCATTGGATCAAGAAGTAAAGACTAATTGAGCTGCAGAACATATAAACACAGTTTATATCAAAGCAAGGATTTATCTTAATTTATAAAGAAAAATATGAAAATTTTAATATTGAAAAAATACATTTAATTTCTACTTTACAGTAGTTTAATTCTGACCAAGTATTGGGTGTTAACATAAGTTGTGTCCGTTTTTTTCCAATTTAAAAATGAGCACCAAAAGTAAAACAAAATGATAAAGGTTATACGTCATTCGAAAGAAAATGTTCTGCTCTATAAGATATTATGTTTGCTTTTACGTTACATATATTATTTTATTTGATTACAAGCCTTCAAAATGGAATGTCAAGTAGATAAAAGTGAGCATTTTCGACACCTCCTTCTGTTCGCGTTCAATCGAGGGAATAAAGCTGCCAAAGATGCTTGCGATATTTGTGAAGTGTACGGTGAAGATGCTATGAATTAAAGGACAGCACATCGATGGTTTTTGTGTTTCAAAGACGGTAATTTCAACCTGAAAGACATGGAGCGTTCCGGACGACCAGTGGACTTCGATGAGGACCGCTTAAACCATATTATTCATGAAGATCCCCTTCAAACCACCGTCAAATTGAATGAGCAGATGAATTGTAGTCACATGACTGTATACCGCCATCTTAAATCAATGGGAAAAGTCCAGAAGTTCGGCGCTTGGGTTCTACATGTTTTGAGTGAAAACAACAAAAATCAACATTCGACAATTTCTGCTTGTTTGCTCGCGCGTCATCGAGCTACGCATGGCCATAAGCAAAGGTTCCTTTACCGCATCATTACTGGTGATGAATAATAGTTTGAAAATGGTGATGGAAAAAAAAAAGTTATGAAAAATGTTTGTAGGGGATCTTCATGAATAATATGGTTTAAGCGGTTCTCATCGAAGTCCACTGGCCGTCCGGAACGCTCCATGTCTTTCAGGTCGAAATTACCGTCTTTGAAACGCAAAAACCATTGACGAGCTGTCTTTTCATTCATAGCATCTTCACCGTACACTTCGCAAATATCGCGAGCAGTTTTGGAAGCTTTATTCCCTCGATTGAACGCAAACAGAAGGAGGTGTCGAAAATGCTCACTTTCGTCTACTTAACATTCCATTTTGAAGGCTTGTAATCAAATAAAATAATATATGTAACGTAAAAGCAAACATAATATCTTATAAAGCAGAACATTTTCTTTCGAATGACGTATAACCTTTATCATTTTGTTATACTTTTGGTGCTCATTTTTAAATTGGAAAAAAACGGGCACAACTTATGTTAACACCTAATATGTCCTACTAATTTTCAGAAAATACCTGGTCAAATAAATGTATGCTTCCTAAAATACTGAACTCCATACAATTTCTTTGAGTTATTTCTCTTTGCAAACTTTCAAGTACAAATTTTTATACACTATTAAATGTTAAAGCTCAATAACTTCAATAAGCACTTCTTATAGATTCTCAAAAATAGTCACCTGATTATTTTTGCCTTAGATTAAAAGTTCCAATCAAATCATAATTTCTAAAAACCACTATGGGCCACACTGGAGAATCTATTGTGGCCTACAGGCAATATATTATGTAGTCCCATGGTTAATTACCAGTTGAACTATAGTGCCACTGAAAATATGTATTCTATTCAAAGTAAAAACTCATATACGGCAGAATATTCATGGAACAGATGAGATTGGTTTTTACTTAGCAAATACTGGAGCTGCTAAAGCGTCACAATTAAATAAAGCTCTAAAACATAAATTTTATGAAAAAAAAATTACATTATTTTAAGAAAAAATTTCTAAATTACTACCATTCTTAAAATTTAAATAATAATAACACTAATAACCTCGTAGTTAAAATGTTGCTGTTTTTATAATAGCCTTAAGATAAATTAGAAATTAGTTTTTAGTCAAATTTTGACAAATGTGAATAAATTCTTAGGAGATAATTTTTTTATATAATTAGACTATCAATTTTGTAACTTTATATAACTCAAGAATATTTAAGATTAAAAAACTAGTCCATTTAATGATCTTCCATGTGTAGAATGTAGACAATAGTATTTTTCTTTTAACTTTTATGAATAAAATATTTTTATCACAAAATTTTACTTTAGGTCATGTGCAAGAATAGAACGATTACACAAAGCTGGATGAAAATATTATACAGATAATCAGTGTAAAATGAAATCTTTTGATTTGTCACGTTAGAAACAATAGAAAATTAAATAAATAAATTAACAATATTGACAAAAAAAATTTTTAACCGAGTTCTCAATTTGACAGAAAAAAGTAGACTCCCAGAAAGAAAACGTATAGTAACACATTACTACTAAGGAATATTATTGTTAGCTGCATTGAATGATGATTAGAAAACCAATTTAATTTTCATTTTGAGTCTAATTTTGCATAAGGAATTTGAAAATGAGAAAAGTCAAATAAATTAGTAAAAACCTGTAAAAATATTTCAATACTCAAGCCAGTTATTCTTAATATGTTTGAGCCGTTGCCCAGATTAGAGGATAAGTTTTGGTTTCACGTCCCAAGTAAAGATTAATAAAATAACATACAGATATAATTTTATATTTTCATAATACAAAATACGTTACTTATATTGGTAACAACATTAAATCTTATAAAAGTAAACCTTGGCTTTTAATAAGTTTTGAAAGTTCATCAAATTTTGGTGTTATATTAGATAAGCTACACATTAGGTAATCTTCAGTATATAATCTATTTCGCAATATATTGTTTTTGTTAAAAATATTTTGCGATCCATTTAAAATACTTTTACGATTCAATCAATTTTGGGTTAAGAAAATATGCCCTAAGGTGTAATGTGTTACTAAACTAATAAATTATTATTTATATGTATGGTCTACTATTCAAGAATATTTACTTGGTGAAATAAAATTTGTCAAAAAAAAATATTCTGAAGAGATTGTTATGAAGAGGTTGTGATGCCACAACTAAAAGAAATCATTTTTATCAATTTATTTTCCTGTTTTGTTTTCAATTGATATGTTTAAATATATTTTGTGTTATTTATTATTTATTTTTTTAGTGTGTACTTCTTTGATATAAAATCAATAAAACAATACAGCTCGGTGTTGTGTTTTCTTTTACCTATTCAAAAAAACATATTTAGAAAATATTTGATGCTTTTCTTTGTGGAATTCTATAATGATAATTACTCGTAATATCGGATTTACTTTGTACAACGTACTAATATAATATGTTATTTTTCTCATTACCCAATTTTCGAGTTCTTTATAAAGCAAACTAAATATTACTTCTAATAATTAACACACATACTCATAAACTAAGGATCATGTCAGGGAGGGGGGAATATCCCAATTAAAATCAACCCTTCTTTTTATTAAGTAATTGTCTACTAGAGAACAAATTCTTTATACCAACTCATCGAAAGGAGTGGAGAATTCCAGACACCAATTATTCGTTGTTTTGTGGATTACATAAGACTTTAACTGAATGGATTGGGAATCTCCACGAGAGGTGCTGTCAACTATGGGAGTTCCAGCACATCTTGTTTACATTCAAAATGTATACAATAACAGTACAGTAAGAGTGAGCGTAAATTCCATAAACGTAACCAAATTTTATATACAAAATGGAGTGAGACCAAGATGTGTTTTGTCTCCTAATCTGTTGAACATATATGGAGAGGTTATAATACTCAAAACACTAAATCTGTTGAACATATAGTATATGGAGAGGTTATAACAGATATAGGAGAGGTTATACTCAGGACACTAAATGTTTGGAACAGCAAAGTTTCAATTAGGGGAAGAATCTTAGGTATGCTAGAGACACCACATAGTGTAATCCAGAAGAAATGGCTAACTCCACCAACATTTCCAGCAGGAAGAGCAATAGTTTGGACCTCAAAATCAATAAATCCGAGATTATCATAATTGGCAGAAACAACATGCTACATGGCATGGAAGTAGTAAATGACTGTCTATCTTGGATCATGAATTGACAATTATAGGAGATGCAAAAGTAAACTTAGAAGACAATAGCCAAAAGTGCAATGTCTCGACATAAAAAAAATATGGAAAGATAGATGCAACACAACTTCAATCAAAATTCGTCTTGTAAAGAGCTTAGTTTTCTCCATATGTCTTTATGTATCAGAAACCTGTACTAGTACAATAGAGACAGCTGATCAAAGGAGAATTGATGCTTTTGAGATGTATTGACGACAAATGCTGAGGATCTCTTTGGACTACTTGGCTTACAAAATATTCTATTCTAAAGGACATCAAAATAAAGAATAAACTTTCAACCAACTGTGTGAAACATATTCTTAAGTTTGTTGAAAAATATTGTGATTGACAATGTCGAAGGAAGAAGAGGAAGACGAGATCACCATCACGTTAGATTTATCAAGTGGAGACTGCAGCGAGATCTTCAGTGGTACCTACACTCCGCTCAACTGATTCTAGGGATGACGAGTCGTGAATGGATTTAGAACAGTTTATGGAAAGCGTAATCCTCAGTGATGATGAACGACTCGAATGAACGAAAAAAACTATAAACTATTAGATTCACTAATATGTCAAGTTTACATTAAAAATACGAGGCATATCCAGAAAGTAAGTGTACTGAATTTTTGTAGGTTACAATTTTTTTTATTTAAACAAAAAATTTACGTGGTTACCGTAGTACATATGTAAGCAATTTTTCGACATAGTCGCCATTCCTCTCAATGCAGGTGGTGAAGCGGGGTATAAACTTTTTGATGCCTTCCTAGAAGTAGTTTCCCGCCAACCCCTCCGTCCACTTCTCCACCTCCTCCTTTACCTCCTCGTCGGTTGAAAACCTTTTTCCACCCATGTGCAGCTTCAGGGAGGTAAAGAGATAGTAATCTGAAGGTGCTAGGTCAGGGGAATGCGCGGGATGGTTCAGGACATCCCATTTAAACGAGGCGAGCATTTCCTTCGTGGCGTTGGCCATGTGTGGTCTGGCATTGTCGTGCAGCAGGCAGACTCCCTTTGTCAGCAAGCCTCTCCTCTTGTTCTGAATCGCCCTCCGCAATTTTTTTAGGGTCTCACAGTATCTTGCAGAGTTGATGGTCTCCCCTTGAGGCATATATTCAATTAAAATTATGCCTTGACAGTCCCAAAACACGGATGCCATGATTTTCTTGGCTGAAATTGTGGTTTTGAACTTTTTGGCGGAGGGTGAAGAGGTGTGACGTGACCGTTTTTAAACTCGCGACACCACTTGTACACACTCGTATGATTCATAGCTTTATCACCATATGCAGTTTTCCCCTCATTATAAACCTCAACCGGAGATTTTCCCTTCCAAACGAGATAACGGATGACGCCGCGTATTTCGCACTTGGCGGGAGATTGGATTTAAATTTTTCACGAAACGTGTTGTTGCGTCGACACTTCTCAACGTACTGACCTCGAACCGGTCTCGTTGCGGAGGGGAAGGGTCAGGCTACACGGAAGTGTAGCCAACATGTCGAAAATAAAATCCATCTGGTCGTGAGAGCCTCAATACACTTACTTTCTGGATACGCCTCGTAGTTTGCCTGTTGAAAAGTTTGAAGGAGCTCAAAAATTGAGTTGTGAGAAAAATATTGTATTAGTAGAATTTACAAAGTAAATCAGATATCAATCAATAGAATGAAATTAACCCTCTAGTTTTTATTTCAGGAGAAAGTGACTTAATTTTCATAGCAAAATACATAAGGTCAAAAAATGTAACTTGGAAAACTGTAACACCTAATGAAGTTTACAAGGAGCGATTGTTGTGGATCTTCGATTTTAATAATTTAATGAATTTATCTCGCCCAGATTAAACAGAGCATCTGTTGTCTCTGAGAGTGCTGATGGTTAAAAGTACACAAGTTGCCATTTACTCAAACCCTGAAAGGAAATTCATTCCACAGCAATGTTCCAGTAGGTAATACTTAATAATAACAATGAAAGGACACTTTATATAGCACCGTTTCGAAAGCAAACTCTCTTCAAGAGCACTCCAACTCGGGACTCGAATACAGTATTATTGAAAGACTAAAAATATTAAAAAATAAATATGTGTATAAGTTGAATGTTAGGATATGAAAGTTGTGGCTGCGGCCATTAGTTAAGGTATTTCCCCGTACCTGCATATGTTTAGGAAAAACGTATTTACTAAGAAAACTGCTGAAATCTTACCGAGGGAAGACAAACTACAAAGAAACTTTTATAAGTCTTTCGATATTTGATAGTAACACATTTGGATTTTGGTGTAGTGTAGTGTATGTATATAGTGTTCATATACAATCATAAATTTTGATAAAACCTTAAAAAAAAATATGTCACGTGCTTCCTAAAGCTGCACACGCCACCCATATATCTAACACTAAGAGTTAAACTATTCCATGCCACAGGACCAACAACAGCAAAAGCTTTAACATAATACCCCACCCTATTGGATCGATTTGGAACAATCAATTTATTAAATGAAGACAAAATCGATCTCAAAATTCTAATCCTCTCCGAAGGAACATCTCTCAGACACAGATTGGAAAGATACAATGGAGACACAAAATTCTACTCCTCTCCAAAAGAACATCTCTCAGACACAGATTGGAAAGATATAATGGAGACATAAAATTAACTTTACATCTAATCATAGTACCCATCCTAATTAGCTCATTCACCCATATGGATAATTCCGATTTTATAACACCGTCACTTTACTTTAGATGAAAATTAGCCATTTGGTAATGCTGGTTTTGGCGGAAATTATGTTGGAAATGCTGCATTTTGAAAATTAAGATGGAAAAATTCAGTGTCGACTACTGTTTAGCCATCACTATGATACAATAAATCTACACCTTAGCTCTAATGGCAGTGTTTTTAATAATTACAAGATATGCACTGAGTTTGGCTGGACAAAACTAATAAATAACCCTGATTATCTTGATCAGTCTTTTGGAGTGGCCAAACTTATTACATGGAATGTAGAAGACTACAATGAAATCATTTATCTAAATGTCAATTATAAATACATAGAAATAAAATTAATGTTTACTCTGAATAAAAAAAAACATTAATATGACAAATACTTGACAAAATCCCGATAATAGTTCTGATTTTTTTTTGCTTTCGCTATAATTTTATAATCGTGCGATTAATGAGCCAACAGTTTTGGAAAATATTGATTTTTGCTATGATAGGAAAGAAAAGGTTACTTGTAATTTTGACAATTATTTTGGTCGACATGTTTTCTCATAAATAGATAATATTAATTTTAAAAACTAAAAAACTATTTCGTTGTTAGAAAGTTAGTCATTCTTATAAATTTGTGAATAATATTGGCAAAGGAAAATTGTTGAAAAATTAGTGACGAAATCATAATACACGTTTGATATTAAAAGATAACAATAATATTGAGATCAACTAATTTAAATTACATTCATTTAAGTAGATCAAAGTCTATTTTATGAAACAAAATATAGATTTTTGAATATTTATTGCTTCATTAGTAAGTTTTTTTTATTCCTTATCAACCCAAAATAAGACACTGTAAATTTAAAAAAATATTTAAGAATTCATTAAGTTTTCAACAATTGAAAAGTCTTTTTATCAACTTGTTCAAAATATTCTACTACATTGCAAAATTGTGCGAAACATATCATACATAAAATAATATTCTAAAAAAATCGATAAGCCTCAATATTACAATATAAAAACCTTCCTGATTTGTATGAACTTAATTCGCAATTAAACTTATATTATCGTTATCATAAATTCGTATATTAGGTGTATATAAAATTAAATACATTTTGAGTCCAACGGATTGTATAAATGAAATATCAAACCATTGGCTGAAATATCAAACGAAATGAGTCCAGTGTGTAGTCAATTCACATGGATATATTTTATAACTTTATATGAGCAATTCAACTCGAATATTTTATGATAAAAATCAAATCGCTACAATAATATTGTGGTCTAATTGTTGTGCATCTATCTTTGACTTTCTATTTACTTTATGAGCAGTTTTGCTAAAATATTAATCATAGTTTATATAAATATATTGTTTGTATAATATTAAACTTAAGTTGAATACAATACACCTCATTGGATTATTATTGTGTGGAAATTTCTTCTAACAAACTAAAAAGTAGTTGAACATTAAGATCACCACAAATAAATGTATATATTAAGGTGTATAACCACAGAATACATTATTTTTTAAATATTTTATGCGCAAAATTATTGAACAAGCTGAATGTCTATTTCATGATAAAAAAAAATTATTCGACACAAACCTATGCACAACGGTCATGTTTTTATAATTATATCAAAACAGATAATAATGAGTTGAATCCTTTTCGAAAATTATGGTAACAATATACCTTAGTGGCAGAAAATTTATTTCTGACCGGGATTTTGGGAGTTCAATTACTTTAATTAAAATTTATTTCGAGTAATAATTTTACTTCAATGAATCTATTTTTTTTATTTAATAAATTGTATGTTTCGACAATGTAAAGAACTAAATATCTAATAACCTTCCCCTCTCTAATCAGCAGTGCAATATGACCATAGACAAGAATGCCATGACAGTTCTCTAACGATTTCGTAGACTCATCCGGTTGTAAATTGTACAGTGATTCACACTATATAATGACAAATTGTTCTACAAGATATATGCCGGTGAAGTTAATTGCAAATAGTTTACCATAACCTTCTATCATATTTATTGTAACACTTTATAATTTGGCTGTGGCTGTGAATGGGAACGCGTTGTTATGGCATTTGAAATCTTACATTATTTGCCCTTGATATGTTTCGTTCTTTTCCCAGGGACATTTTTACTGACGTGAGTATTTGGCCAATCTTAATGTTTTTGATCGAAGTACACATGTAAAACAATCTATAATTTACACGTATCATTCTTAAGGTGACCAGATTTCGTAAAATATAAAAAATGCAACAAGAAAATTATTCCTTGTTTGTATCGCCCGTTTATTTTCTTTCCTTTGTTTTCCAATAGAAAATAAGAAATTATTTTATTTTTTAAACTAATACTGTTTTTTACTCATATCACTTCAAATAAATATATAGTGTGTATAAAGTACACTCTGTGTACATATTCCAAAACAATTCAACAGACAATTATGAAGTCTAGCCATCACATATTGATTGCAATCATATATTTTATTTAGATCACACAATAGACATACAATTACGCCAACTATAAAAAATGAAGAGTCCTCAGATCTAGTTACAGTATTTCATATTTCTATGTTAGCAGTTGCACAAATGTATAATATATATCGTATTGAGAGAGGAATTCTAATCCCTTGACTGGTATATATTACGAGCCAATGACATATTGACACTAACATGAGGCTCAATCGTCGTCCTTATTTGTTTTTTTTTATTATAACACCAATATAATAAGACTTGGTATAATTTCCAAAAGTGATAGTTAACTTATCAAATTAAAATACAGTAGAGCATCGATTATCTGGGGCTCAATTATCCACGAGTTGGATTAATCGTGGTGATCTGTAGTACAATTTTTTTTAGTAATCCAAAAATAGTTTTTTTACCTATAACAAACATCTACGTTTTGAAAATTATAAAGTAAGGACTTTAAATGTTATCAAATATATTGTTTACATTATACCACTTGCCTAGCGCTTATAAGGTGGCGGTGTTTCCCCGTATCCACACCAACGAGAAAATTTGTGTATCCGGGGCTTCTCAATGTAATTGCGGCGGTATAATACCGGCGTTGAGCGGTTGTATCTGTCAAACATTGAGAAATCTTATTCATGTACTCATCTTGCGTAACAAAATTTATCTAGCATTTCAACTCTTAAAATGTTTTAACTCAATAAAAAATTATTTGGATTAACTGTGTTTTTCTATTATGTGGGCTCGAGCGTCCCCAATTACAACGGATAATCAGCGCTCTACCAATAAAAATAAGATTTAAGGCCTCAGATTACTCAATATTATTTTTTTATCAGTAATTCAAGTTTTCGATATACTGAATCATAAGGATTCATCAATATTCGAAAGTATGAATTGTAATTAAATTTGATTCATCATAATCATAAATAGTCTTCACTGCTGACTACTCGTATTATGCACATTATTGCTTCTAGACTTATCACCTTAAAGCTAATTTATTTTCTCTATCCTTGGTGTGAGATTATAGAACCTAGTAATTTGCAGTCATTGACATGAAATTTTATTTTTTTCAAAACATCCACTCACACAACATTATCCATTATTTTATTTTTTCATTCCCCTTTTTATCGTGACTGATTCAATGAATATTGTTTTTATTCACAATTTTAATATTTCTTAAAAAAATAAATAAACACAAGTCATTCCTGGGCCTCGTAATGGAGGATTCCCTCACCATTCCAACCTTAATTCAGTTGGAAGGTAAAGCTGTGCCGTAGAGTTTTTTGTTTCTTATTAAGTGAATGAGCTGTTGCACACCAACAAACTCAACGGCCACACCACTGTACTGGATCCGATAGCACCCTGAAGTGAGACGATTGGAGCACACTGGCATGTTGTGTTTTTTTTCTCTTTTTTTGAAAGAATAAATATGACCGAAATCATAGGTATTCTTATACCCCCGAATACCAGGCGGAATAAATGCCAGTGTCATTTGAGGGGAGTAGCACAGTGCAGGGCTCGAACCAACGACCTTCCGCACGGAAGTCCAGTGCATTACCGCGCGGTATATAAAATAATATTCTTAACTCAATACTTATTGAAATTATTATCTACTTTGTTGAAAGAGATTTCTTTATAAAAACTGAAAAAGATTTAGAGCAACAAATAAAGTAATAAATGTTTCATTTCTGGATTTCTTAATCAACAAAAAATACCAGACAATCTATACCATTGTTTAAGCTTTTATCTAAAAAGCATTAGAATTGAAATGAAAAAAAAAACATTATTAATGACTAACGTTAAACTAAGTATAAGGTTTGATTTCATACAATTTCAGAATATGCCTCGAATTCATTAGAATACAATATCCCAAGGTACTCCATTCTGACTTTGGATATTTGTAAACTGTTACACAATTATTGTTACTTATAGTTATTACACTAGATAAAAAATTAAAATACAAAACATGGACATTTTTTATGGCACTTATGTTTCTAAACTTTGGCTGTAATAAATAATTTACTATAGAGCACATTTCCAATGCCACCTAATATTGCAAAATTACTATAATAGTTACATCTATTAAAAAAAGCATGTATCTTTTCATTTATTATCGATTAGTTACAAAATGAAATGTAGGTTTACTGTATTCAATTCAACTTCATATTCTGTATAAATAATTTCTTCGTACTAAGTCTATATTATTTTATATTTAGTTGCAATTGAATATATAAGTTAACCATGATTGCTATCAAATTTAATGGTGCTATACAAAAAAGAAATGGTTCATATTTAAACAACTCAATTTTTCTAATTTCACTGAAAGATCATTTATACTTTTATAAACTATCAATATTCAGAATTATAGCAGTAATTAACAGCAAAATTAATACACGACTTGCAAAGTCTCACCAACGTGATAATCTGGTCATCTTATTGACTCTGATATATAGACTCTCTTAGAAATTAAATATAAATATGGCATATACTTGCAATATTTGCGTCTTCATCTAATACGCATTTAACATTTATTTTTATAAACAAAATATTTTCAGGTATATTTGGGCAGTATTACTGGAACACGTTGAACCAGATTTTCCATACATCAGTGACGCAGCTACATATTCTCCCGAAAGTTGCGTTTTTGGACAATTGATAAATATAGGATGTGTACTACGTACGTATTAACTTAAAGTTTGTGGTAATAGTAACGAAAGATTCAGTCAAATCTGCAAAAAGGAAATAAAATACTTTTCTTACGTTTTGTGCATTTGTGTAGGATTTAGTCCAAGAGATCAAGACTGGACACTGTATTTTGAAACACTGTTGATAAAATGTCGTATTTTTCATAAAATATTTGCATATTTCACAAAATAGTGAAATATCTTTAATATTAATATTTCTCAAGTTAGTGCAGAATCCATTTTATTTATTTTTCAAGCTCTTTTTCATTCTTTTGTACACATTGTTCTAACATTACGATCAAATAATAAATTATATAAATTGAAGCATCTTTAGTCACAATGTCTCCAAGGCGAGACAGAAGTAAGGGTAGCAAGAGAGAACACAGCAGTCACACGAGAGGAGAAAACGGCAGCTCGGAAAATAGTCGAGGATCATACAGTTCCAATGAAGTTTGGACAGAGCATGTGAGCTCATCAGGTAAAAAGTATTATTACAATAGTCTCCTCGGCATATCACAATGGGACAAGCCTGCAGATTGGGTAGACCCCCCTCCACCTAGGCGACGGGACCCCCCTCCGACGAGTAGTCGGGAAAATGAAGCTGACACCTCTGAGCACAGTTTAAAAAGGTACAAGGAGAGTAGCGGCAACCATTCTGAGTCAACGTATAGAGATCAACATTCCGATTCAAGATCGTCGAGAAACCCTCATTATTCCCATGGCAGCGAAGTGCAAGTTCTCCACGATACTGACACCTCATCTGGTGGCAGCACACCTGTGCAAGAATCAGCCAACAGGCTGAAACCAGTGACACAAGATGTACATAATTCTGTACCTATGGTGAGCGCCTTGCCTCGCAATCTTTCTCATCAGACACCTACTACCCCTTCGGTAAATTATTCCGCCACTGCTGTTAATCATTGTGCCCAAGCGATACATACAGAACCTATCAATAGACCTACCCCTCTCAATGTCTTATTATCAAAATCAAAGATAGAAGGTATACAGAATACTGGAGCTTATGGAAACTTCACTCAATCAGAGAGTCCGATGTTATCTCCTTCTCTATCAAAATATGTATCGAGTGATTTAGTTAAGCACGTTACAGGGTGGCCGGCGGAAGTATTAGAAAGGCAAGCACAAAAATATTCCGATGAAGCTTACACTCTTGGAGATCTACAATGTATGAGGGTTTGTACTGAACTCAAGTGCGCAAGAGCTGTGGTACGTCACATGGAAATCAAAGCGACACTTCAAGACCAAAAGTTAATGTATCTCCGACAGCAAATTGAGAGTATCAAGGATGTTAAATCGCAAAATTCCATTATTTCTAACGATTTGTAAAAAGTACTTTCTTAATATATTTAAATTATATGGTAGAGATACTGTAGTTGTAAGTAGTCAAAAAAGTATTAAAATTAATAAATTATATTTCTTTCCAATGTTTAAACTTGGGTGTTTAAATTAATTATTCTTTTCACCAAGTTTTGTTGTGTCTTTTAATTATTTTTTAATGATTAATTTTGACATCAAAACTCCTATTTTTTTGACATATAATATTTGTTACTTGTAAATATTGTTTATTTTTGTAAATGTTTTTCCTATTGCTGCAAAATCTTCAACTATTTTGTTAATATCCTCTTCACTTAAAATTTACTTCAGTCATTTTTATTTCTTAATTATCTAATTAAAATATCCTATGTTAATCGAGCCAAATACATTTGATGTTCTTGGTTACACTTAAGTTTCCTTATTTTTTCATTAAAGTATAAATATAATAAGATCTCAATTTTTATATTCAATTCAAATAATCAATGTTCTTATTGACTGAAGAATCCTTATAATTAATATTTGTATCTTTAATACACATATGTATGAATAGGTGTCAAGGAAGTGAAGTGAGAAATATAAAAATCTCAATTCATAGAAGGTATTTTCAAAATAATGACTTGTATTCTTAAGAAAGTGAAGATATTGCCAATTGTCACTGTTTATAAGTTTCATATGTTATGTAAAATATTTTTTTAAATGTAATGTTTCCATTGGTAAAATTTTATATTTTAATTTAAGGATTTTTGACTACATTTTGGTTTCTGTGAGGTACTCCTATAATAGAAAGCTTATTTTCCATAAATACATAGAACAACCAATAGAAAGGCAGTGAAACTCATCATCACTCTTCTCTTTAATATTTATACTTCATTTCGGTAATTTAGTAACTAATTTGTTTAATAAAACTTGACACAACTGGGATAGTTATTTTCATATTGGTAGAATTATTTCAGATTTTGATAAAAATTAAGTGTTAATAATTTTTTTTGGATAAAATTTCTGTATTTCAAAAACACTAAATAAATAGGTTGATTATAGCTTTGGGCATAGGGAGATAAATAACAATAGTTTTAACCATAAACATGTGAATTTTAATAAATCTTGGTCTCATGATTTTGTGAGATTTTATGTTTACTTTCATAAATTTTAAATTGTTCTTGATTCATCAAAACTACACCTAAAAAGTTGAACAAGGAAAATGTTACACTATATCTTCAGACTTATTTAAATATATGTATAGGACAAAGTAAATTTTATCGCTTAAATTTTTTTTTAATTTGGAAAATGTGCAAAACTTAATTTAAAAATGTATGCTTGTCACCTAGATGTATCAATAGTAAAGCCTTGATTGTAGACATGCTTTAATTCAATGAGTTGTATCTCCATGTTATCATTTTACGAGGAATTAGTTTCTTGATTTTTTTATATCTTAATATTCTGAATATAGCTATCAAAATTAATTATACTTGCTGATGAAAACTATGAATTTAACTAGTTGAGATATATACTGTGATACTGCTGTGCAATGCGCAAATAATCTCAGTTTTGGATAAAAATGAGTAATTCTTATTTTAAAAATAATCAATTAAATTACTACAAATGAAATCCTTAATTTATATTACTTTCCATTTATGAAAAATGAAGGTTAAATTATACCTAAAATTAAAGGGGGTTTAACCCATTATATCTTTTATTGTTATTAATTTCTCAAAAAGACAAATAATATGTGTTTCAATACATTTTTTATAACAGTTGAATATATTTACAGGGAATCTTCAAGTGACTTATATAAAATTGCTTAAACTCAGTTTATATAGATTACGCTTTACCTGGTGATATAATCAGGACATGTTTTCACCATTTCCAGAATAATTTGATTATACAATCTCTTGAAATTTTTACATAAAAATATGTAATATTTCAAGTTAAAATATTCATCACAGTCAGCATTTATCATCAATTTATATTTCAATTCATAAAAACAAATACAAAATTTACTCTATATCTTATGATGAAAATGAATAATGTTACTAATGAATAACACTAATGGGCGGCTTATTGTCACAACATTAAAAAAATCCCTAATTACTAAGAAAAACTAAAATAATTTGAAAAATAAATATATTCCTACTCCAAGAGGGAATAGCTTGATTATATGCAATGTTTTATTTGCATTCATTGTGGGATTGAATAACAATAATATTCTAAAGTATTTTTTTCATGAGATATTTTTATGATAAATAATTTAATTCTCCCAGATCTTTCATATTAACAAAAACGAATAGTTTTGTTTTTTACATATTTTTATGCAATTCAATAAAATAAGCGAATATTGATTATGTTGGTTTGTATCTTTACAAAACCAATGTGTTTATATTCTGATTAAATAAGATTAATTTAAAAAAAAAAGTTCTTTTATTATTCAACTATCAACAATGGGCAAACTATTGCCATAATACCAAAGAGAATTTTACCTGTTTGTTTTCAATTAGCATATTCACACTTATTTTTGTTACATTACACCAGGGGTTAGCAACCTAATTGTGGTTGCGGCCACATTCGAGATTTATTAAAATAGTGGCGGACGAAAGCCGGATTTCTAAAAAAAGGCATCATAAGCCAACACATTTCTCCTTAGTTTGGATAAAACAGTAGTCTTCTTCCCATTCATTGTTGAATTTATAGGTTCATTGTTTTTTACTTGGATTACTCATTTTAGGGTAAAATGTTTATGTGAAAAAATCAAACGTGGTGACAACACGTGATGTGGCGCAACACTGCATTTAGACTGAACAGATAAAATACATACCTAAATAAGTGCAGAAATTTGGCACTGGTAACCCTTGAACTCACAGACAATGGAATTAAAACATTTTCATAAAATAACATAAATGTTTATATATTTATGATTTCAATAAACAATATTATTAAAAAAATACTTTTTAGATTAAATTGTGTTTTTTTCGTTATTAAATAATACTCTTAATAAGCGGGTGCATGCAAATAGCTCAGTTAGCACAGGGTTGAGAAATCCTGCATTACACCAATTACATTTCAATAATATTGATTCATTGCTACTATAAATTGCTTTATTGTTTGATAAACATTAATTGTTTTATCAATAGTATACTTGCATCTTTTTAACAATCGAAAGAATTGTATTGGAAAATTATCTTTTGATACATTTAAGTAGAATTGGCCCTAATGTAATTATAATTTCTGATCACTTGTGTTGTCAATTTGTTTGAAAATTGCTCTATGTATTTTATTTTTTTTATTAAATTGGATAGATATTACAGACTTAAAAATGTGACTACTGAAAAAGTTAATTAATAGTTATTTCAACTCAGTATAGCTCCAATAACCAATGAATATATGTATTTGATTTCAAAATTTGATAACACTCATTTATTACTAGCAATGCATAATTCTCTCTTAATGTAACATGAAAAATCAATCAAAAAAAGATGTTACAATAAACTAATATAAAATCTATATCAAAATATAGTTTAGGACACTAACTTTGAATACATCACAAACTGTTTTCGTTTGACTATATGTGATAAATATGCATTTTTTGTGTTTGAAAAATAATTGTCTAATAGTGAAACCTAGGAAAGTATATGGGTAAATCAGAGGAAATAATTCATAGATAAAAGATAATTAAAAATCTGTAGAAAATGGAAGTACAATGATTGGAATGTTCATTAAAATTAACTATTACATAGTTTGTATTATGCAATAATCAGTTATACACCACAGTAAAGATTTTTGTGCTTTTTATTTCAAATTTAAATCTGTATGATGATATTTTTTATTAAATTACGTAGATTTCACCTAAATATAAAATACTAAAAACTCCACTGTAGCGCATAACTTATTGCATTACACTTTCCATGTGATAAAATATTTATTATAAAATCTCGAAGAATTAAGTTAAAATAGTCGATTAATTATATTTTTAAATACTAGCATTGGCAAATATCTCTACTTTTTATTAGAATTTGTGTCAAAATGTTGTAAATCATTTTGTATGTTTGAAGGATATTTAAAAAAAAACTTTGTGTTTTGTCAATAACTGTATGGAAAATATTATATTATCAATATAATGAAGTATTTTTCACCATTTATTTTTTCATTTTTTATTTGGCACCTTACCAAGAGGACTGTAGTTTTGCACTTGGTTTGAATATTTCATTTAAAATTACTATTCCAAGAATTACATTTATAATATTAACCGTTAGAGTTTTGAGAGTCTATATATAGATGTTTTATAGTATTGAAAAAAAAGTCCAGCAGTGAAACGGTTAATAACAAACTAAATATGTAAATTTCAACTAAACTATTATTAAATTACCACCATATGATAACCAATTAGTAAAATAGCAGTTCTCTTACATCATCAAGAACAAAAATAGATAAAATGGATTTTCAATGAGCTTTTTAAATAACAAAAAAATAATGAAGATAACGTAATTGAAAATATCAATTACTTGGTAAACTTTCTTATCCCACAAAATCAAAACTAAATGTTAACAAGAACTAAATCAATTCTAAAAATTGGTTTATAAAACTTGATGCAATAAGAATCATGTCTGCAAGTGTTTTGCTTTGTTTAGGATAAAAAAATTTTTTTACTAAAAAGTCACAAAATTTGACTTATTTTACTAATACAAATATGTATATACATAGTAAATTGTCCAATTCAAGTTATTTCCCTTCAATTTTATTTCAACAATACACAACAAAATATCTCTTTTATAAAGAATGAATATAAATGCATTCATATCGACGAAAAATCAAGTTATTTCTTGTTTTTAGTTGGAATCACAATGTACATAAGACATCGCCAGATATTAGAATTGCGTTGCATATATCCAATACCTTCAACAGTTAAAAAGCTTAATGATCTCGCAATGTGGTTTGGCACATTCTCCTGCCTCGGTCTCAGTATGGTGGCTAACTTTCAGGTAAGAATAAAGAGGTAAAAAGTATTTTATAGAGATTAATTGATAAATTTGAAGTAGAATAAATTTTTAGAAAGCATAACACTAAATAAACCCTTAGGTGCAAATCACCATAAATAGCATTTGGATCATTTTACTGGTGTACAAAAATAAAATCCAATTTATGGATATTTAAAATGACAAAAAGTATATATTTTACATTAATAAAAATTACATCCAAGTATTTTTGCTCTCCTAGAAAAAATGGTCAAATCCTGTTTTTTGCTGAGAAGATAATTTACATATAAGGGTTCAATATTTCATTGCATGTCAATGGAGTTAGTCGCTGGCATTAAATCCTGATACTCGACCCAAATTGGTACAATCCACTTTAATCTACAATACAATATGGGTTGTAAAAAAAATGGATTTTGTGACAAATGATAAAGGATATTTAATTTATAATTTTAGTAATTTCTAACACGTTAATCTGCATCTTCAAGTGAGAATATGAAAAAGTAAGGAATATTTTTCAGTGTTTCCTACCCTAAAAAGACTAACCTATTGTTTTTTTTTATGTTGACTTGATAAATAAATTGTTTCATGAAATATTTAAAATTTCAGATTTGATTTATCTATTGTTTAAAATGAACTGGCTTGCATGAAACAAAAAGCTAATAAATAATAATTTTATTTGAAATGTACCTGTGATGCTCACTATTTTTTTTAAAAGGTCTGCTTTTCAAATGCAAACCTAGCAGCAATTTAAATTTCAGTTTTTTTAAATTACAATGTTTCTTGAACTATCACATGGTATTGTTATAAAATAATTTGATGGAAAACAAAATCATTCACAGAAAACGTACATATAATGAATGCTTCACGAATAAAATTGTCTATAACATATAAGCTGATGTTTGATATGCCATCACAAGTGAATGCTCAAATGTATTAATGGCTTAAGGCACATTAAGAAATGCTTTATAATAAAAAAAAGCTGAAAAATCTAAAAAAATTATAAGCAAAAAATACGAAAGCTTCGATAATCTTATTGAAAAAAACAGATTTTGAACTTCCTGTTGCATTTGATGCTCTGAATTGTATTGTGTCCACAATTTATTTATAGTTAGTGGTGTATGTACTAGTATAGACAGTTTCTCCTATATACAGTTTCTTAAAAGGCCTTTCCAGTTCACCGCTCTTTTTTTTTATGTCGTCCTTTACTGTCCTTACAGTGAGTCTCTGGAATCAGTTACAAATCAATGTTAAACTCGCTCCGTCCTTGGCATGCTTTAAGAAGCAACTGAAAAATCTCTTAATTTCTAATCAGTAATATAAAGTGTTTTATTCCTAGTTTTTTTTCCTTTCCTCTCCACCATCCCTTCCTTTTCCTTTGTGGGGTTTGTGAGCATATGCTCACGTATGTGTTCATGGAGACGGATAGTCATTTAAATGTTTTTTGCGACCATGTAACTTGCTTCAATTACTTTTGTCTGGTTGGTTGGAAGAGGTTACCGCCTGGCAATTAACCTGCCAGTTTGTATTTATAATAAAAGTGTTAAATAAGTAAATGGTGGGGAAATATAATCCTTGCCAGGTTTGTATTTTTCTCCCGTTACGGAGAAAGTTATACATCTTTCGTTAGAATAGCAGTGAGCCTTCTCGGTAGCAAAAACAACCTCCTCATAACAACTTCAAAAAACTTACCCATCACACCAAATTACTTCTCCCTGCCTCAACAATAACATAGTCCAGTAAGG
This sequence comes from Odontocerum albicorne, assembly GCA_949825065.1. Classification (NCBI taxonomy): domain Eukaryota; kingdom Metazoa; phylum Arthropoda; class Insecta; order Trichoptera; family Odontoceridae; genus Odontocerum; species Odontocerum albicorne. The sequence goes on from OX463851.1 coordinate 7,364,677, forward strand.
AAACAAATCAATCACATATGAATAATAAGGATTTTCAAAGCTTCTATGAAAACGTCAACCTGACCCACCGATAGGCATTCCGCCACTCAATATTGCTTTTTACATACTCATATTGCATTGCCATGGTTCTTCCGGTATGAGAAAATGTTGCCAGCCTTTGAAAACTATTCTGTTGTATATTTTATCTAAATTCGAATTATGTTCTCTTTAAATTGAAACTAGATTTTTTCAAAGATAATAAATTCCTTTATCAAGATTTACTAACTGATATCTCAAAATAATGTACGAAATGTTTTCAATAAGCACATTATTAAAGATTGTCAAAAATTCTCTTTAACATCAAAAAGTTTCTAAAACATCAAAAATTGTTATTTTATCAAATATGTACCAAATTTCATTTTCAATAATTTATTTATATTCATGACTGCATTTCACTTTCTATATTGTCAGCAAATTTTTTTCATAATAAATTTTTTTTTTTTTTCACTTTTAAGTTTGAACCAAGATACTTGCAAAGAACTCTGTCTAACACTAATCATTGCATGTCATCGCTAAACTTTTTGGTTTCCGAAAGTTCTGAAGTTTGTAGAAAAGGCATCTATTTCAATAATGTACTCTTTTTCACTTCACTTTTGTCTAAGTAGTTACGGTTATGAAGAATCATCTGTTCAACACTGCCCTCACAGGTCGCCTCCATCTCACACGGCTGCTTACCTCTCTGGAGCACTACTAGATTTGTCAGTATTAACAAAATCTACCCAAAATGTTGGTGACTGATCGCGGCCTCTTGTGCCTTCTATTCTTTCTTGTGCAATGACCCCCATTGAGTGACATGGCCAAAATAGGGCAAAATCCCAAGGATCTCAAAATATGTTCTTTTGTGGGGCAGATAATATTTCTGTTGTTCCATATCTATCCGTGTTTCTCTACAGCACATTTAGTCATTACACTTATTCGGTTGTTTTCCTTGCAATCACCCATATTTGAAGTGGAAGATCTCAGGTACTTGTAATTTTTCACAACTTCAACAATGCTGTTATCAATTCGTAGAATTTGTAATTTGTTTTATCAAACACTGTTTATTCCACTTTTTGTAACGATATAACCCTACAAGGCTTTCGCCTCATCATCAGGGGAGCACAAACAAGACTGAATTCTGTTCGAACTGGTACCGAGATACACGCTTCTAACGGTAAACATTCAGGTTGCTGGATTCATGGGACAACCTCGGCGATTGTAATGTGTACAAGAAACAAGCAGTCTAAACAAACTCTGATGACAGTACTGATTATTAAATAATATTTTTTAAGTGATTAAGTTACTGGTGAAGAATAGGTAAGTAAAATATAAATGTGCGACTAGTACTCAATAGTTATTGTTGAATTCAAAAAAAAAATTAGGAAAAGCATAAATCTCAAAACAAAAATCTAAATCTCTAGGTTTCTCAGTATCTATACTACAATAATTTAATTCCTAATCCATGATTATAAAAAAAAATACTGTTAGCACAAGAAGAAAAATAAATGTAATTACAATGCCGTCACAAAAAAGATTATTATAAGATATCAAGTATTATAATTTTTATTAGAAGAGATAAAAATAAGAAACAGTTCACATAAAGAAATTTTAAAAATGTATTTTTAAAAGATTACAGAATAGACAATCTCTCGTGTTCGAGTATGATTGGCAACCATTCTGCGGATGGAAAACACTTGTGATTCTATTAGTTTATTATGTGCACACTTGCACTTCAGTAAGCACACAGTATTGGCAGATGAAATCCAAAGTTCTGTTGGCAAAGAGATTCAAGTTCCACGATGATCAACAGGATTAATCTGCTACAGCCTTTTTTATATAGCACTATTTTTACATTACATGTGTAAACAGAAAAGTTAATGTGATATATGGATGAATAATGAAAGATTGGAGTAATTCTGCAATTTGGGCAGTATTTTCTCAGGTGGGGGAAGACTTAAGAGGGGCATCAAACAGCATGTAGCAATAGGAAATAAAGTTAATGGGGCACTAAAACATATATGTTTGAACAGGACAGTATCAAACCCTCGAATGATACTGGCATTTTTTCCATTTAGTATTTGGGGGTATAAGAATACCTATGACTTCGGTCATATCTATTCTTTCAAATAAAAACGTGCCGTGCTCCAATTGTCTCACTTTGGTGTGCCACCGTATCCAGTGCAGCGGTGTGGCCGGTGAGTTTGCTGGTGTGCAACGGCTCACTCACTTAAAAAAACTAACTCCACAGAACAGCTTCACTTTCCAACAGAATTAACGAAGAGATCCTTGACTTCGAGGTCCAGCAACAACCACGACTCATAAAGTTTTAATTGCCTGGTCACATGAAAAACATCTGAATAGGTTTGATCGTTCCTTGATATGGGTAATTTCAAAGTATACCTCATTTGAGATCACCAAGGTTTTTCAAAATAATTTCTTACATAAATTTCCATTGCATAAAATGTTTGTCACAGAAATCGAAGAGTATTTCTTTTCACCTTACGATCCATTATGAATGAGATATATTGATGTGCCTGAAATCATTATTGTTGTACATCAAGAGTTCAATCTAAAAAAATATGAATATAATGCTATTTCATAACACTTATCGTTTTTATATAGCATTGTTATTTCATAACACCTATTATTTTTTGTTAAGTCTAAAGTTCAACTAAAACCAGATAGCTCAAAATAATTAAATATTTGAACTATATTCACTGACACGCTCCATGACCTCCTCCTGATGACTTATATGGCCTAATGTTAGTTAGTTGTGTGGCCTAGCCATTATGGTTTTAAATTGGTTTCTCGATGTTGCCAATAAAAAAGATATCAACATATCAAATACTTCTACTTCTTTTAAAAAATCCGTCTATAGGTAAATATTTAGTCTGTTATACTTCTTTCTATTCGTAAATCACATTACTAGACCCCTGGATGGGTCTTTTCATATGAAATGATTCTTAGAAGAATTAATGAAAGTGCCAGATTGTACTGTGTATAAAAATGTTCAATACAATATGGATACTACGAGGGTCGTCCAGAAAGTAAAGAACATTTTGGCATAACTAAATAAAAACAAAAGATATCAACACAAAACTTTATTTACAAAGTCACAGTACCTTACTTTATTTTTCAATGTAGTCACCATAGCTGTCAAGGCACTTATTGTAATGTGGAACCAATTTTCAATTCCGATGTTATACTCTTCTACCGCCAAAGATTTGAGCCAGGATGTCACTTCTTGTTTGAAGTCTTCATCGTTTGCGAACAGTTTCCACCCAAAAATTCCTTTAGTTTCGGGAATAAGTGAGTCACTTGGTGCCAAGTCAGGGCTGTAAGGAGGATGTCCAAAAATTTCCCACTTAAGACGTTGAAGTTCTCGCTGTGTTCGTGCTGATGCATAAGGCCGCGCATTGTCATGAATCAAAACCATTTTTCCCAACAACATTCCACGTCTCTTGTTTTGGATGGCGCGTCTAAGCCGTTGAAAAGTTTCACAATATGCCTCTGAGTTTATTGTGTCCTCTTGGCATAAATTCCACGTGGATCAAACCCTTTCGGTCCCAAAAAACTGTTGCCATCACATTTGGCGGGATTTTCGATGGGCGCAGCCATTTTGAAAGGTTACAGAACAAAGACGCACGACCGTTCAGCAACAAAACTCGGCTCGAACTGAAGCGGGGAAGGAGCTAACTGGCGCGCATATGATCACGGTGGTGGAGGATCGGCGCAGGGCATGGTGCGAAATCGTTCTTTACTTTCTGGACGACCCTCGTATTTTCCCTGACTACAAACAAACAGCCTTGCCCAGTGAAAATGCACCTTTATACTTGCTAAGTACTGAACTTAACTTGTGGAAACACAAATTTTAGTAAATTAGCTAATGTGGTCGTATCTTTCCGGCTGAGTAACTTATCGCCCCCTCGGTGCAATACATCCACAACTCTTCTGTATTCTACATTCTGCCTATGTTCACATCGAATTTGACTAAATATGTAAAAATATCCAACCTCAATTATAGTTGTTTCCAAATAGTATATTTTTATTTATATCTACAATATGACATTAACAATTATCGAATAAAAAGGTGAACTGTAGAGTACAAGCACATACGAGTAAATGCTAAAACCCTCCATATTGTGGATGTAAAAACCACTTTACTAAACAAGGGCTGTAACTAAGTGATCTCATTCCTTTATCGAAAATTTCATATTTTTGTCTTAAAGAGTGCAACACTTGGTTGAACCATTCATACTCTGCATTCACATCTTATATCTACATTTAATTTTTATCTTGTATTTTTAGGAAACAAATGTTAAATATGTTCACTATACGGGGGCCTTTATGTGTTTTGGATTTGGTACTGTCTTCTTTTGGATGCAGGTTTGTATTCACTCAATAATAAATATATAATAAATAAATAAATGTTCATTGTTTGTTTTTTTCTATTTAAAAGAACTAGCAATGTTTTATGACCTAAGTTACTTCAAAGTAGCTTTCATTAATGTTTAGCATCAGTAGCATATCAACTTAAGAAACCTCTTGAAGATTTCATGCCATCAACCTTCTGAGATAGTCTATTCTAAACCAGCAACTCTTTAAGTCCAATGTAGTTAACATGGTGTCATCCACTAATAATAATAAACCACCTCGTAGGTGTGTTACTGACTTGTTGACGGAAAAAAATGGATTCTTTGTGATATTAAAGTAAATGTTGAATAAAATGCTACATCAATCAGACCTGAAAAAATTGGATGGAAGAATACTTTTTAAGTTTAACTAAACAAAATGAATGAAACCTTGTTTGGTTATACGAAATCTATCAATTATATTCCACATCAAAAGATAATTATATTTCAACCCTTGAAAATAAATAAGTTGAAGTTTCAAACAAATTATTTACTATATTTAACTACTATAATTTTTTCTTTACTTTATTCACATTAATACAACTATGGATTGAAAACTTATATTCCACTTAAAGATTTCAAGTTTTTTTGATCCATTCCTGATCAAAAAAAATCTTATGTTCAGGAGTTTTAATCCTTGTGGTTGACGAGGTTTCCAGTATAACAATCAATATTGTTTGCAAAGTTAAATATATGATACAATAAAAATAATCTTAGGTCAATGCTGTATTTTTTTAAGTTGTACATTTGAAGTGACAGTTTTTTACTCTTTCAGGCAATAATATCACATGCGCTGTGTCCAATTCTAAAAAATATACGGGTGGTATATTTGAGAATTGCATTATCCGTAACTTGCACTGTATTTTTTGTAATTTTACTCTCAACTGGAATTCTCTCCCACATATATTATCATGGTGAGTAACTTTTTATTATTAAATATGTTTATATAGGTTGCTATATGTTTGAAATATGACCCGAGTACTTTTCAAAAAAAAATATTTGAAGAAGAGGGCAGGCACAAAATTTTTAATATATATGATATTATATCTTGACTCTTTCATAAATATTCTTCTTATGCATGCGGTCCTCACACGCAATGTGTCATCTTCAGCTAGATCACAGCGTCTGGTATTAGTTTATGTAGCTCCTACATGCTTCCAAAAAAGACACTCAGTGGGCAGCTGTTAACAATGTGGTCTAGGGTCTGGATATCCCAGCACTCATAGAAAGGTGACTCTGCTAGACTCTACTTATATATATATCATATGTAGTGCGGTCCACTTCGCATCTGAACCTATTCCAAATGCATCACTCCTGACGAGGTACAAAAAAATCAGGCAACCCCACTTTCGGATTATCTGCAATATGCCCGATTTTTTTATGTCACACTACATCCAATGGGACAGATATTTATCGGCGATTGATCTGTTGTCGACTTGCTCTAAAGTCTTGCAAATTGTTCAATGTAAGGTGAGATAGAGCGGTGCTAAGTATTTATTTCTTATTTCTGTAATTGGAGACAGTTGGAGGATTTATGACAGCATCTTCCACTCTTTAATTAGAGTTCTGTCATAAATGAAATAATCACTTGAAATGAGGAGATATGCAATGGAGATAATGACTAATAACAAAACATGGAAAGATTGAGACATCAAAAAGGTTACTAAAAAAATTTGAGTAAATTTTTATATTTTGCATTTTCCTGTACAGATTTGATATGTGTACCATGGTAGCCTGTGACTGAAAAATAATTTATGGTTTTGAGATGTGATGTTGGAGGTGAATATTCCATAGCCAGCTCACAAGACAACTGTTTAGACTCTACATGACCTGAATATTGGAATAATACTCCACAAATTGCACCTATTCACACATATGAGATATTTTGATCATAAAGTGTGCACAAGGCTTCCATAGCATTTAAAAGATTAACAGTTTTTAAAACTATGATTGGGAAGAAAAGCAGATGCCATGTACCAAACCAATTCATTTGAGAGTTCAATTCAAGGCAATAATCCATAACGAGCTGTATTAAGCTTTACTCTGGTTGGACTGTAATAAATGTATAAGCTTTATCAATGCCTGAATATACATCTTAGCAATCGTCCCATTTTCTCCATTTGCCTAAAGATTATCTTGTTCAGCAACCCCATAGCCTCTCATATAGTTCCTTACCACATCCAGCCATCGAGTTTTGGGTCTATCTCGGGATCTATGGTCAGAGACTCTGAATTTCAATGCTACATTTCCCATGTATTCTGAAGGTTTTTTTTAACATGTTCAAACCATCTCAATCTCCCTTGAAGTTGATTAGCTATGTCTCGTATAATGAGACTGCTACGAGTATGTATGAACTTTAAACATAATCCTCATAAATGAAAGTCCAAATATGATAATGATTGAAAATGTGTAAACTTTGTGAAGTACTCATAATAAAATATGTGTAGAATATATTAAAGATTGAGTGTTTTTTAATATGGTAAAAATCATTTATATTTTTACAGGTAAAAATCCACGCAAATGGTATCCAGAGGATGGAGGTTGGCATTACCATGTGGCTTCTACAGCTTCAGAATGGGTGGTTGCTATATCGTTTTGCTTCTATATTCTCTCATTTGCGGAAGACTTCAGAAATCTGAGTGTCGATCATCCCCGAGTTAGTATAAAAATAAACTTAAAGTTACTGTAGTTTAATTTTTTGCTATGCTTTGACTTAAATATACTCTGGTAAATAAATTCCAAAATAAGTGTTGCTATGCTTTGACTTAAATGCTCTGGTAAATAAATTCCAAAATAAGTTTTGCTATGTTTTGACTTAAATACTCTGGTAAATAAATTCCAAAATAAGTTTTGCTATGCTTTGACTTAAATACTCTGGTAAATAAATTCCAAAATCAGTTTTGCTATATTAAAAAATAAATATAAAAATCTTACAATAAAAAAACTGTCAAATCCAGCTTCTTCTTCCTGAGGTGCTGTCTTGTATCAGAGGCTGGCCATCATCATAGTAAATTTATCTTGTTCACCATTTTCACAAGTTCTTAAGCTATGAGATGTGGTATCTTCTTCTACTTCGTGATATGACCGAGATGTTTCAACTTTTGAATATCGACAGTTTTAAGCAGTTTTTTGTCTTAATACACAAGCACTTCCACATTTATAACACCATCTGTCCAGGGAATCTTAAGGATATATCTGTTCCTACCAGTTTAAAAAACCATAAGATTAATGCATTTTAAAAATATTAATATTTTTATAAAAAATGTTTTATTTTGTTTCAGTTGTGCCTTTTACAAGATGAAGCTTTGATCCCACAAATTGATCCTGTTGAAAATGTTGCATCAGGAGTAGATCCAGAAGATGTGATGGTGGTGGCTAAATGATTACGAGATGCCCTTGCCAAAACACAAAGGATTCTAAGGCATTTAATTAAATTTAGACAGATCAATCCTTCCTTATACGCTTCTTCTAATAGCTCAGATAAATATGATAAAGTAAATCCGAGAAAAAGAATTTTTATGAAAAAAAGTTACGGTAGTTTTGATGATAGCGATACATGTCCAATAGATGTACCACACAATGATAGGAGAACATTAAAGAATCATAATATGTCAAATTTGTCAGGAAAGAGATCACTAAGTGCTGAATCCCTTCAAAAAGTTACCGATGAACTTATTGAATCCAATTATTGGGATTATATTAAAAAATCAAACAATCTGCATTCTCTGAATCAAAATCCACCAATTGATAGAGAAGATGGTGTTAAAAGTTTGGAGTTAGATTTAGATTTTATACATAAATCATATGGACATATGCAGAAATTAGCGTTAGCGCAAAGTCTAGACTCGAGAGATAAAATTGATGTTACCGTAGATGTACATCCTTTCTCCAACCGTGCCACTCATAATGTGAACATATTGAGAGTGTGCGACTCTGTGAAAGATTCTATCTCATCTGAAAATCATCCAAAGTGTGTCCATATGAAGAAAATTTGTGATAAGGTTGATGAAATTGAACCAGCTTGCGTTGGTTCTGTACACGAATACAACGATTCTGTGATAGATTCTAATCAGAATGAGAAGTCAGCGACTGTTAATTTTTGTGATTTGTTATCGAAAGATCTTCAAGATACAGATATTATAATAACTGAATTACAAGAAAAGGCAAATGGTGATATTTTCAACAATTTCAAAGACAGTGAATGTACTAATGGTAGCAATAACAAGAGGCCATTTGTTATGAAACGTAATAGTTTTAGCAATGTAGTAGTCACCCAAAATAATTATAATAACGTTGTTGCGACACAACAAAATAAACTGATAAGTCTTTCACTCTCTTTGCTAGTCGCTGCTTTGCTTCAAGTGGTAAAATGTTTAACAGTTATGCTGGACGATACTTTAAGCTGCTTTAGATAGGACATAATGTAGATGTTAGCATATATTTTTAATACTTAGCACAAGCACTTTTTGAATTGTTTAATTTATTCTTTCTAAATCATTAAGATGACAACTTCAAATGGAACAATTGATCTGTATTTCTTTTTACTCTATGCATACAAAATTGTGTTTACTAGCTTCTAAGATATAGAAATTTTGTTTTTAACATAATAACATTATATTTGTGATTTTGTATTTTAAGACTGTCAACATAATTTTTTGTAAATTTAGCCTTAGAAAAAATGAGTGGTTAGAATCGCTAGTATAGAAAAAAATGAGCAGTCTCAAACATATCAGCTCCGTGTTAAGAGTTGAGTTGGTATTTAAAAAATGAACTAAATTGTGATACTCGTACAAATATGAAACTCAGGTTGAGTTTAGTTTTTGAGATGAACCTTCGTATGACTTCAGATTAAATTCAAGCTAAAAGATAAAGAAATTCCTTTTACTAGTTTGTGACTACTTTGTTGATTTTTGTACTTATCCCTTCATGGTCCTTAACCCCAGTATTTATTGTCTTTGCTTCCAAATAGTTTTATACAAATTTTACAATCAAAAAGAAAAATAGGGATACTATAATAATTAATTGTAGAAATAGCTTTTTTTTCTTGAAAATGACCCATCCAATTGTAATTCTATGAATGGTATGTCAATATTTCATACCTCTTAAATAGCACAGGAATAAACAAAGTTGCGTGTATTTTTTAATCAATTCATGTTATGATATATATGTGTATGGTAAAATAATTCACAGTATTCTTTTTTAATAAAGATCTTACAATCGATCAATCCATTGATGTTTATGGCACAGTATAGTGCCTCTAATATACTTAAATAAGACCTAACAGTTAATTGTTTTTTTTTTTTATTTATTGGAAAAATACGTTTGTTTAACCAATTTTACACCATGGTTATTAGTCTGTATATTTTTAACAAAGCTTTTTAGAAAATGTTCAGAAATCATTAAAAGAAAAAATGCATAAGTTTTGTGCCAAGGCAAGAAAAATTTCAACATTTTGAGACCTAAAGAGTATTGAAAACTGTGCTTACATATTTTAAAAGCTATAACTAAATTATTTATTTTTTAATTTATGAATGATCTGCATATTTTTATCGTAATTTTTTTCAAATATACGTTTTATTCAATTGTTTTTTAAAGAAACTTGTGTTTTGTATGAATCGCCAGAAATTGAAAAAAAAAATTACTTATAGTAGTAGTTTTTAAGGTCAAAAGGTGCATTATGTAAATGATTAAATACAAAATTTAATTTATACTTAATTAATTATCATATTACTCTATATATTTTATCAATAACACAGGGAGGCCATAAAATACCTAGGCCAAGTATGCAATGCCGAGACTGTGAATCTCCCTATCATAACATGGTGTAGAATGATCGTCCAATTCCTCGAGTCCCTTGCAGGCGATTTACATTGCAGCATTGACCAGCTATTTGGTGGCACCCTCAATACATGATGCAACGACCTTCAGTGCCTCACCCTTACTAATGGTTGTAGGCTGCTGCTGCATTCGAAGACGAATCTCAACCAAATTTGTCATGTGATCATTCCACCTGCCACCCATCAACTTAATTTATGTGTGATGATTATTTTTATTTTCAATATTTCCTAGATTTTATCAAAATAAAAGAAGGTATATAATACATAATTCATAAGTTAGGCGCAAAATCTTTTATCCTAACTGGATAGTTATATTGAAATAACTTAATCTATAAATTAAATTCAGAGGTGTTACAAATTATTTAATTAAAAATTTATATCTTTCTTATTGACACTTGTTTGTTTTTTTTGTTGAAGTATTTAAAAGTTTTTGTTGTACTCGAGTTTTCACTTATTAGGACATTTCTATTAAGACATTAAAATGTTCACCTGAATATCAATGGGATATACGTTGTAAGGTCCAAAAGATACCAGCCCAAGGATATAAAAAAGGTGATTAAAGAAACAATATTTTTTTGGAAAGCCCATACCTTGCTCATTCCTTTTGATTTTAGTCTTCTATCTTGTCATACTTGCTCTTGCACTTATGCAACTGTTTCTGAAGTGAGTGCTTCTTTTGATCTGCCTTGACACGGGTCATTTTCAATAGATTCTCTCCCTAAGTGAAACTGTTCAATGCAATATTTCACTCTGAAATATGACGGAGTAGATTCTTCGCACACAGCATCTAAATGTCGTTTAATATCTGCTGGGCTTTTCCCTTCTTTTGAAAGAAGCTTGATAACTACAGGATGTTCCATTTTTAACATTGTAGAATATAACAAAACAGCACTTCTATCAACTCTTGTTGACAATACTGAGAGTAAAAGGTATCAAATTTTAACTGTAACATTGCCTAACCATGTGGTGGGCATGATTGGTGTAGTATTTGTCCATACATGCTCTAACTTGAAACTTTTGGACCTTACTACGTATCTTATCATGCCAACTTTACCTTTATCAGTCCTATATCACATATGACTATATCAGATTTAACAATACATTAATTAAAAAAAAATCATATGATGAACTCCTTGCCCTAGTTGGTATGTCTTCCAATCCAGAGGTTGCGGGTTCCAGTTTTATTTTCACTAAGGCCTCAACATATTTCTGGTTGGTTGGATGAGACTAACATATGGCAATAAACCTGCCAGGTTGTACTGTATACAAAGAAAGTGTAATACATTTTCCATATTTTATTTCAAAATCACATTTAAAAAGCTATAGGGGTAAACCGATCCATTTTTTATGCAACTAAAAGAATCACACTAATTATTGATTTGTTAAAGATAAAACTATAAACATTCAAATAATTTAAAAACTGTGCTAATTTTATATTCTTATCTTTTTACTAACAAATAGTTATCTAATTTGATAATCATTATTTTTTTGTTTAGTCAGTTATTTAATGGAACATTAAGAATTAGGCCTATATTATGTGATGTATTTTAGTATTAAGAAACATATAATTTTATTTAATTTTACAGTTAAGCTACTTAGTCAATTGCTCATTTATTTAATATTGTTTCAAATACTATATTATTTATAATAAACTCAGAAGTTTAATTATTTTTTACCAAAATAATTTCATTTTTAATGCAGAAATTACGATAACTATTTTCTCAAGCAGCAAGTTTATACTGAAAGAGATTAATTATGAGTATGTTAATTTTAACACCTTTAACAAGTTATCAAATCGTTAATTATAAAAATTTGTTCCAATCAACTCTACAAATGAAGAATAATTGTGCAATGTCAATTGAATACATATTAAAAAAAAACCTAACACTCAATGTAAAAATATTGCACTATTCATCAACAAAAAAGAGATGTAATGTGTATATGTAAATAATGCTTTACATTGTATTCATTGTAATGTTGTTTTTATTACGAAATACTATTTTTTTACAAGTCAATAAATCACAAAACTTTTGAAACAGTCGATTCATGATTAAATTAAATATTTAATATTGATAAAATCTCATTAATTTGATATATTGATCTGTTGGACATATTAAATATAAGAAAAATAATTAAATTTATCAGTTTTCAAAAAATTATGACTAACTGAAGAAAATTAAAATTGATTTTAAATCCTTTTGCGGTTAAATTTTTCTTATAGTTTACATCCAGTGTTGGGTTAATTTGAAAATCAAAACTTAATATATTGACTTGAAACTCCTGAATATGATGCGATACAATCTAAGTCTTCTGAGACACAAAAAAACTGATAAATATATGTAATGGTCAGAATATGGTCCGTAGTGACAGCATGGACCATATAGCCAGGATCCGCAGAAAGTAAATTCATACTGTGGTTTGGTAAGAAATATATAGCATAAGCTTTGAATCGAAATTCACCAAATCCATTAACCAAGCGAATATACATAAATCATTAATGTTAATAATGAATCAAGTTTTTCAAAAGTTTTATTACTTCTTTATAATACGTAATACTTTATATAAATATATAATACTTTATATAAAGTTTCTTCCAATATGTGAAATATACCTCTGCAAAAACAAAATTATAAATATAGCTTTTTTTTAAAAATGACAATAAAAACTTGAAAAAATCTTGTTTGTTCTTTTTTTCATTCACAATAATTTAAGATGCTTTAGAAACTCAAAATAGCAAAAGAGAAAAAGCATTGGTCATATTTCATAGGATCTTCCTTTTTAAAAGATTTAAATCTCTGCCTTTGAGCTTGTCCAGCACTCCAACCTAAATATAGAAGTATTAAGATTGAGGTTTTTCTTAATAAGAGAATGCATCTTTGGTATTTTTATGGTCTATTTAGAAGAAACTACCTGAAAATAAATATAATTTAAAGAGCATTCTCAGTGACAAATTTTGTATTTTATTGACAGACAAGTATTTTATACGGATAAAAGGTTAAGAAAAAGGTTGATTAATGATTAAGGCTAAAAAAATTAAGTTGACCCGGAATTTATAAACTAATGTAATGAGATCACATTTTTAGATAGGAAAAACTTAAAAAAGAAAAATAGTTAAGAGCACTTGAAATGTTTCAATAACAATTTTTCAAAATTCACTTATCACTTGATAGAGAAAGATCACTCATTTGGTATCAATCGTGATCGTGATTTGCGGGAGGGAGGGGGATGTTACAGCTAGACAACTTAGATCTCGAGATAAGAAAAAGTAAAAATTGCGGGAGGGAGGGGGATGTTACAGCTAGACAACTTAGATCTCGAGATAAGAAAAAGTAAAAATTGCGGGAGGGAGGGGGATGTTACAGCTAGACAACTTAGATCTCGAGATAAGAAAAAGTAAAAATTAAGTTTCAATATTATAATAATCAGATCAATTTGAGTAATAATAATTTGTCCTCTCACCAATCTTTTTCCTATTCAAATACTGACTTCTTGACATTGCCTACACACCCCCTTCCCCATCCCAGGATGAAGAAGGTAGAAATGTCTTTGGAACCAGGAGTAAACTCACCAAATAAAACAGTAGTGAATAAAACGAAAAATAGTATTCTATTAAAAACCAATTAACATGATGCCACAAAGTGAACAAAATATAAATATATTTTTAGAAGACGTAATATTAAAGAAGTTTTTTCAATAAAAAAAACTGGCATATCATAATCCGTTTCATGTTCAACAAACCAACAACTGATCTCTTGTAGAATGTAAGAGAAACTATGCTTTTCTCTTCATAATGTGATGGTTGTTTACATATCATATTGCTGCAACGTGGAAGATTTCAAAATTCACTAATCTATGATCTTTTTTTTCTACATGATAAAAAGAAATAAAGAACCATCTTGAACCTGTCATTGATTTTACCCAAAAAAATCAAAGAACTCGTTAAGTTTTCGCTAAAATAATATGGTGTCATGGCATCTCCCTATGAATTAAGAATAGTACATATATTTCAGAAACATTGAATGAGTCTTTTAAAGTAAAGAAAAAACAACTTTTTTGTTAATTTTTTATTTATACTCTATAATTCTCAACAACATTAAAAATCAAAATTAAGCTAATATGAGATTCTCAAATGTATTTTTTAAATAATAGCTATAAAAATATCTGTACTATACATAAACCTTTATATAACATATCCACTAGTATTTACATTATTATTTTAATAATACAGATAAGCACTCTCCAGTTATATATTTTCTCTTCTATTGAGGTATTCCATTTTCGAGGAAAAATAAAAGAGTGGCATAGTACGAGTGTATACACATTTCAACACACAGAGTAACGTGTATAAGATATTGTGCTTTTGATTCCGTCACTGAATTCTGTTTCGATTTTATGACACAATAGATCAAAAAATATAAATTTTACAATACTTTTTCAGAAAGGGTCTAAATATACACAATTAAAAAAATTTAAAAATCAAGTGAACAACTAAAATAAGTTTCCCTCAGATTAACATGAACCTTTTTACTAAGCTGATAAAAAGGGAAATAATTCATTAAAACTACTTTAGTTTTTATTTACTTATTTCTTCATAAAATGTATTCATATAGACAATATCCATGGGCTAGTAAGATGCCCGCCTTTCTACCTGGTTGGATTCCCATCGGAGCCTAATTTATTTTCAAAAAGGGTTCCAATTTATTTTTCACTTAAGGCCTCCCCAACATCTTATGGCAATAAAGCCCACCAGTTTACATTGTGTATAGTGAAAATGCGATACAATGGATTTAAACTTTTTCTCAGAATATTATTTTTATTTACCATTATAAATCTTGTATCAGAAAGCCAAAAGAAAATTTCGATGGCTGAATTCAAAGCAAAATGTCATCTTAAGTCACTTTGTGTTTCAACAGATAATCATAACAAAGTTGTAAACAGACTTATTATTCTCAGAGTTTGAGTAAAAATAAATTTTGAGACAAGTAATCTCACAATTTAGTTTGAACATAATAATTTAAAACTTGTATTTGAATAAAATTTAATACATATACAAATATGTTTAAATGATGAAAAATTAAACCTCAGTCTTAACCCTTACCATTCCCATGTTTCTTTTAGTCACCATATACAGGTATTGTAAAGTCAATGAAATTTGTCAAGTTGTTCCAGTAACCAACAATAAAATTCACTTTTGTATGTTTTAGGTGTAAATATATGATAAAACAATTACATTTATTAATTATGAATTTGTTCCATTCCAATTGGAAATAGATTGTCAGTGAAAAGGGTTAAAACTTTCAATTTAAGCCTTTAATTTTAATCAAATATTATTTAAAACAATAAGCCTTAACATTTTATACAAATATTGTTTGAAACAATAAGGTTTCAGGCAACTGTAAAAAAAATATTTTCACTTTAAATTATAAAAAATATATATAACAAAAGTTATTATTATAGTAACAAATTGCTGTTTTATACAGATTATTTTTCTTTTTTATTAATCTTATTTTATGTATTGTTCAACATTTTTATAGATTTTACATTGATGCAAGATGTAATGATGCCATATCTCAATCTTCAAGATTGGCCAATCATTCTATGCAAATAAACCGACTACCAAAGACGGGCAGTAAAATGTCAATTCAACTACACAAGATGATCTTGGAGTTGCGTGCATGCACCTCTCAATAATTTCAGACTGTCAGCGTTCCTTCCACGGATCTCCTATACAATGTTAAAGAAAACATCTCGTCATTGATAAGCTATAAATAGGGCCAAATTCCTTAAAAAACAGAAACAATTAATAAATTTCAGTTCTAACTCTCAACCAAAGTTGCAATTGAGAGTTGAAACTAAAATTTAAACTTGGTCGTTCAAAGAAATGAGCTCTAAAACAGAAAGTGCAATTCCGCCAAAAGGACCACCAGACTTGAGCAGGGAAAAATAAATCGTCATTCAATAACAGCTTCAGCTGAAAGATTTTCGCTACACGTGTGAGCAAGCAACGGGTAATTTCGGCATAGCTTCAGTTTGTACAGAAACGACTCGATAGCTATTAAAAATATTGAACTGTTAATTAAATGTGGACTACTGCATGAATTATATAAGCCAAAATGTTTGGTTTCGAAAAAACACTTTTGTGTAGGTAACAAATTTTATTAAAAAATATCAAAGTAAATTGTATAGGTTTCAACTTATGTTCATAGATATTTTCATTTTGAACACACACTTGTTACCAATTATTAAAAAAACGGTTTGGCTTTTTATATAATAAAATACTTTGAAAAAATGACGGTATAAGGCTATATAATCTAGGTATTGTATTAAACTTCAGCATGTGTGTCCAGTATTGTATGCAGTACAACCTGATGAGCTTATTGCCTTATGGAAATTTCTTTCAAACAACCAGGAATATGTTAAATAGCCTACATATATGTGGGGAAAAAACAAATTGAAGCCTATTTTTCAGGATACCATCAAGAATAAAACCTGAAACCTCTGAGTGGAAGACAAGTGTTCTACCACTAGGCCATGGAATAGTTTGCCTAAGTATTGTCTAGACCATTGAACTTTCTTATACGAGTATTGTATTAATGAGGTAATGATATACTGAAACTAAAATATTGCATTGAGAAGGAAAAATTGTAATTAAAACTAAAATTCGACATGATGAATTAAACGTTATCCTTACAATATGCAATCAATTTAACATTTGGCTTTTTCTTCAAAATGTAGACATGCTAATTGATCAAATTATTAGAATGTTTTTATTATTATCCAACAGCATAACTGTAAAATGAAAAGTAATAGACTTGAATTCATCTACATAAAAAAATTGAAAAACCTATATTAATTTTTTCACTTTGGTATTGTTTTGAGTTCTAGTTCAAACACACAGCTAACTGTGGAAATCTGTGAACTCATTTTACTCTTATTTAACAAATAAAACATACATACCATCACGCCATTTACCTGCCACGGTTGGCAAAGAAGATAGCGCCAGACTTTCCTGTGTCAACGCACATCCTTAGCATCATTTACATCCATACACTTTCCCATACAACTTCTACAATTTCTTTGACTTTCTATGTTTCCTTCTTTCAAAATATTAACTTGATCCAACCATACCCTCAGTATTTCTCTTACACACCTTCCACTAACATTTGCACTATATATTTTTGTTAGTCTTCCTTCATTCATTCCACATGTCCAAACTTTCTCAGAGTGCTCTTCTTCTTCATCTTACTCAACACATCAGCTTTAAATTCACATTCATCCCTAATCACTTCATTCCATATTCTCCCTAGATAATTATCTTTAAATATTCTGATATTGTTTCACAACAAAAAGTTTAGTATATATGTTGTCACTGATCAGTGCAACCATAAATATAAAATGTGTGTTGCGATAGGAAAGTCTAGTGCTCTTTCCTTTCTGCCTACCCCAGTAAGGATATGGTGTAATGGTATGTATAGTTAAACATAAAATTTTGCAACAAAAATAACTAAAGTACATTTAATCAATATTATTCTTAGTCAAAATTTTCATTCACACACTTGATTTGAAAAAAAATAATGGAGGAGCCTTTAATGATATACTCGTAACTACGCTATATTTAATCTTTACAGTGATTTTTTTATGTTTTTTGGTGGCACCACTTGGACTATACAGTGATGACATTAAATTAAAAAAAACAAATTTCAATGAAAAAAAAAATTGCTACTGAATTACACAATTAGTTTGTTTTTACACAAATTATTAGTATAACCTCACTTCTATATTTTTTTAATAAAGAAAATCTTTCTTATATACATATAAAAACTAATAAATGTAAATAAGTGAGATTCCAAAACAAAATTAAAAACTTATATTTTTCAATCGATAATACTATTTAATTTTGTGCGCCATTTTAATTTTCTCTTTTATATTAAAAAACAAAATGATTAACAACCACTACCTCTCAACAGCTAAATATAGTTTAATTTTCCTATTGAATATTAAATACTAAACCTCTGAATGGAAGACAAAGTTCTCTTCCACTGCTACAGAGTTTAACACATATGAAAAATCTTCCTAGATATAAAGATTTATGAGGACATCATCCTAAGACAAAATACCAAAATAAATTCTTCTACTATATAATTTACTATATATATACAGGGTTTGATAAAAAAATTACGAGAATTAAATTATTTATTTAATCATTAATATTGATATTGTCCCCTTCGAAGTAGTCCCCATAAGATAAAATACACTTTTGCCCACGTTTTTTCCAATCAGTGAATTTGCCTTTATTTCGTGGTCATAAAACGTTATCCTTACAATTTTCTCTTTATCTTCGGGAACAGGTAGTCACAGGGGGCCATATCTGGTGAATACAGTGGCTGAGGCATCACAATGGTGATGGTTATGGCCAAAAATTCACGAATTAATAGTGAAGTGTGAGCTTGTGCATTGTCATGGTGCAAAATCCAGGAGTTGTTTACCCACAATTTTGATCATTTTCTTCGGATCACCTCACGCCAACGGCAGAAAACCTTAAGATAATACTCCTTACTAACCATACAACCTGACGGTAAGAATTCATAGTGGACTATGACTTTGCAATTGAAGAAAACAGTAAAGAGAACATTTGATTGAATTTGGCGTGCTTTTTTTGATCTTGGCTCCTCAGGAAGCTTCCATTGAGACGATAGGGCCTTTGTTTCGATGTCATAGCCATACACCTACATTTTGTCACCTGTTACGATGTGTTAAAGTAATTCTGGGTCATCAGCGACTTCAGCCTACATTTGTTCAGTGATGTTTTTGCGATGCTGCTTTTGTTGAAAATTCAACAAATTTGACTGCCACTCGTTTCATGTCCAAAACGTTGGTAAAAATGACTTCGCATGAACCGTATGAGATATCAACATCCTCAGCAGCCTCCCTTATAGTGATTCGGCAATTACTTAGCGCACTATCCTTAATTTTTTCCACATTTTAATTATTGGTTAATGTACTAGTCTGCACATCCCTCTTGTCATCTTCAACATCTTCACGGCCCTCTTGAGAACATTTGTACCATTCATAAACCGTTGGTTTACACGACTTGGCAACCTCGCCAAAAGCCTTCTCCAACATTTGCACCACTTCACTATACTTTATTCTATTTTTAACACAAAATTCAACACAAATTCTTTATCGACTCATTTTTTAAATGAAAAAATCACAAACATGCTAAAATATGTTATAAATACTCGCCTGTCAAACACAAACTACCCATCACCCATCCAATATGGCTGAAAATTTAAATGTACATCACAGACATTGTCGCCAATGTGAGGAAATAAGATGGGCTCAATCAAAAACAAACAGCCTATGAAATTAAAAAATTCTCATCATTTTTTTATCAAACATCCTACACACATGAAAGAAATATGATATATTGCTTTCTTGTTACACATTTCTTTCTTGTAAATATATTTTTTTAAATTACATACAATACAAAGTTCTTTACATTTTTACAATGAACAATATATATTTTTTTAGAAATTAGGGGAAAATGCAGTTATTGCACCAAAAAACCATTAAAAAATGCAACTTTAACACAAAATCATTAAAAAAGAAAAAAACAAAAGTAATGCAAAATGTTGAAAATAAAAAAAAGTGAACTTTAAAGAAAAATTTAAAAAAAATAGTGTTCACAATCAATCTTGTCCTGCTTGGACCTACCTCCTTTTTTCATTTCACTTTATTTATGCCCTTGGAATATCCCCCTGTTTGCTGAAATACAATCATGTAATGGCTAAGAATATTTATATAGTGAAAAAAAACAATAGATTGATAAAAAATATGATTGATAAATATTTTAATAATTTGAAACACTACAAAAAAAAAATATATATATATAGTATATATACGCTTTTAATCCCAAAATATTTTCTTTCTGGCAAGACATTTTAACCTTTTGTGCCTTGATTTATTAATAAAACATAATTCATTCAAACAATGTTTAGTAAAAAAATGCTTAGTGCTTAGTAAAGCTTTGACATAGAACTTTTTTTTGATAAACTCATCAGAACTTCATTTTTGACTTGGGTAATGATAGAAATGACAAAAAACACTTTAATTTTATCAAGGTTGGTGTTGAACTTATTATCATCTTTGTTAAGTGTGTAATTTAAATTGATTAATGTTCACATTTGCTTAATGTTGAAAATAAAAAAGAGTGAAATTTAAAGAAAAATTTTAAAAAATTGTGTTCACAATCAATCTTGTCCTGCTTGGACCTACTTCATTTCACTTTATTTATGTCCTTGGAATATCCCCCTGGACGGCTTAAAAATCAAAATCTTAATATAATCAAAAACATATTTCAATACACAGTGAACAAAAAAATAAAATAGTATATTCCAAAAACATTTCCCATTTTTTTGTAAATTTATTTGTGTTAAATTCAATCAATTAATCTTGATGGTGTTATTCAGTAATTTAAGTGTTAAGTTGATATTTTCAATGTAGATATGACGGATTTTTCAGTTATTATGCCAGTATTCATATATTTTATCTATTTTTTGAACAAACTTGAAGTTTCTAAAACACTTTTTTTATTCTTATGCTCGCAAGCTGAATTATGAAAAAAATCCAGCCAAACATTTTCAATGCGAAATAATTACACGGGTATGGATGAAATAAATTAAAGATAAAAAAAACATAAAATAATATAATAGCAAAATACCAGCTTCCAAATATAAGGCATTGAAGTTCACCATGATTGTGCACTGTGTTCATTTTGTATCACACTTGTTATTAGAACACAAGGGGTTAATATTGAATTCCTATTTTAATCTTTCAGATTTGAGTATTTCCATTTCATCGTACATTATAAAACTTCATAATCAATAAGAAATATGAAGGGTTATGAGATCGTAATATTTTTTTATTGAACGTATTTTTTTTAAAAAACCCAGTAAAATCTACCAAAAGCAGATTATACAAATATAAAACATTATTTATATAACAATGGAAAAAATTTGCTATAGAATATAAAACATCTACTTAAAATCAAAAGTTGAAACTATTGTAGCAAGATCATAGAAATTAAAAAAGAAGCATATAAGCATAATTTTTTCTCTAAGTGACCATAGTTACTCCAAAAGTGCTTCTGTTACATATTTAAAAAAATATCAACAACATAAATCTTAAATAGCCATAAGGGATACTTTCTGTCATTTTCATAATATGAGTAACATAAATCAAACTGTTCTGTTTTGATATGCAAACATTTTGGTGTACATAAGCAATTTTATGAAAGACTTAGTTACAAGGTTATGGCCATCGATATTTCAACTAACAGATAGTCAATGTGTTGCTAACTAGAAGGCTCAAACATATCTTCCTGAAAAAAAATGGAAATGAATACTTTTTTGCTGCAATAGCTTCAACTGCTTTTTAGAGATTTGTATCACTGAAATTTTGTAGTTTGACAACTGAAAAATCCCAACACATATCTTTCATAATATGCAATAAATTAATTCTAATTCTCGAGTTTTAATCAAGCAAAAAAAAAAATGTGAGTTCTAAAACAAATTAAACTTTAGACAACAACGGGGCGTTATACTTTCAATATTCTAAATAACAAAGGACAGTTAAAATTATCTTGATCATCAACCTTCAATCATATTCTACTGGAAAATTGTCAAATTATGAATCTACAACATTCATAAACATTAAAAATTGTATGCCTTATTCTTTATTGGTTTGTTTTGAACACAGGCTTAAATAATTATTTTGCAATGAAAATTTGACTGCACAAAATATATATTTAAAATCCATTTAGATTATGTAGATAACAAGCAAACTGCATGAAAAAATGTGATATTTCAAGTATAGCAATAAGAATACATAAACAATGACTGATTATATTCACTAAAATCATCAATTTTAGTTATTAAATTCAAAATTATCAAAATGTATGTTAAAATATAATAATACGCTTGAATGTACACAAATAAAAAGTTTCTCAAGTTGAATTTAAGGTTGATTATCATAATAATTTAAGCTGGTCCTAAAAGTAATTACAATAATACATACAATCTGAAAATAAAAGGATTTAGAAAAAACATTTTTATACACAAATTACTTGGACCCAATTGCAGAGAAATGGTTGTCATAACATTGGACGCAATCCCAATTCTCTTATTATTCTACAAAGTATCATATTTCACCTCTTGTAGTCAGCATAAGTAAAATTGATTCATGGTGTATAAGGGGGTGGAGGGGGTAACATAGCCAAATCGGAAGCTGTTAAGGCAGGTTCCATCGATGTCGAGTTTGACCTGCTCACGTCACAAACAATTCGTGAGTCACCATTTCTCCTTTGATTAAGTGGCCTGAACATAACATGCGTTGGTTCATCTTCAATCGTTCTCGCTCTTGGGGATGGGCCAATATTAAAACTCTCCAGCCCATCCCAATCATCAATAAGAGGTCGTCGTGATATTGGATCAGCATCAGTGGAATTCTGTGTTAGCAAACTGGTAGCAGCTCCAAATATTGATATTACACCTGAAAAATAATAATTGATAATTAGTATCTACGAGGCATATCCAGAAAGTAAGTGTACTGAATTTTTGTAGGTTACAATTTTTTTTATTTAAACAAAAAAATTACATGGTTACCGTAGTACATATGTAAGCTATTTTTCGACATAGTCGCCATTCCTCTCAATGCAGGTGGTGAAGCGGGGTATCAACTTTTTGATGCCTTCCTCGAAGTAGTTTCCCGCCAACCCCTCCGTCCACTTCTCCACCTCCTCCTTTACCTCCTCGTCGGTTGAAAACCTTTTTCCACCTATGTGCAGCTTCAGGGAGGTAAAGAGATAGTAATCTGAAGGTGCTAGGTCAGGGGAATGCGCGGGATGGTTCAAGACATCCCATTTAAACGAGGCGAGCAGTTCCTTCGTGGCGTTGGCCGTGTGTGGTCTGGCATTGTCGTGCAGCAGGCAGACTCCCTTTGTCAGCAAGCCTCTCCTCTTGTTCTGAATCGCCCTCCGCAATTTTTTTAGGGTCTCACAGTATCTTGCAGAGTTGATGGTCTCCCCTTGAGGCATATATTCAATTAAAATTATGCCTTGACAGTCCCAAAACACGGATGCCATGATTTTCTTGGCTGAAATTGTGGTTTTGAACTTTTTGGCGGAGGGTGAAGAGGTGTGACGTGACCGTTTTTAAACTCGCGACACCACTTGTACACACTCGTACGATTCATAGCTTTATCACCATATGCAGTTTTCCTCTCATTATAAACCTCAACCGGAGGTTTTCCCTTCCAAACGAGATAACGGATGACGCCGCGTATTTCGCACTTGGTGGGAGATTGGATTGACATTTTTCACGAAACGTGTTGTCGCGTCGACACTTCTCAACGTACTGACCTCGAACCGGTCTCGTTGCGGAGGGGAAGGGTCAGGCTACACGGAAGTGTAGCCAACATGTCGAAAATAAAATCCATCCGGTCGTGAGAGCCTCAGTACACTTACTTTCTGGATACGCCTCGTTTATTAAAATTTTACTCATTTCATCTTTTAAAACTCATTTTCTCTTAGAATGAAACCATTAAATATAAAACAAAGTATCTACCAGCAATTTAAAACATATAAATGAAAAGAAATGGAAATACTTTTGAAAAATTTGTTTTCGATGCGATGAAAAACAAGTAAATTAAGATTTTTGGAATCGCCTCGAACTATCAAGGATAACTTATAACCACACTTTTATATCACTCTTATTGAATTTTGAAAAATGTTAAATATTTCGTTATTAAATTATAAGAAAATTAATTTCAAAAGCCTTGTTACGTATTATACTTGTACATATAAAAATATTAAAAATAAGAGATGGTCAGACAAGAAGTGTCAGCTTATGGCCATAGATATTTTCATGACTGACCGTTTATTGTACACACACTTATTATTACCAATATGTAATAAATTGTTTATTTTTAAACATATTTTGTAATAACTCAAAGACTGATATTTATTTGCAGTGCTTTTGCATATTTTTATTTGCAGTGCTTGCGGTGGAGCGCAGTGGAGCGGCGCTCCACTACCTTTTTTTACGGTATACAAAAAGCTTGACAAGAAGCGAGCTCTGGCACCTTTTTATTTTAAAAAAAAGTACTGATTATTTGTATTAACTAGAATTAAATAAATTGCATATTTTAAAAAAATGCTTTAAGAAAATTGGCAGTCCTATGTGTACATATTGCTTTAAAGCCTCTGTAATCTTTGTATTATAATACACATAAACATGCGTGTAAAATATTGTATACAGTATGTACAACCTGATGGAATTATTTACTTATGAAAATTTCTTCCAACTAACTAGAAAGATGTTAAATGAACTATATGTGAAAAACCAATTGTGGGTTTTTTTGGTTCCACCAGGAATCGATCCAGAAACCCTTGGGAGGAAGAAAAGCATTCCACTAGCTGAGCCATGGAGGGTATTATCATAATAAAGTGTTTCCTAATATTCTACCAATTTAGTATTTTTGTCCCTAGGCCAGAGGTTGTCATGCATAAATATTGAAGAATTTTTCAATTTAAAAAATAATAATTATGACTCACCAGCAACTGTAATTGTGTAGAAACCAAATTCATAAGAGACTCCCACATTTCTCCCTCTAAAGCTAACTGTTGTCTCATCCTCTATAACAAGAGTGACGAAAAAGCACACCCCAATAATAGCCATGACCCAAATGAAGCTAAACACACTGAGCACTCCATATCGCTGAATTGTCTTTATATGCTCATTCTTGAAGTTGGAGACATTCAAAAATATGCCCAGCAGGGAAAACAAAACGATCATGAAGCAGAGAAAGATTATTATTCGCATTAGAATCACCAGTCTCGGAGATACACAAGCATATGCTGCAACAAACAAAAGGCAATTCTTTATTGATGGATGCATTTTCCAATTAGGTATAATATAGTATAACCAAAAAATAATAGCACATATAATTTACTGTCATATATCTTTACAAACCCTATCAGTACCGTTAGGCCACTTCCAGACTCAATCGTTTTTTAATCCCTTCAAAAAAAAATCGGAATAGAACAACGATGGACATTTGAGTATGCAACAAATAATGATAAAAGGACAATTTATATACCACCATATAGAGAGCAGATTCTTCTCAAGGGTGATCAAAAGTTTATATGAATGCCTATAGGCATTTTTACCACTGAACATGTCAAGAAAATATTATTAATTTAAAACTAACTTCACTGGAATCAGAAAAAAGCTGCTGGTGATGAGTAAAATCGAGTTATCCCATAAAGCATTCTGTCAAGTTCTTATCAGGTCTGTAAATATGAAACCGGATTTTTTTTACAGAAAATACACATTTATTGTATGAAAATGGTAAAAAATATTTTATTCAAAGTATTGCCCATCGCTAGCTACACATTTTTCCCATCTTTCTGGCAATTTATAGATGCCACGCCAAAAAAACTGTTTGTTGTCGGTAGCGTTCAGTATTAACGGTTTCGCCAGGTTTTAGCAGCTCATAATAGATAACACCCTTCTGATCCCACCAAACACAGAGCATTGTCTTCCGTCCATAGTGATTTGGCCTTGCAGTCGATCTCGCTGGTTTACTTGGAGTTACCCATGATCTTTTACGCTTAGGATTCTCGAAATATATCCATTTTTCATCACCAGTCACAATTCGATGTAGAAATGATTTTCTTTTGTACCTGGCGAGCAGCATTTCGCAAGTGGTTTTTTGGTTTTCCTGCTGTTTTTCATTCAATTCATGTGGAACCCATTTTCCCACCTTCTGGATCTTTCCTATGGCTTTCAAACGTATGGAGACGGCTTCTCGTGTCACATTTAATTATCCGCGAGTTGTTGTTGCGTTTGAGCGTCATCCTCATTCAACAATGCTTGCAATTCCGCATCTTCAAACTTTCTCAGTGGTCTTCCACATTCTTCGTTTCTCATGTCGAAATTGCCACTTTTGAATTTTTTAAACCACTCAAAGCACTGTGATTTACCAAGAGCATGCTCACCGTAAGCTTCGACAAGCATTCGATGCGATTCTGCAGCAGTTTTCTTCAAATGGTAACAGAAAATCAATGCTGTCCGCAAATCGTAGTTTTCAGGCACAAAAACAGACATGTTCACCGTTATGAAAACATATGTAGTTGTATTAAACTTGTATTGTTGTGAGTTAAAAGTCTTTGACAAATGTAAACACAAGAAAAAGGTGCCAATGACGCAGTCACTACATTGACAACTAGAGCCATCTACGAGAAAATTTCGGTTTCATATTTACAGACCTGGTACACAGCGATTTCAGGATAGCTCAGGACCGCTGTGGATGGATGAAGTTTATAATGAAACAAAAAGAATAACTAATTTGTAAAAAATCAAATACTGACCTTTTACTGTTGAAGTTTACATTTCAAATTGGTCCAATATTAATTTGTATCCATCACAGTATTAAAATGGTTTATTTTATGTTCTCAAATAAAAATACTTTACTCACAGTCAGTAGCAGTATACAAATATGAGATTGTAACAGGTTCACTGGGCTGATCTATTTCCCCATATAGAATGTGCCTCTGGATCAGTGATGGAGGAACAGGTTGGGAGCTGAACTCCCCAAAGCCAAAGAATGGAGCCAGTCCGAGGTGTGGCACACACTGCATCCCCCTCAATCGGAACCAGCTGGACTGAGCCATGGCAGTGCATGTCACCAGGAATGCGGCCAGATGGAAAAATGAAGTGATTCTATTCACTTCATGCTCTTTCATTGTCCAAGCCATTTTAGACTGAAAGATAACCTGAAAGAGTTAAGTGTATTTAATTTATTGTATTTAACATTCATTGCATACTTAAATTTCTTAGGTCTAGTGGCAGATGGCTTGAAAGTTTTGGATAAGATTCAATAGAGGCCAAAAAACAAAGCGTTTTAGGCTTTTCACATGTTTCGGGTTGGTTGAAATAAATTGCAATGTGTCAACACAATAAAGTCTAACCAGTAATACAACCAGTATTTTTTATCAACCAAATAAATTTAAAATACACAAATACGAAAAATTGTGACAGGAAATATTTTATTAAATTATCATCAGGGATTGAAACCAGAAATTTTTGAAAAGCGCTCTACATCAGAAAACACAAGAAATCACGGGTTTTGGCAACTATTTTCGAAATCGTAATTGCAATAGTTTAAAAAAAATAGTCCATATAAGATGTCCTGACTATTCAAATAAAATATTGAATGATTGTCGTGTTTCTTTATTAATGCTTGAAAATAGCTTTGTAATAATTATATGTATAAAATGTCAATTAAATTCTGTATTTTCCTAATTGAGAATACATTTTAATTTCATTCACTCAAGTTCATTTGATGATCACATTTTGCTATATTTTACACAAAATTGATTTCGGGATCGGATATCAATAAAGCTGAGTTTTAAAAAAGAATATGCAATAATTTGACATTCGAATAAATAAAATAACATAATAATACGACAAATTAAAGGCAACAAACCCAGATCCATTAAAAATGTATGACCAAATCAAATTATCTGTTGTTTTTCTCAAATTGTGTATATTTCTTGTCATGTGTAATAATAAATAAATAAAAAAATAAATAAATACCTAACTTCATCGCAGTGATTTTGGAACTACATTAGAATTAAAACATCGCACAACAATACTTACTTGAATATTCAAATTTTTAATCTATTATGTACACAAAAACTAAATTAAAGAAAAGAAATCTTTAGATACAAAGAGATTTTCTCCTTATTTTTTGCACTTTGATGTCTACCAATGTTGACGTTTGGGTGAATACATTATCTATGATTGACCATAAACAATAAATATTTGGGTTGCCCGATTATACAAATTGAATATTACCAAAACGATATTATTTGCAGTTCTCAATATCAACACTTTTTTTGTTTTTATGCCGTTCAACCATCAAGAGCATGAATATAAAATAAAATATTATTACATGAATATGAAATAACAATATTCATACATGAATATAAAATAAAAATAACATTTGAAACTTTAACACATTAATTCATGCTGATTTTCACGTATTACATTAAACAAATGTAAATTTATAAAATCGGTAAAAATATAAGTCTTGCCCAAATTAATGTTAAAAGAAATTTAAGTAAAATCCATTCAAGTATATTTTATTTTTGAGAAAGTATTATTATATATTCAAAGTGTGTAATCTTAAATTTCTTGATCGATAATATGAAATTTTATAAAATCCTGCATTAAATGATTCAGTTCAAGTTCTTTAGGGTCTTTATTGATTTTGAATTTCTCAGCGTTTATATTTCAGTGTAGTGAAATTTATTATCAAAATCGACATGTACTTGACATTGTTCTATCAAACAATCATTTTATTTGTGATACTTCTGCAATAAATAGAATCAATCAGCATTGTTCACTTATTGAGATATTAAAAATTGAAAGCATGCGATTTTTAACGATAAACTGAGTAATTGTAGATACTAATTTTTCTAGTGAGACTTTGTCAAGTACACATCCAAACTCAGGGAAGTGAACTGATCTGGGGTGCGATAAGGCAATTTTGTTATTCTATAATATATGGTGATCCATAATTTACATTACTTTTCCCAAACGCTCAAAGAAATGTTAAAGGATCCTATATGGTTGAGTAGGAAATATATTATCCAAAAGTTTTCGGCCTGAACAGTTAAGAGCACGTATGTATATATAACACGCTAGCCACCTTATTCGAGTGGTAAGGTAATGGAGTTAAAATTTGATACTTTTACCCCCAGTATCTATCAACTAGAACCGATAGATACGTGTTGTTTCGTTAAATTCTGAAATGTTAACAATTTAAAATCCCACCGTCACACATTTTCTCAGTTTTTTAAATTTAGTGATAAATCAATAGTTCAAAATTTAAATATTTTATCATGCTTCGAAAAATTGCATTGTGTATGTCCATGTTTTCAATCAGTTTGACCTTAGATTGAATCCTAAACACCAAGGCTTTGTGTCTGACCGCTCTGTTGATTTTAATGTGACTATTTATGTTCCCCATTGGAAAAGAGGCTGCAGTTAGATGCTGGTATACTGATTTTCTAAAAATTTTTGATAAGGTGAATTGTAGATTTTTTTCTCGAAGCTTGAAGCGGTGGAAATTCATAGCAATCTTCTGAGATGGCTCAAATCCTACATTTCCAATAGATCAGTTGGTTATTGTGAATGATTTTTAGTCTAGTGCTGGGAATGTAACATCTGCAGTTCCACAGGGCTCTATTTTGGGATTCTTATGTTTCTGACATTCATTATTAATATTTGAGGAGTTTTGAGATTCTCACATTTAATTTATGCTGATGATGTAAAGATGTTTCAAATGATTTCTTGCCAGAATGACATAAGGATGCTTCAAACACCTCAATTCTCTATGTGGTAGGTGTTATAAAAATGATATGTGCCTTACCATGGATTAATGGTACAAAATTATATTAACACGCAACTACATCAACATTTTTCATGATAAATATACACTAAATGTCCAAGCGTTGCGAAGGGTAGAAGTTACGCGTGATCTTGGTATCCATTACAACTTTTGCATTGCATTTGATTATCATGTGAATAAAATAGTGAAGACGCTTTTTAGATTGTTGGGATTCCTAATGAAAATTATAAGATAATTCAAAAGTTGTCATCATTGATGATATTGTTAAGTCATTGGCAAGAAACAACCTGAAATGTGCCTTTGTAATATGGAACCCTAACAATAAGTTGTACATTAGTTGACATGGTCCAACAGCGATTTTAGAGGTGTCTGTGTCATAGGGAAGGGTTTCTAAATGTTCTTGGGTCATACATTGATAAATTATCTTTTTTCAATCTTCAATCGGTGGAGGCTCATAGATGTATCTTTGATCTTATATTTATTTATAAGGTCTTGAATGATCTCGTGGACTCACCTGCGACTACAGAACGTATTCATTTAAGTGTTTATTATCACTCTCTTAGAAGAGCTGCTTTGTTACTTTAAAATTAACATTGGCTTATAGATAAGTATTCTTCCTAAAATAATGTGTAAGGTCTTGGCATTTCTCTAATACAATCACCATGTACTGGCGAGGTTGACTTTTGAGCTGTTGAAATGGTAGTGCAGCCACCAAAGCTCACTTACATCATTGACAGTATAGGAAAGGTGAAAAGTCAAGCAAAAATCTGGTCAAAGGCAACTCCTTGTATAACTACAGTCATTTAGTAATTTTGTCTAAGGCACACTTTTGATCCCTAATTAAACCAAATATATATTTTTTTCTAATAAATTAATTATGATTATAGATAGGAATAAGTGAAATACAATGTTTTCATAAATGTGTGATTTTATTGCTTCATAAACAAATAATAAAATTCCGATCAATTCATTAAAACTAAACTTAAATAAATTAATCGTTTTCGGTGCTTAAAAGTGATTTATAATAAAAAATGTTTACAATAATTTCGCAATGATTATGATTTATAATATAAAAAAATCAATATAAATATTCAACACTACATTAAATAGTAAACTTTCTAATGAAAATAGTTAAATGAGTAAAATACAATACTTCTCGTTAACATAATAAATTAATTTTAGCTCTGATCATTAGGAGTAAGTAGCCTCGGTAAGCACACATATATCTATGTTCATACTACCATTAATTGAGAGAAAAAGTTTACTTTTTTATAGGCGTATCTTCGTTAGACATGTTGAATAATTATCTTATACAATTTTAGGTGAGATATTTTATAATTTGTTCAGCACACTCTCCATGATATCCATAGCATCATTCATCTGTTCTTCAGTGATGAGGAGTGCTGGAGAAAGTCTCAGATTCTTGTCATGGGTCATTTTGGTAAGTAGTCCAGCTTCTTTAAATTTCAAGCAAACATCCCAAGCGCTGATGTAATCTATGAGAAATATATACATTCACTATATAAAACACACATTTAAATATTATTTCTTATGAAATTTTATTTCCCATAAGAAAATTTAATGAAAAATATGAATTTATTTTTTAATGCAAATAATCATAAATTAAAAAAACTATTTTCAATGTATGATACCAATTTTATGTGGTTGGGACAGTGGTGGACTGTCAATATAATTAGGCTCTGAAAATCAGTTGAGACTACACCCTCCTCGCAATATTTTTCTTAAATTAGGCAGTTATTTAAAAATTTGCTTTTTGCATCATCATTATTAATCTTGGTCAAGAGTCTTCTGTGCTAGACATTATCATGAACGATTCAAGATGTGATTGTGTTAAAAATTTCGTAATCTGCTCAGGATATGTTTTAACTTGGAGAAAGACCTCTGACAGGACAAGTGTTTTGACAAAAGGTTTGAAAAAATATTTATAAGCTATAGGATGTTAAACTTCTGCAGAATATGATCGTGCAATTTTTAGGACAAATATATGAAATTTGGGATTAAGACAACTTCCTCACAGATTATGCTTATGGACTAATACTATACAGTTCACCTTTCCATTCAAACTCTGTGATTAAAAATGTTGTATTGTGCTTACTTAAGTTAATCTCGATTGCGTGAAGAAGCCCTTTTCCACGGACTTCTTTGACGATTTTCTTCGGCATCTTTTCCAATCTCTTTCTCATAACTTTTCCCATCTTTTCAGAATTCTCGATCAACCCTTCATCAATAATAACATCCAGAGCAGCCATGGCCACTTTGCAGCCCAATGGGTTTCCGCCAAATGTCGATCCATGTGTTCCTGATTAAAATATAAACAATAAATAATTACTATCGAATGAAAAGATAATTAAAAATTATATCCAAATTATTATATAAGAGAAAGTTTAAATGGTTTTACTCGATCAGGGCTTGAAGTTTAAACAATAGTCAAAAAGTTACAGTTGGACTTGACAGACCCTTAAAAACATTTAATGCAAGCTATGTCTTAACAAGGGTATGGTCGACTCATGGTTTGACTCAATGGCATACCTTGAGCAACTCCCGATGTGACTACAGTCAAGTGAGAAATCCAATCTTATATGATCACCAATAAGATGTATGTATTCAAAAAGAAACCAATCAACAAAACCTTTTTTTGCTCCATTGGAAATATTGAATAAGCATACCTCAATCTTGAATGTGTAAAATGTCAAGCCAATTAAATGGGTATAGCATAATTAAATTCCACCTTAAAAAAATATTCCATAAAAGCTATTGAATGTTTCCTCAATTAACTCAGATCAGGTAAATTGTGGGTTGTATATTTTATACATAATGTGTTGTATATTTGAAACATCCAAATAAAATTTAAAAAAAAATAATAATAATAACTGTATGATTAAGTACATAAAAATAATTAGAGGTGTATTACTAAATTAAAAACACGAATGATTATTTTTTCCCCTCTTTCTTGAGTTCTGACGTTCACCCGTCAAGAGTGGTTTTGGATATTATACAGCCATAAATAAATATAACAATAATAATATTTTAAAGTTTAAGACTGGTTATCACTTATTACATGACATAATAAAAACTAGATATTAGGCAGTGAACACTAAAGGAACGAATTAAAATATAAGTACAACTGAAATTAATTTAAACATCACATTTAAATATATATAATTTATTATAGAAAACATATCGTTATATATAAAGACAGTGTAATCTTAAATAAAAATTTAATTTACGGATTGGAATATTTCAACAGGTTAAAAAATGTAAGTTAGGAAAAGAGTTTGAAAAATGTGATTTATGTATTTGAATCCAATAAATCAGTGTAAAATATTTATATCTGGGTGGAATTGAGAAAGCTACAAGTTGTAGTTATTTTGATTTCCCCAATATACAACCTCCGTGGCCTAGTTGGTAAGACGCCTAGCTCTCTCTTAGATTCTCGTTGAAACCCACTTTTAAAACTTTCGTTCCAGTCTGGCTTTAACTTAAAGCCTCTTTAAAATCTTTCTGGTTGATTGAAATACATCACCACATGGCAATAAACCTGTCAGGTTGGACTGTATGCAACAAAAGTGTAATACAATACAAACCAAATGGATACCCCTAAATTTTATGTGATGATAGTATAAAAAAGGAATAACAAAATATAGCAGTACGCTTTCGATGGCTATCAAATAATATATTTCAAATTTAAATAGTTTGAAAAATAATACAAGTTTGTATGCATTTCATTGAAAATTTCATAAAAACTTTATTCAAATTATGGCACAAAAAAATACCACTGAGACTGACCTGAAATCTGCATTAACTTGGCTCATGATACCACTATTTATATTATTAATCTTTTTTCATGAATTCTACGTTTTCAATGCCTTTTTATTCTTCTAAAACAAATGATTCTTGTTTGTTTATCAAGCAATGCATATTTTCATCAAGCAAATAATAGGAAATCAGGGTGGCAAACTTAGGCCTTTTCATATTCAAAATTTCTTAAATATATTAACTCACCTGGTTTCATAACCAGCATAACAGGATCATCGGCCAGAATGCATGAGACTGGATAGAGCCCACCAGATATAGCTTTGCCCAAAACTACGATGTCGGGACGCACTCCTTCATGTTGGACACACAAGAGCTTTCCGGTGCGTCCAAGACCAGTTTGGACCTACAAATGAAATACTCAATTCATAATATCTGCATTGTCAAAGGTATAAAAATATAGCAGAATTTCCTATTGTCCAAAATAATACTGTGAACTTTCTCCTTGTGGGATCCTTACAACGATCAACAAATGGTCAAAGAATTTGTGAGCAGGCAACTTCACAATAAGAGTTAACAAAACCTTTCATTTTACCAAATTATTTATTGATATTTTTCATCAATCAAAGTTTTTATTCATATCCTTGTGTAAAGCTATTTTATTATTTATGTATAAGCTATTTTTAATTAGTTAAAGGGAAGGAAGAATATATATTGATGTATATAAACGTTTGCATTGAAATGTGTTGATAAAGCGTATAATGATGTTTTTTGCAGTAATACTTAAGTAATTCTTTTTGACCGCAAATTATATGAATCATTTAAGTGGTATCACATTTATATCTTTATTGTAACATCTTGTATTTCTGTTGTCACTCGCACTCTGAATTTGACTGTTTTTTTTAGAACTTGTTTATGGTCAAAATTGACGGTAAATAAATAAATTTTTAAAAAAAATTTCGTATCACAGGTATGCTACAGGCAATCCAAAGACAGCTCATGATATGAACGCGGTAAACAAGTTTTTAAAATATAGTACAGATATCAGTCACAATAATCCAAATGAATGTAAAAGTAATATATTCTAAAAATATTCTCCCGATGTTTTTGAATAGATGCTATAGAAAAATGTTGAGTTTTACACAGGATTCACTTGAATGCAGTTGTACCGCGACACTTCGTCATTTATCATATTTTATAAAATCTAGGATGTATATAATGCATTGCCAGATGAGCAGAAGTCATTTATAGTATAAAGTTCAAATACGCACTGAAGGGATCTTTGTCAGAGTCATCGGCCTGCTGATTCTGTGAGAGTGAATCTTATTATGTTATTGTCCATGGGTTATTGCAATAAAATGCAGAATTCTTAATATTTGTACATCATATACTAATTTGAGTGGTATCTTACTGTTTTTGTATTTAGATTCGTTAAACTATAAAATTGTAAATCTCACCTATATCTAAATATTGTTTTTTTTGTGCTCTTATCAGTGATGAGAGTATTTGATTGGCACATGTGATAAGCTGTTTGATTTAAAACAGAATTCCTATTTAGTCAGTCAGCAGATCCACGGTGTCTGAGCATAGTAATTAAGCATGATGGGAGAAGGGGAATATGTTATTTTTATGATTATTGAAATGTATGTCTTCAAACTCCTGCTATCTTTCTTTGTAATAATATAAAATAAATAAATAAACAAAAACAAAAAAAATATGAATGATTAAGCATAGGATACTCGATATTACACGCAGTATGCTTTAGATATATTTCAAAGTAAACAAAATAAAAAATGAGACAGAAAATCTTACAAATGATCATTTCCCCACTTAGTCTAAATTGACCTTTAGAAGGAAAATCAAAATTGGCTTACCTCATCAGCAATCCAGAGAACGTTGTATTTAGTGCATAGCTCCCGGACTTTTTTCAAGTATCCATCGCTGGGAACTATTACACCAGCCTCTCCCTGAATTGGTTCCACCATGAAAGCACACACGTTGGGATCTTTTAGCGCCTTTTCTAAAGCCTCAACATCGTTGTAAGGAATGTTTTCCAATCCAGGCATGAAAGGTCCGTACCCCTCCACACTGTCCATGTCATTGGAGGTGGAGATAGCACTCATGGACCTTCCCCAGTAATTACCCTCAGCAAAGAGGATCTTGGCTTGGTTTTTAGGGATTCCTTTCACGTCATAACCCCATTTTCTGGCAAGCTTGCAAGCAGTGTCACCTCCCTCAGTTCCTGTGTAATAAAATAATAAAGTGAAAAACAGACGCAAATACGCTTAAAGGTTCTAACCCACAGTACTATTTTATGTTTTATTTGAAATATCTATTTATGTGCAAGTATAATATATTAATTAACCCACATCAATTCACTCCATGTCTGGTTTAGTTGATATGTTTAACTTAACTATCTCTCAGCAATTCAACAACAATTCAAGTAATTTCTCGTATCGTAGAATGTTGGGTATTCTCGATCAGTCTTGATCTGGTTGTCATTAGTGGTAATCACCCTTCCAGAACAGACACCGTCTTCGAGTGCAGTATCACCATTTCGATTTTTTAAACCACATTCGACACATACGATCGCTTACTGCATCATACCTTTTTTCACATACGATCGCTTATTACATCATATCATTTTCATCATATGCTGAACATATCTTTTTTCGGTTGGTATCGCAATTTTTTCCTTTACTGTAGTAAAAAAGCTAAAAGCATCGAAAAAATTACTTATTTTGTTCCATCTTTAAAATGACACTCGAGCAATTTGGATAAACAGTTGGCCGAAAAAATGCGATAAACTTGCACTTCATAAGTATATATTCAACACGTTTGGAATGAAGTAAACAACGAAATATTTTTCCTAAAAACATCTATCCGAGAAATATGTTACGAAACTACTTTCCGAACAACCCAATAAAACATGTTGTTTTGGATGTGTTATTTACAGGCTTACTCGTATATGTAAGATTTCCCTCAACTCGTCCAATAGGTCGTCCTACGATATATAAATGTAAAAATAAAACATGGGAAATATTTTTATATATCGATGGCCTAGCACACAAATGTGTTAAATGCAAGATTGCTCAATTAGTAAATGTAATCTTAAAGTTTACTTCATAATGACAATTATTGATTAAAACAATTGCATCCATATTAATACCCTCCATCGTAATTTATAGCGTTTTGAACAGATGTAAAATGAAAAAGTCTCAGTTTATTTTTGTTTATAATGTTTTTTTAATTGCATTTACTCTAATTGAGCAATCTTGCACTTAACACACTTGTGCGCTAGGCCATCGATATGATTATTGAAATGTATCCTCTTTAAAGTCTAGTTTTGGTTATTATTATTATCTTTTATTATATTCCTGTAAAAAATAATTAATAAAGAAATTGAATGAAAAATTAATACTAATTTGAATAGAGTATAAAAACTACCTGTATTCATCGGTAGCATCTTTTCATATCCCATCAGCTTGCAGATCTTTTCAGCGAACTCCCCCAGCACATCGGTATGGAAGGCCCTAGAAGTATGGTACAGCACATCCAGCTGATCCTTCATGGTCTGAATTAGCCGGGGGTGGCAATGCCCTTGGTTAGTGGCAGAGTAGCCGCTCAAGAAGTCATAGTAGCGCTTGCCCTCCATATCCCACACGTAGACGCCTTCAAATAAGATAGATTGTATCAACTTTTACAAATAATTCAAAATAAAAAAAGATTTAAAAAATAACAATTTCTATCTCGAATTTCGTATGCGAATTTTGCATTGCTACATGTGTTGTGTTGAAGCATGGATACTTACTCAAGCCAATACAAAAAAAAACTAGACGATTTTGAAATGTGGTTCTATAGAAAAATGATGAGAATCTCATGGGTTGACAAAGTCCGTAATGATAACATCTTAAAACGGATGAACAAATACAGATTCAGACAACATTGTCTTCGGCGCCATTAATCAAGCCTTAGGACTTGGAATCACTAGGTAATGCACAGAACTCGCGGTTTATCATCGCACACGTTAGCAATACTACTCGCACGTGAAAAAACAACAGTCGCTCACGTCTAGCGCGTGCGAGTATTGCTCTTTTACCAGCATGGGACCCTTCTTTTTGATTAACATATGGAATCAGTCTCAAAACCCTCGTGTGAAATGAAGCATCTTACAAACTAAGTCAAAGAGGTCATCAGTGTTAATGCACAGGTTCAAAATATACCAAAAAAAAAAAAAAGAATTATTAAGAAAGAAAACTTGAAATGGTTTGAAGACGTTAAGAGAATAAGAAGTGAAGAATTGTAAAATAAATGTATTTGATAGATATTAATGGGGAACGAGAAGATGTGGAAACAACATATTGAAATAGTTCAAGATATGTTAAATAAGACAAGCGTGAGAAGTATGATAAACAGAAGAGCATGTATGAGCAAAAGTATGAGCGCGGATAAAAACATGTAGATATATATCCTCCCTGTCTACATGTAAATATTATCCTCCCTGTCTACAACAAAAGACAAAAGGCGTATTCGCATCTAAATATTATATGAAGATTTCTAATCGAAATAATTTAGTGTTTCAGTTTACTAGTATATGGCGGCTATACTAAAATATGGCGGCGAAGAACTAGCGAAAAGTCTCCACAAACTTTACAACTTGATCCTTGAAACTACAACAATACCAGATGAATGGAGGGCCAGTATAACGATTCCCATCTTCAAAAAAGGACAAAAATCTGATCCTAGTAACTATATATGAATATCTCTTTTAAGCGCATTTCTCAAGCTCTTCACCAACATCCTAAGAGTAAAATTAGAACAACAAATTGAAAATAGAGATGAAAAACAAGGATTCCGAAGAAACAGATGCTATATTCATTCTGCGGCAAATTAAAGATAAGTCTTTGGAATACAACAAGACTGCTAACCTTCCTTTTATCGATCTGACCAAGACCTTGGATAGAATCCAACTGGAAGATGTAATAAGCATTTTGCTTGAAAGGAACGTGTCAACCTCCATCGCCAAAACAATTAGAGACATAAACCTAAATAACTCCACAAGAATTCTTGTAGACGGAGAACTCTCTAATGACGTTCCAACACCAACCGGAGTAAGACAAGGAGATAGTTTAAGCCCATTTCTTTTTAACTTGGTTATGGATAAAATTATAGAAGAAGTTGCTGACCTTCACCTGGGATACAAGATGGGCGATAATATGCTAAACATCATATGCTATGTTATGCTGACTATGCCACCATCATAGCCGAATCAGAGGAAGACCTGCAACAAATGCTACATCGATTCCACACTGCTTCCAAAAAATACAATATGTCTATCTCCATCAGCAAGACTAAATGCATGACTCTAGCCAGAGAGCAAGTTGGATGCAGTGTGGCGATCAACGACACACAAATTGAACAAGTAACAAAATTTAAATACTTGGGTGCTAGCATAATGTGCAATAATGACCTCTATGGCGAAGTGATTGAACAATCACAAAAGGCCGCAGCTATTTCCGGATGTTTAAAGAACACTATCTGGAAAAACAAGTATATGAACATCCGAAGCAAGGTGAGGATATACAAGACCTGTGTCCACCCCATAATGACATACAGCAAAGAGTCCAGAGCCGACACTGTCAGAACCAAAAATCTCCTTTGAACCAGCGAAATGAAGGTACTCAGGAGTATTGCTGGCAAAACCCTTCGTGATAGAGTACGAAACACAGAAATCCGAAGGATGTGCGAATTTGAAGATATTGTCAGATAGGGATGACAAAGAAGGTTCTGGAACGAAGATGTATCCAGAATGGCGGAACCAAGAGCCTTAAGAATGGCCAGGGGCAGTATCCCCCAAGCAAGCAGACCTCCAGGACGACCTCCCAAAAGATGGAAAGACAGCTGGCAGTCGACGTCACAAGAGGGAAACAGTGATGCAGGACCATAACAGGCCAACAGGCCTAAAATAAGAAGAAGAAGAAGTTTACTAGGAGTTTAAGGCAGTTTTCTTTAAAAAAATACATTTTATTACTTTAATAAAATCTTATTCATAGCTAAGCGTCATGGTCCTCTGCTATGTTTGGAACTTGGTGAACCACCTGTTTCTGTTTTTTTCCTGGTCTTGGACCGTGTTGCGCTTAAAGAACCCTATATCAACTTCCTCATTTGATCCGTCCAACTTTCCTCTCGCTCGTTTTTCCTCAACTGTCACTTTCTTTATTCTTTCTGTCGAAAGTCTTTAGGTAATTAAAAATTCTTGGAAGATAAAAGACGTTGATGCGCCTTGCAGTCCTTAAGGTACGGAGCATCCACCTCGTACACCACTTATCGAAAGCATTTATCAGGTTTCTTTTCTTCTTTCTCATAGTCTATTTTTCTACTCCTTACAATGTTTTAGATCAGGCCTGGCCAACTCAAATTACGCCACGGGCCGCATTGACGAGCTAAAATTTTCCAAGGGCCGCATATAAATAATAATAATTGCAAATTTTGTTCCAATATTTTTTTCGATATCTGGCTTTACAACGAAATTCGTACTTATTAATTTTTTTGTAAGTGATTAATTTGGATCAGTGTAAATCTAAAAGAAAAACGATATTACAACTTGATATGAAGAGAAAACGTATTAAACCAACAACAAAATGTATTTGTATGGTAATACGACTTAGAATTTTAAGTTATTAATTCGTAAATGTATTTTTTTAACCTGGCGAGTTTATTGCCATGTGGCAATCTCTTCCAACCAACCAGAAATATGTTTTTATTGGCCCTAAGTGTTAACCAGACTGGAATCCTATTTTAAAAAATCTATTTTTATGGTAATAAAAAAAATCGTCATATATGACCGCGGGCAGTGGGTTGGCCAGTCCTGTTATATAGAAAACTAGAGGTTTAATAAAACTAATTTAATATTTAAGTTGACTGTTATTGCTTTCGATTTAACATCCTCAACTTTGCGTGCCAAAGCTTCCTTTGGGTCAGTCCCTTAATTTTGAGGATCCTTTATATCACGTCCCTCTATAATTATTATATGTTGTAAACTTTCCTCTTATAAAGTGTAACCGGTCTCTTCATTCACCTTGTCACTTCGAATGAGTACTGGGTATCTGCTACTTCTGCCATCTTAGGTGATATCATTTAAATTTGATAAATATATATCATAGAAAAATTATAATTCAATTACCTTGGCCTCTCTGTATGGCGACAGGGATTGGATCATAGTTATGAGCTCCATACTTGAGTTCCCTCTCGATTACCTGGTCAGAAGAAAGCGCATGGCTGCCATTATGCGATTTTGTGCGAACACAAGTGACGGGAGAAGATCCTACTGCGTTCCTCAGCATTCTCAGGTATCTAGAAAATATATGTATTGTATTATTAACTTAAAAAATCATCATAAAAATTAACCATTTTAAAAACAATTACATTTATTTCAATTTGTCGCAGGTCTTATGTAAGAATATTTTTCAAATATATTATAATTACCATTTGCTAAAAGCTATATAAATTAAATAAACCAATTTGTTCATCTCAAGTAAATTAATCAAATATTAAATCGTTAAATACCTGGCGGACTTTTCCAGCCAATCGGAAAAATATTAAAAATGCCTTAAAATAAAAATCAGACTACAATCCTTTTTTAAAAAGCTGTATTCTAACAAAAATAGAACCCACAAACCCTGATTGGAAGACAGACATCTTATATTGTATACCAGACCACGGAGCTCATTGATTGTAGAATTCTATTTAATATTCGATATTAAACATAAATATTATTTGTGTTTAATATCGAAAAAAAGATCCTATAGTGTATTTTTCATAATCAACTATCTATAAAAAAATCTCACCTCATTTTAAACTATTCCTATAAATTATTCGGAAATTAGTTGTATACGCTGATTACAACTGATGACCAAATCAAAGTTTTGATCCAGAATAATCAGCGTTCTATGCCCCGATAAATTCACTGAATTTGACCTTAATATACGAAATGATTTTCCGGATAACTCTATATATTGTATATGTTTCAAGTTTTTAAATTATACGTGAGGCATGATTTTAAGCAATTTAATTTAAAACGTTATTGATGTGACGGATATCAAAGAGTTAATGTGACAAAAAAACTAAATTGCAAGTAACTTAAATGTGCATAATCTTCCGTTATCAAAAATCAAATAAATCTAGTATTAAGATAAAATGTGAGCATTAAAATAATCAGAGGGAAACTTAACAGAGTACTCGCCTGAAAGGCGCCATTAAATTAAATTGTGTTTAAATAAAAAATGTTTATCATGTCAGAATAGAAAATGTGTTGTAAAATCTTATAGTTTTTCAATATTCCCTCAGTGAATAAGAAAACCAGATACACAAATTGATATATTTAAATTTATGAACTTATTAAATTTATATATAAAGAGTTAAGCGTTTTCCTTAAATTTTCCACCCCATAAGGACTCATTTACAATTGAAATCAACCTAATTTACGTGTAAAGCTGGAATTAAACTTTAAGATGTATACGGCTTAAAAATATTTTATAAAATGTTATGTTTGTTTTGTTAACGATAATAAAATATACAATGATAATAAATATATAGCGCTGTTTGATGATAAATTATCCCTTAAAGAGCAGGTGTGTTATTGAAATTATTATTAAAACTCGTTTCACGTGTATTATCATACATATACACTTTCATGAAGGTGCGTGACCGCGCGGTAACGCACGGGACTCCCATGCGGAAGGTCGTCGGTTCGAACCCCGCGCTGTGCTACTCCCCTCGAATGATACAGGAATTTTTCCGTCTAGTATTCGGGGGTATAAGAATACCTATGACTTTGGTCATATGTATTCTTTCAAAAAGAGAAAAAAAAACATGCCGGTGTACTTCGATCGTCTCACTTCTATGTACCACCGGATCCAGTACTGCGACTTGTCCGGTGAGTTGGCTGGAATGCAACGGTTCACTCCCTTAAAAAACTCCACGGCACAGCTTCGCTTTCCAACTGAATTGACATTGAAATGGCGAGGGGATCCTCGAACACGAGGCCCATCAACGACACGATTACACTTTTGTTGTATACCAACAAGAAATATGTTAAAGAGGCCTTTAGTGAAAACCAGACTAGAACTCTTTTCAAAATAAATTGAGAACCCGCAAACCTCGAGTTGGAAACAGACGTCTTACCTACCAGGTCACGGAGGGCGTCAAGTCAACTCACAAATAAAAAAATGTCGTCGTGTTTTATCATTTTTATTAATTACTCAAAGCAATTATCACTCAAATTTCAGTTCGTGACATTTTTGTGGTACATTTTAGTGTTTTCTATGCAAATTCTATTTGTGAATAATATTGTTGATCGCATAATCTTACAATATTGTTGTATAAATTGTTAAATAATCAATTATAAGAGTTATTGGCCGATCAGTGAATATTTTTAAGTACACGTGTTCAATGAAAAACAAAATTTTGAAATAGCTACTAACTTTGTGCTTTCCTTTATTAATATAAATAACTTAATGTAAACGAAACATATGACAATACTTGTTGCCTCTGCAATTGAATAACCCTGCATCAATATATGTAATGTTTCAATTCTGCAAAGCAACTTGCATTTCGCGCTACAAGTGACCCCGTGTGTTTTTTAAAATCTTAAGATCTATCCATAAAATTCTCAAAAAATCAAATTCTTCTTCTATGTAAGCGTTTTCTCACTAATCACAAATCGAAGTTTTTTACCACTATAAGATGTGTTCCACAATTACGTATTTCTACTTGGCTAAATTTGGTAGTGTTTTGTAATATACATACATATATCGAATTTAAATATAATTATATTAAATAATTTTCAAAATGATTTCGTAATTACTTTGTTCTTACACATATTACTACTGCTTTTATGTATTTACATGTTAGTTTAAGATACAGTTTTGTGTAGTAAATTAAATATTATAAAGAAATAAAGTATTGTATATATTATTACATTATATGTATACTTGTTCGACTATGAGATTAAATGACACACATACGTTTGATGCACATAAGGTTTATTGTCATATGGCAATCGCTTTCAACTAACCAGAAAGATGTTCGAGACCTGTGAAAAATCAAACTAGAACCCTTTTGAAAATAAATTGGGTTCCAACGGGAATGGAACACGCAACCTATGAAATTGAACTATGCCACGGAAAGTGTCTATTTATAATTATTTATACAGATTTTTTATTTTATATATTACATTGTAATATTTTAGTTAAATTTGTTTTTACGTGAATTTGAGCTATATTTATATTTTTATTTAATCCCTTAATTAGCCTTTAAACAAAAATGAAATGTGTATTTTTTATTATTTTATGTAATACGAGTACGTGAAATATATACTCGAACCGGACAGTATCAATATCTGCTGAGATGATAGTCCGCAACAATATTTTGGTGCTAACTTTGATGTATGGGAGGGAAAATTGAACGTGGAAAAATATTAATAGAGGTCGAATAAATGATATACAAATACATGCATTGAGAAAAATACATGGAGTGACAATGTACACCAGAATACGGAGTGAAGTGATAAGGGATGAATGTGAACTTAGGTTGTGAAGGCTGACGTGTTAAGTAGGATGAAGAAGAGAACGCTGAGATGGTTTGGGTATGCTGAATGAATGGATGAAAAAAGACTAATAAAACAGATATACTCGTATAGTGCAAAATGCGAATGGAAGGTGTGTGAGAGGAAGACCATTTAAAGTAAGGTTAGATCAAGTGAATGATATTCTGAAAGAAGAAAACCTAGAAAATCAAAGTAATCGTAGAAGTTGTAAGAATGTGGAAAATCGCTGAAGATGTGTGTCATGATATGGGAGTCTGGCGTTCTGTCCTCTCTGTCTACCCCGACAGGGAA
Organism: Odontocerum albicorne; assembly: GCA_949825065.1. NCBI lineage: Eukaryota > Metazoa > Arthropoda > Insecta > Trichoptera > Odontoceridae > Odontocerum > Odontocerum albicorne. The sequence goes on from OX463851.1 coordinate 7,409,091, forward strand.
ATGGCGGAATTATATGTATGTACGTAAGAAACATAATAATTCTTTTACACCGCACTTAAATCGAGGACTGTTACAAGTATAAATGATAATAGTTATATAAGATGGTTAAGTTTTAAACTTAAAAGTGTGAAGATAGTCCTTTTGTATCGTTTTAACTATAATACTATTATATATTTTTTTAAAGAGTAGTTACGTAACAATAGAAAATTGTGATAATCTTTCGTCTTATTTTTCGTGTTTTGATAGTTTTACATCAAAATATTATGTCGATCGTATTTCAGCTAATATGCGTAATTATGTTTTAAATAACCAATAATGTATATTTTAAATTCTGTACAAGTAAAAAATACTTGTCTTTCACAAAAGGTTCGATAAATTAAAAAGTAAAGTACGCCAATAAAATTATATGGAAAATGTGATCTTGGAATAATCTAGAAATATTTAAAAACATGACGATGCGTGTTGTAAATGAATGAATTAATGTAGATAAGAGTATTTTTGTCAATAATAAAGTATTAAAATAGCCTAATAGCGGTAAAGCCTTATGTCAATATTTTACCATGCTGCAGTGTGGTGGCGCCAAGATGGGAGAATATCATCAGACAATAACATTGCAATGTATTTTATTGCACTTATGTTATATAATCGTACAGTATAACCTGGAGGAGGTGTTGCCACATGACAAGAACTACTAAACAAGAAAATGGAACCCGCTGGATTCCAATTGGAATCAAACCTAAACCTTCAGACAGGAAGCCAAGCGTTCTACCAACCAGAACGACGATTTCGACCATTAATTTCCACATTTAAAAAGACTCGTGATAACGAGCAGTTTGGATGGGTGATGAGGTAGCTGTAGACCGCCAACTCCTTGGACTGACCAAGTTAGGAACACGACAGGTACTAAAATCGTTGATGTTTTTATTAAAAAAAAATTGTATATGTATTATATAATATATAAATTTGTTTATTTTTATATTTTAGCATACGCAGTACTTTTTAGTTAGTATGTAAGATAAGAAAAAATAAATAGATTAGGGATTGTTAATGAAGATTGCTGGTTTTTCTTTACTTATTTTAGAAAATTGTTAATAAAAATTACCCATGGAAAGTGTTTGAATTTTCATTCTGCATAAAACTGTTTATAAGTAGTAAAAAAATGTATGTATCATATATTTTTAATTCTCTAGGGAACTTTTGGGACCCTGTATATGTATATATCAGATGAAAATCAGTAGAAAAAATTCACATTTCAACACATTGATATTTTTGCATATATCATACATACGTATTTAATATACGTATTTAATATTGGAAAGAAAACAAAATATAGTTTTTTGGGTTGGATCCTTCACATATATGTATACTCGTATAATATATATGGTACACACGTGCATATGCTTGTTAAAGAATTTTGTTATTTTTATACACATTACTTACTCTATTTGTATTTTGCTATGTGAATTATAATTGTATTTTGCAATATATTTCATTCTATCACGTATTTCAATGTATTATGTTTATAGTTGCCTTATTATAATGTTTTATTTTAAGTTGCACATCTTTCTTCTATTTATGAATACGAACACTTTTTTAGTGACGAATTCACTTAATTATTGTTTTCAAAGAAACCTGTTAATATCACGATGCTTAAACATAATTTTCCCTTCCATTAGACCAACTCCATATTTTTTTCGTTTTTTTATCGGATTCTTCATCATTTTATTTGAGTATTCAGTCATAAACTTTTTTAGATAAGGTATATTATATTAAACATTTATTTTTATTCGATATTATTACTGGATTATAAAACCACTATCTTCATTATGATATTACTGAAATAAAAATAAACAACTACCGAAGAAAAAATAATATAATAATTTCAATAAAAAATTTCGTTGCGGTTTGATTTTAAATGACTTGACTCGATTTTTTTGCGCGAACCTGGACCAGTTGTATTACGAATTCCTCAAATAAAAATGTTTTAAATGTTTATTCAAATGAGGCTAATTAAGACACCCTAGGGGTCATTTTTAAGCCAGATTGTTGCACAAATAATATATAATAATATCAAATTACTTACTTTGAAACTACACGAATTATGAGAAGCATGAGATGAGAATTCAAAGAAAATATATGAATGTGGACGGCAAAAAAGTTTCTATAGTTCGGAAATTCTAGGATGAGTCCTGTGACAGCTCACAAATTTGCCCCAATACAACCTTGTAACGATGTTCAGTAATTTTAATTATTCTATCAACTTTAATATAAGCCTCAATTCTAATAAATAGCAAGTTATTTAGGTAAAAACATTACATAAGGTTGTATTGGGGAAAATTTTTGAGCTGTCACTGGACTCATCCTAGAATTTCCGAACTATAGCTATAGAGAATGTGGAGTTCGTATATGCTTACCACAAAAGATACACAGTAGCTTGATGTGTATATATCAGGTTATTTGGTTTGTGGTATAAAATGTCATTAGTTTTACAATTCACTTAAAAAGGCATTGAACAATTATCTTTTATTTATTTTTTCCGTACACGATTTTTTTTTCAAAATGTACCATTACTATGTTTCCAAGCAATTAATCATATAAAACGGGTAAAACATCCCTTAAACCGTTAAAACTTTTATTTATTATTTAGAAACACCAAGCTAAACCGTAATTTAACGTTTATTTAAAGTAAAAACACCAAACATATTCGAAATATTAAAAAACACTAAAAACAAACCAAAATTTTATCAAAGTTTGATATTCTCATATACCTAAAAGTCCAATATTATAGAAAATGAAACCCGACTTATGAATAAATTTATTCAGTATGAAAAAAATAATAAATAAGTAATAAATGTAACTCACCAAAAAATCCCAATTTATTTATCAAAAGTAATAGCTGCTTAGATCTCCACTGGATCAGAAGAAGATACAAATCACAATGAATGAAAGTGATGATGTTTCCTGCCTTTAAATATCATCTCGTGGGGCAGGGCTGGTTTCCTTTTTCGAAGCGCCCTCGAATATACCATTATATTTCTAAGGAGCGCCAAAAATAATTTATTTCTAGATTTACACTATTATTTAGTAATCTAAAGATGCAATTTTTTTTTGTTTTTTAAACTTTGTAAGTGTTACTTACTTACTTACTATTACTTAGTCAGAAATATTATAAATAATGGAAGTGCTCAAGAACGTCTCCAATATCATGATTGCTGATGAAGATGTTCTTAACCTAGAACAAGACTTTACGTACCATGATCTGAAAGAATATTAAATTGAAACAACGAGAAAATCACATGGCATCTGCTTATTGAAATTTTTTGTAGTTTTAAAACTTTGAAATAGAAAATAATGGGTGTAGATCCTAATGTTGAAGTGCAATGAAAATGCTCAAAAAATAGAAAATTCAATTTTGTGGTACCGAGTGATGTAATAACAGAAGATTAAGAAAAATGTGAAGCAAGCAAGTCTACTAAAATATTTTACCAAAAAGTTTTATTGAAATAAATTTTATTCATATTTTCATGCGCATGCTAGCGCAATTTAATACATACAATCTCTAGGGTTTCTCTGACTTTTCCTTCTTTCAGAATGTCATTCATCTTGATCCAACCATACTTTACTTGGTCTTCCTCTCATACGCCTTCCATTCACATCTGCACTGTTTAAATGTTTTGTTAGTCTTCATTCATTCGTTCTACATACCCAAACCATCTCAACATACACTTCTCCATCTTACTTAACACATCAGGCTAAAGTTCACATTCATCCCTTATTATTTCATTCCGTATTCTATCATACATTGGCATGCTTTAAGAAGCACCTGGAAAAACAAGTCAGTAATATAGTGTGTTTCATTCCTGATTTTTTCCTTTCCTCTCCAACATCGCTTCCTTTTCCTTTGATTGACAATATCTCACTTTACATGAAAATGAATTTTCTTGCTTCGTTAAATTAACTTGCTTCATTTAATTTTGTCTGGTTGGTTGGAAAAGATTGGCGCCTGGCAAAAAGCCCACCAGATTTTATTTGCAATAAAAGTGTTAAATAAATACATTGTTACTTCGTGTATTCTTCTCAATGCTCGCATCTCTACAGTATTTATTCAGTTCTTCTTTTTTAATATTAATAATCGCACTTTATTTATTAGCTACCTAAATGTAAGTATAAGATGTAATAAATGATGAATAATTGATGAAAGGTATTAAAAATAAATGGTCTTTACAACAATTGTGTAATTTCCGTAGATTTAGGTTCCCGATGATTGCGGTTTTTTTCTCGCATCTTTAATAAAAAAACTGCAATATTTGGGATATTCCCAAATTTCTATAAATATGAATTAGCCTTCTCGATAGGAACAACACATCCATCAAACAAAAAAAAATCAAATTCTTCAATCATTCAATACTACTCGTACAATAGGTCTGTGGATTTTATTTGATTAAATACAGGATGCGTTTTATTTTCCAGGCCATCTTTGTTTGCCCGACATTTTGATTTGGCTGTCATTTGTCAGTTCATATTTGACAGTCGTAGAGAGTGGTTGATAACAATTTATTATGGAGCATTCAACTTCGCAACAATGTATTAAAATGATAAAAAACATTTTATTTAAATAATTGTTTAATTGTGAAGACGCGAATAAAATTGCGTATTTTTTTTGTTTGAATCATTTGCCAAGCAAGTCAACCATTCAGCGTGGAATGAATAATTTTGAAAATTAGCATACACTGGAAGGTACGCCAGAAAAAAATGATGAAGTGAGGCAGAGTGTTGGTGAACGTCCGTGCACCTCTCATCGACGCCGTGCACAAGAATTGGGAATGTCTCCATCATGTTTGTTAAAAATTATCAAAAAAGATTGGCATTTTTATCCGTATAAAATTCATTTGACACAAGAGCTTCAGGAAAATTACCATAAACGGTAGCGAGATTGGAGTGCTCGGTTTTTACAGGTCGGTATAGACGACCACCATTTTTGGCAAAAATCATCATGAGCGACGAGGCACATTTCGACTTGGCTGGCTTTGTTTATAAACAAAATAGCCGCTATTGGCGCACTGTAAATCCTTAATTGATACACCAACAACCATTTCACCCTCGTAGAGTGACTCTATGTATGGTACACCATTTGGGCCGGCGGCATCATTGGGCCATATTTCTTTGGGGATGCTGTAACAATTACTGGTGATCGCTATCGCGACATGTTGGTAAACTTTCTTGTGCCCGAATTTGATCAATTGGGCCTACAGCACACGTGGTTCTAATAAGACGGTGCCACATCATACATAGGTTGTGCTACGATACAAATTTTGCGAGAAACTTTTCCCGGCCGAATAATGTAAAAAAGTAGTGATATCGACTGGCCTCCACGATCCCCTGATTTGACCGTCCCCGATTATTTCCTATGGGGATATTTGAAGGGAAATATGTACACCAACAAACCAACCACAATCCCGATGCTTAAGAACAACATTCGAAAATAAATTGCTGAAATAACACCAGAAGTCTGCGAGAATGTTATGAAAAATATGCTTGAAAGAGCTCGCGTTTGCGCCAGGGCCAGAGGCGGCCACTTGACCTACGTTATATTTCATACATAATGTTAAAGACCATATAATCAATCAATTAAATGTAAATTATAAAATTGTGTTTCATTTAAAAGTTATTCAAAAAAACATCGGCCTGGAACATAAAACGCACTCTGTATATAACTCAGTACCAAAAGCTTTACAAAAAAATATTCAAGCTAGTAGATGGGTAAGTACTATAACAATTGTTATTTTTAATGAATAATTATTTTATATCTTCTTCCTAGCTCTTTCCTATTATCTATTATAGGATCAGATTTTAGGCTCCTCGCTTTCCAGAAATTCTTGTCATGGACCTTAATGCCTGAGAATATTCTTACACCCCATCAATTCATTTTATATTTTGATGACCTCTACCCATTCCTGCTCTTGATCTCTATCCCGAGTAGGGCTGTGAAAAAGGGCATTCCCCATAATGTAATGAGAACATCCATTAAATAAATAAAAGGGTTTGTTAATAGCAACATATTATATAAATGTGTATATATTAATCGCAACATATTATATAAATGTGTATACGTTAATAGCAACATATTATGTAAATGTGTAACATAAGTTCGACATATATGTTAAGGCAGTGGAAAATAAAATTAATTTGAGTGAGAAGCTATCAACAGATTTGGACTAATCTCATAACATCATACCAATCGAGATACACCCCACCAAAAGGAGGGCGAGCATGGGCGCCAGACATTTTTCATCCCACATCCTTGTATAGTACAGGTAAATTGTAATACAATAAAAAAACAAGCATTTAATACAATTCTCAACTCACTAAATATGTTAAAAATATAGACGCCCACATTCACACATATACATACAATCTCACATTCATTGCCAGCATAAAGAGAAAAAATAAAATAAAAATCCGAATTTCTTGACAAAATGGAAATATTTGTTTTGCTGAGAGTATTGAACTAGTTTTGTGTGCATGCATGCATGAATTTTATGGGTGTAAGTCAACTATCCTTAAATAAATAAGCCTTGTGAGATGGGCAATATATAAAACTAAAATAAATAATAGGTTTATTGAATGCAATATAGTATTTAACTATATATACTGAAATTATACATATGGTATATGTTAATGATATGAAAAGAAAATAGATTTAAGATAGAAGCTATAAAAAGGTCTATGGTCAACTCATAACACCCTCCCAGCCGAGATACACCAACACCATTATATTTTATAAATTTATGGTTTTCGTAGTATACTTCATTATACTAAACCATATTTGTCACATTGTTTTCTCAAAAAATCCCTCTCCGTGAATAGGCTTACAAATAAGTTTATATTGTTATTACTTTTCAGTTAACTGGCAAGAATCATACCGAGTCTGTATAACAAACAATAGTGATTTAATCTGTATTATACACTGGAGTTTAATAACTAGCATAGCGATACGAAAAACTCAATGAAAATTCGAGAAATCTTCATTTTTTGACCCAGTTGTATAAAACGACTGGGAAACATGGTCTTTGTCTACAAAGTATTCTATGTCGAACGGGCGTTTATACTTGATAAAATATATTAAACGTCATTTGAAATTTTAAAAATATTTTTAAATCATACAGTATATACAGAAGCTTTTTCCCCAATAAAAAAGGAATTTTCAATACATTTTCCTATTGGGATAGGCAGAGATGACAGGGTGTCATTAAACTGCTTGATTAAGAATTTGTCCTTGATTCTTTCAAAATCCATTTTGCTGGTGTTCACATAAACACGCGTTTCTTAATATTCCTCTGCCATACCTCCCTTCTAGTAATTATATTACTGAAATATTGAAGCAACATTACTTTTTCAGTTAGAAAATTTGAAATTAAAATTTTCAGAATATTTTCTAACAAATTGTTTTGATTACTAAAATATTGAAGCAACATTACTTTTTCAGTTAGAAAATTTGAAATTAAAATTTTCAAAATATTTTCTAACAAATTGTTTTGATTACTAAAATATTGAAGCAACATTACTTTTTTAGTTGGAAAATTTGAAATAAAAAATATCAGAATATTTACTAACAAATTATTTGTATTATTAAAATATTGAAGCCACATAACTTTTTCAGTTGGAAAATTTGAAATTAAAAATATCAGAATATTTACCAACAAATTATTTGTATTATTAAAATATTGAAGCCACATAACTTTTTCAGTTGGAAAATTTGAAATAAAAAAATATTAGAATATTTACTAACAAATTATTTGTATTATTAAAATATTGAAGCCACATAACTTTTTCAGTTGGAAAATTTGAAATAAAAAAATATCAGAATATTTACTAAGAAATTATTTGGATTACTAAAATATTGAAGCAAAATTACTTTAACAGTTGGAAAATTGGAAATTAAAAATATCAAAATGTTTACTAACAATTTTTTTATATTCTATTCAATACATTTATCACTGTGACACATGTTTCTACATTTTATCTCGAGGCAATCTCAGGCGAAATGATCCAGGTTTGTTACGAGAGAAATACTTAGGTCCTGCTTGTGTCGTGTGCCATCAGAAGTGTGTGGTCTATTGACCCAAATGATAAATACGAAGGAAAAATACCACACCTCATTTATTCTTGGAGTCAACAGACATCACAGACTTCCGATAAAACATGACATCGGTTAGCCTTAAGCATTAACGAAAGTTTTAGTATAGGAGGTATACTCGTAAACACATGTCGCGTTCATAAATATAATTAGTAAAATATTTTTTGTTAAATATTGTAATATGAGTTCCACAAAGTAAAAACCGAAATCTTTGAGTTATCAAAAAAAATCAATTAAATATTTTCAAAAACACAAATATATTATTATTGTATTCATCATCAAATTTCAATAAAAGGATTGCATATTATACACCATTATTTATTCACAGCAAAATGACATAAAACGCTGATTCACTTTATTGTTTGTATTCAATTTCAAAAATCTTTGAAATACAATTGTTCTTTGCACGAATTTTCACACACGCAAAATTTAATCAGATGTTAAAAAATGTAAAACACGCCATATTTGATTATATATAATTACTGTTAGTAAAAAATGAAAGGATAATGATACGAAACATTTCAATTTGGCCGGTGAAATATATGTAGAATTAAACTTTTTTTTAAGAAAAACGTTAGAAAATATCTGAATTGGCTGGGTAGGAGAGATAAATATCTGAATTGGCTGTGTAGGAGAGATAAAAAATTATAGATGAAAAGTAGTAGAACGCCGTCATCAAAGAGGATTAAAGTCTTCAAGCGCTCTATGCTCATCCGAAGTAAAGTAAGTTTAATTAATTAATTCTTCAAAGAATATAGAAAGTGTTGTTAACTGCTTATGAAAGCATTTTTAACTGCCATTTTCATACAGCGAAAAAGGTTCGTCACTTTGTGTAAATGGCATCCATATAATGATTCTTGTATGTTTTATAAGATCGTTTGTCGCATGCAATGTTAATGTATGTAATCCGTAATAAATTTTAAATAAAAATTTATATACACAATTGCATGTATTTTCAAGGAGCTTGTAATATGGTTTTTTTTTCATACATTTATATTTCACAATAAAGATAACACATTTTACTTTACGCTGGGCATAAAACTTCATTTTCAGGAAATGTTTCAGCTACTACATCAGCAAACGCTGAAAGATCACAGGAGATATAGATTTTTAGTACATCACAGGAGAGAGAGATTTGTGTTTTTCATTTGCATTATTGAATGTATCATTTATGTTTACGCTATGGGGACAGAAAAAAATAGAAGCAACTCTAAAAGAAGAGCTAAAATCCTTTTTATATCTCTTTTTATTTTTTGTCGACTTTGCTTTGAAGAAGCCTGTCATTTACCTCGTTAAATTCTTCTTCTTGTTCTCGAAAAAAGGCCAGTAAACCGATGTCCACTGTACAAGATCTCGTTAGTTCAGTAAATTGTTTCAGTTTACGCTATCAATAAACGATATATACATTTATTATTTGTTATACATTCGGCATGATTATTGAACTTCTTGGAGTAAGTAAATAAGTTCAAACAAGGATGTTTTGTTAATTTTCTTTTTTAATTAATGTTTCCCATTTTAATTTGTATAATTCTTATTCTCAGTACCATCAAAGTTGAAATTTCATTTTATTTATATTTTTCAACGATGTTTAACTGGTTCTCGGAAAATTAAATGAAGGAGTTTATTAAGAAACAGACAGCACCTTGTCTCCAAACTTCATCAAAATTTATATACATATTATATATACCATTACGCCATTTCCTTGTAGGGGTAGATAGAAAGGAAAAAGTGCCAATATTTCTTATGACAACGTACTTCATTCGCTTCTTCCCCGTCTATGTTTCTTCTCATACAGTTCGTTCTTTTTTTTCCTCCTTACCTTTCCAGCATTCAATATTTAATTTACTTCAGATTTTAGCTCCCATCCATTCTTAATAATTACATGTCTTATTTTGTCATACATCGATACACCACATGTTCTTCATAATACACGATTTCCACTGCATTTAATCAGCTTGTTTCATTCCTTTTCTATGTCCACAAACACAGTTTATAAAACATAATTTTTTAAATAAAAAGTAGATAGGTATAGTCATAATGAAATTTGCGTGATATTTTTTCATAACGGCCCTGATAATTTATGATATTTATCAATCAATGATTATTGACAATTTAATCATCACATAGTCAAAAACTTTCATTCAAAATATGAATCAGCTGAGAAACATCCGAGCTGTTGCGGAGGACTCAACAGAGTGCATAGAATATTTTTTTATATTTATCTGTTTACTTTTCTTTACTGAACTCACAATTTCCATGGTGACACATTAATACTTCCTCCAAAACATGGATTATCTCTCCTATCTGGTGATAATTACGTTGCAGTATTGCAAAAAATCATACATCATTCTATATATCATTGTTTCCGGTTCATTGGATACGACTTTGAAATTATCTTTCAGGTGCATTTTAATGTGCTCCGTTCTTAATACATAGTATGATTCGAAAACGTAAAAAAGGATGATTTATCTCAAAGTTTCCATTTTGCTTACTCTTATACTATTTCAACGAATATTTTTATCGTAGACTGATTCAAAGAAGTAATTCGTTAAGACATTAGAAAGAAATCGACGAGTTTATCTACCTAGGCGCTATCTTTCGATGAATAGAGGATGTGAAGCAAAAGTTCGAAGACGAATTGAAGTGGCAAAATCAGCTTTAACAATCTGACAAAGATATGGACTAATCGATCTATACTCAGAAAAACCACAATCTGCCTAATTCAATCTTAAGCGTTCTTCCGAAGCACTGTATGGAGGGGAGAAATTGATAATGAGAAAGAAAGAAGCAAGATGGATAGATGCCTTCGATATGTGGTGTTCACTATCATCCAAGATTTAGAGAATACCGAAACACTTTTGACAACAATCGGGTAAATATATATGAAACTTTGAACATGTTGACGGGCCAAATAGAGGAGTTAAAACGATAATTTTTGAAAGCTACATTTAACGTGACCCAGGACCGGGAAGGGTTGTGACAGGTGATGCGCCAAGTTCCGGACATGGCAGAAAACCATGACGCTTAGCTTAGAGCACGTAGTAAAGATAATAAAATAGTCATCCTTCATTCTGAATCTACTAGAGATGTCCATTGTATTTTGATTGTTTTACTATTTTTCTTAACAATGTACATTTTTTCTTCGATACAGGATATTTTTCTTCGTCAACAATACAGGATATCCATAAATTACAGATTTAATTAAGAGTTACGACTTGTTTACACGACAACTCTCGGTAGGTTACAGGTTTCCTGCTCAGACGAGTACCACTTTTTCGTCCATTCACTCATCAGATTATTGATTTACGTATATCTAAAGCGTGTTTTTACTTAGATCCAATAAGGATCGAAATTGAATCTCAGCAGGCTAGCGAACAATTGTTTTCTACACTTTTACTTTAAACGAGTACATTACACCATGATGGTTTTATTGCCATGTGGTAGGTAATCTCTTCCAACCAATCAAAAATATGATAAATAGACATTTCGTGAAAACTAGACTGAAATACTTTTTAGTGAAATAAGATAGCAACGGGAATTGAATCCGTAACCCCTGGGTCGGAAAACACTGTTATTAACTAAGCCACGAAGTCGTGATCTAATACACTGTCAAAAATATTATAAGCAATTCCTGCTATCTCAAGGGCGTACTACGTTCTAACCACAGTAATAAAACCAAAAATATTATAAGCAATTCCTGCTATCTCAAGGGCGTACTATGTTCTACCCACAGTAATAAAACCAAAAATATTATAAGCAATTCCTGCTATCTCAAGGGCGTACTACGTTCTACCCACAGTAATAACACCAAAAATATTATAAGCAATTCCTGCTATCTCAAGGGCGTACTACGTTCTACCCACAGTAATAAAACCAAAAATATTATAAGCAATTCCTGCTATCTCAAGGGCGTACTACGTTCTACCCACAGTAATAAAACCAAAAAATCGTTGATAATAGAACTGCGATATCGGATCCCCTGACGTACATAGACGATAGCCAAATCAAAAGCCTCTCTGTCTTGAGCCAGATAAATCAGCTCCCCAGCACTCTGTACTCCAATCTACAATAGTATCTGATGTTGCGAAGCATCACCTATCTTCTTTCGACGCCTCTTGGACCCTCAAACATCCGTTCGATAATGATGTGTATGTGGGAGATAATATTTATAAACACATAAGAAATTTCCTAAATACCTTACGTACTTCTTTATTGGTGAGCAACTTCATTTGGATATATTTTCCTAACAATGTTTGAACTCTTTATTGTTTTTTTTTACAATCAACTGGTTATTATTTTTTTTACAATCAACTGGTTATTATTTTTTTTACAATCAACTGGTTATTATTTTTTTTACAATCAACTGGTTATTATTTTTTTTACAATCAACTGGTTATTATTTTTTTTACAATCAACTGGTTATTAATGATAATTTAATTTTTATTGTTATATGGTTTACGTATACAAGGTTGTGGGCTAAAAAACATCTGGTATCTTCACGGTCTCATCCTCCTATTGAAAAAGATGTACTTGATTGGGATTAAGTTATGGCATTGGCACAAACCTTTTGATAGCTTATCTCTCTCAATTGTATTTTTCCATTGCTTTAAAATATACGTATAATTATAGGATATATATTTTTATAATACAAAGCATTCAATAAACGTATTTATTTATTTATTTGGATTATATGAGGGCATTAGAGTCTCTCACCAAGTTCGTCCAACAAATACTTAATATCCTTCCGTGTATTCACATTTCAAATGCCTCCAATTTATTCAATGTGGAATTCTATGTCATAAGTAAATTTTACCATAGTATGTTATATCAGGGAGTAACTTTCAAAGTAAGTCAAATCCACTTTTTGACAATGTGAGAAAATGCGATACTTTTATTCCTCCTTTCTAAAAAAGTGTATTTATTAGAACATTCTGAAAATAAAAAATTAAATCAAGAATTACTAAGTCTAAAATTGCAAACTTTGGCAAGCGTTCTTAAAAAAACGTGTTTGAAAGTCGGATTTGACGAGTTTTGTTTGCAACATGTGGATTTGACTACATTTGGACGTAAGAAAGCTGGATTTGGCTAATTTCGACACGAAATTGTCAGGATTTGTCCACTTTTTAAAACATTAGTATGTTATTCATCAAGATTCAGGTAGGCAGGTGCCGCCTTTGCGATTGTCAAGTACTCTCAAGAGAGTGATCTAGCATTACTATTAAAATATCACTATAATATTGCATCACATCCTTAACTGTCCCGCTACCCCCTCTTATCTCGCTGAAAATTTTCAGCATATTTCAGAGATTATTTATTGACCTTCCCAGTTCAATGCTCTTCTTTTTTACGTCGACCTTTATTGTCCATACAGCGAGACTCTGGATCCAGTAACAAACCAATGTCAGACTCCCTCCGTTCTAGGCATGCTTTAAGAAGCGACTGAAAAAACTCTTAAACTCTAGTAAGCAATATAACGTGTTTCATTCCTGGTTTTTCTTTCCTCTCCACAATCCCTTCCTTTTCCTTTGATTTATAATATCTCACTTTAAATTAAAAGGAATGTTCGGGTGATTGTTCGTCTTCGTGGGGCTTATGGGCGTATGCTCACGTATATGTTCATGAATTTCATGAACATATACGTGAGCATTGGGATGGGTAGTCATTTGAATGTTTTTTGCAACCATGTAACTTGCTTCATTTACTTTTGTCTGGTTGGTTGGAAGATATTTTCGCCTAACAATAAACTCGCCAGATTGTTTTTGCAATAAAGTGTTTTTAAAATAAGGTCCTTCAAATATTCTATTGCATAATTTATAAAATTTATTTCTTTAAGACATCGACTAACTATAACAATTTGCTCGAGTTATTTCAAGAATACTCGTAGTTTTTCTGGTAATGAAAGGTAAATGAAGTAAAACCTATAGTATTTCTTTATGATTGAAACCAAGTCCCAAGAACAAGGCAAATAAAACGTGCCTCAAAAGTGTTTTCTTCCATCTTCGCCTCTAAATCGTGCAAAAATTTCATGAATTTACACATTGATAAATAATCACACATTGACAACATCCGTGGTCTAGTTGGTAAGACGTTTGGCATCCACTTTTCAAAAAATTAAAGAAGCTACTGAAAAAACTCTTAATTTCTAGTTATTAATGTAACGTGTTTCATTCCTGATTTTAATTTTCTCTCTACCATTCATTCCTTTTCCTTTGATTGATGATATCTCACTTTTACTTTACCCCTTTTAATTCCACGGGGCCGATTATCGGCCGCAACTGGTGTATGTGAAATATCCCACGGGGCCGATCATCGGCCTTAAAGAAATGCCTTTTTTATGAAAATTACTCATTATTTAACACTACACTACTTCACAAAAAAATTAACTGAGATAAAAAACAAAATATAAACTACTGCTTTTTTGCCAAAAATGCTTGGGATTTTTCGCACATTTTATGCAAAATATGCTGGGATTAAAAGGGTTAGTATGCATATGTCCATAAATTTCATAAATATTGTATGATAATCTTTCGAATATTTTTTCAACCATGTAACTTGCTTTATTTAATTTTGTTTGGTTGTTTGGAAGAAATTGCCGTCTGGCAATAAGCCTGCGAGATCGTATTTGCAATATTTAAATGTTAAATAAATAAAAATAATAAATTTGGATTTGAGTACATTTGAAAATTACCTCCTGATATACCACTTGACCATTACTTTAAACTAATTTTAAATTATCATTGCAGAAGGTTGATTTCACACCCTTGAAAACCGATCTCAATGTTTATATCTTAGTCGAGGCTGTAGAAATTTGAACATTCAATCAGAGTTATGAAAAAAAAATAAAAACATTTAAATCGACAAAGAATTTTCTTATGTGTAATTTCAGAAGCAGAGATGGTAAGATATTAAGAAAAACATTTGTTTCTAAGTAAAAAAAATAAAAACTACACAAATTCAAACAAACTCCGTGGTCCAGTAGGTAACACGTCTATCCTCCAACCAGGGAATTACGGGTTGAATTCCAGATTAAAAAAAAGTATTTCCGTTCAGTTTTCACTTAAGGCATTTAACAACTTTCTGATTGGTCGAAAGACATTACCACATGGTAATAAGTCAGTCAGGTTGTACTGAATACAACGTAAGTGTAATACAATACAATAAGAATAGTGTAGGATGTAAGGGAGAGAAACGTGGAAAAATACTAAAATGAACCGAATAAATGTTGTAGAAAATGCAAGCACTAAGAAGAATATATGGATGGAGTGACGATATATAAACAGAATACATAATGAAGTGATTAGTTTGTGATGTGTTGAGTAATACGAGGGTAGCTACTTAAGTTTTGAGATATGGCAATACCAGGTAGATTCGTCAAATCTGAAATCAGCATCGTAAAGTTTGACATTTTTAATGGTATACGTGCTCTGAAAGTGTTGTCATACGAGTGCTATTTGTATTGTTTACAGTGACTTGAAAAATTCATGTCGGCCAAAAATGGAATTAAATCGTAAACATTTTCGTGCGATGATTTTTTGTGATTTTCGACGTGGACTAACTTAACAACAGTGTGCCGATCAACTCGCTTCGACTTTTGGTGATAAAGTACCATCCCGGGCCACTGTGTTTCGCTGGTTTTCCGAATTCAGTCGTGGTCGCAGTTTACTCCTGGACGAGTTTTGTGAAGGACGTCCAAAATCGGCTGTTGTGCCAGAAAACATCGATGCTGTGCGTGAACTGTTGCAAGATCGTCATGTGACTTATCGTGAGATTGAGGCATGTTTGAGCATTAGTTTCACTCGCACATATTCAATATTGCATGAACATTTGACCGTCAAAACGATTTGTTCGCGTTGGATACCGCATAATTTAACAATCGCTCAAAAAAAGGCTCGTGTCGATTGGTCCAAAGAAATGTTGAAAAAATTCGATCGTGGTGTTTCAAAAGACGTCTATAAGATCGTGACAGGCGATGAATTATGGATCTATGCATATGAGCCAGAAACAGCAGTCGACTGTATGGGTGTTTCAAGACGAGCCAAATCCAACAAAAGTTGTTCGCGCACGAAGCACTTCGAAGCAAGTGTTCGGAGAAATGAGGAAAACCAACCGCCGAAGATGGATCATTCTCCATTACGACAATGCGAGCTCTC
Source organism: Odontocerum albicorne (assembly GCA_949825065.1). NCBI lineage: Eukaryota > Metazoa > Arthropoda > Insecta > Trichoptera > Odontoceridae > Odontocerum > Odontocerum albicorne. The sequence goes on from OX463851.1 coordinate 7,425,378, forward strand.
ACACATCGGCTCAAGTAAGTTACTTTTTGAGCACTCAAAACATCGAATCGATGGGTCATCCACCGTACAGCCCTGGTTTGACACCCAATGACTTAATTTTATTCCCAAACATAAAAAATAAATTGCGAGGTCAACGTTTTTCGACGCCTGAAGAAGCGGTTGATGCGTTCAAAACGCATGTTTTGAAGTTACCTCATACGGAGTGGAAAAAGTGCTTAAAAAATTGGTTCAAACGCATGCAATTATTGATCTTCAATTATTGATCAAAGTATTGATCTTCATGGAGAGCATTTTGAAAAACAATAAAGCCATTTTCGATGATAAATATTTGTTTTTACTTGGCTGTCTCAAAACTTAAGTAGCAACCCTCGTATGGAGAAGACCACTCTGATTTGGTTTTGGCTCGTGGAAATAATTACCAAAGAAAGGCTTACAAGATATACAGTGTAAATGTAAGTGGAACGCCAAGGTAGAGAAAAATCATGAAAAGTAGAGTTGGGTCTAGTTATTTTATATTTTGAATGAAGGTTAGGGAAGTCTAACGGTATCTCTTCTCTGCCTACACCGACAGGTTTATAATATTGGTTCTATTTCGCTTAGCTTACTGATTTAATAACCATCTTAATTAAATGGAAAATAGCTCTTTATAACACTAGGTCAATAATTTTATAATGTGATGCAGTAAAACATGCATTATTTTATGGAAAGTGCATTTAAACAATATCAACGAAGTCTATTTAGGAATGATTATTCCTTGACCCACTCATTTGAAGGTATTGCACACTTCGCGTCAGGTCAAAACAGGTGTATAATACTTATGTATTTATCATATATGGTATGTTCAGTTTTTTTAAACATTTCATTCTGGTATTTATTGTACCCATATTATTCTTTTTTCTTGTATTTTGTCTTTCGTTTTTTACTTTTGTTTTATGCACATGTGTAGTTTCGGTTTAATTTCGTGTTCAAGTTTTATCGTTTTTCAAATTTTGTTATGAATTTCAATTTTTTTCTTTGCTGTTTTAATCTAAGATGCGATAGTTTTGTTTTGTTTTTTGTGTAATTATATTATTTTTTTCTTATCTGTTATTAATAAATAAATATAGAAAAATGTTTTGTTCCTTTTTTATAATTAAAACTATAGACTTTACTTATTCATTTTACATTTCATACAGGTTTAACCCGATTCCATCAAATAATAAGAAAAACAAAATTAAAAGTCTTAATACAGAATAATGATAACAGTGACAATGTTTGCCATGATCCCTGTGAAGTGGCTCAGTTATAACTAAAAAGGAGTTCAATCCTCAATTTATCTACCGATATATGGAACATATCGATATCGGACAACTCCATTCAATAATGTTATTCCGCGTGCGAGTGGTGATGCACTTAACAACTCAGTTTGTGATTCACGATGTTCCCGAATCAAAATGATTCAAGAATCTTGATTCACGATGGCGTAAATAATTGTTGCTAAACAAATCCAATGGAAAGATTTATAACTTCAAACCTTATGAACGATTATATAAGAATAAGGGAAACAGCTTGAAGAATTTAAAGCAAAAGAGCACTGAGCTTAGATAAAAAGAAAATTTATCAATAACCACAGGCAGCGGTAGCTGAAAAAGTTTTCAGGATTTTTCTTAACCAGCCCCATTGGATTGATCATATACGTCCTTACATACAGGCATATCAAACCATTTCGCCATATTCCTTTTAGAGAATATAGAGAGGACAGATCTCTACACAAACAGCCATTGCCTCATCAACCTCATACATCGCATGATACATGCTATTGTGTTTCTTATGGTCACATCAAAAGGAAGGCGTTACAGGTCCGTTTGGTGTCTTGTTATTCATTATTAACATCGTTTATTATCATCTACTATTTTTAATATTATAAATTTCATAAGTGACGTTACAGCTTTGCCTAATTTTTACTTAAGTGTGGAGTTCAAGCCATGTTTTATGGGATTTAATATCTGAAATGGTTTGACACCATATAAAACGATGGAAATATGTAAATAAGTCCTAAGGACATACATCATGTGCCAAACATGCGTCATACACTATAATCATCTGGGTGTTAGAGGACAATTCATTACACAAACAAGTACCATTTATCTGATCGAACCTTTGAAATTACTATCGCACACAAGTATTTTATTTGGTGTCTTCAAAGGCTTACAACATAGAAAACTTTAAAAGATTTCTAAAATTGTTAATTTTGAATTAAATTTCTGAAAGAAATAAATATTTTTCTTTGCTTCAGCTAAAAATACAATAGGATAAATTTAGCTCCTCAAATTTCAGGAATCTGAATCTTGAAAATTTTACAGAAAATTGAAATTTTAGAATTATCTTATATTTACTAATGAAAAATTATATATACTTGTCAACTGATATTGTTTAAGCAATGATGTCATTGTATATCATTGTTCTTGACATGTTGTCCGAATCCTTTGAACTTTTCCCGTCCACCAAGAGGCTTTAACTGGAATATTTTGACTATAGTATATGACACGAGGGGCAAATACTAAACCCTTAAATTGATCTTATTGCAAATGGTAGAATGTAGGAAATTGATAGGGAGGAAAATTCTCATGATCAAGGAAAATTTGGCATTCGGCAGGACTGATTGCTGAGGAGTTACTTTATGCAGTACAATACTAGGAAAAATCTAGAACGCATTGGACTGGACTTCCGTGCGGAAGGTCGTCGGTTCGAACCCCGCGCTGTCCTACTCCCCTCGAACGACACAGGCACTTTTTCCGACTAGTGTTCGAGGGTATAAGGATACCTATGACTTCGATAATATCTATTCTTTTTTAAAAAAAAATTTAATAATTTAGTGGATCTTCCTCGACAGCCGTCTAGAGGAAGACCAAAGAACTCTTGGATGACTCAATGCTCCAAAATCCTGCAGAGAAACGGCCTAGATGAAACCAACACCCAGAACGGAAGAATAAACAGCCTGAGAACGAGAAGAGCCGACCCCAACAGCCTACCTAGGCAATGAGTTGGGATAGTGCCAGGAAGAAGAAGAATAATTTAGTTTCTAGATTAAATTAATATTCTATAAATCCAGAACCTATGGTGATCGTCGTCGAAGATTGAAAAGAGCAAAAAGTATTTAAAAATATTTTTGATGAAAACAATACAATTTTTGCCATATGGTGATGTCTTTCAACCAATCAGAAAGGTGTTATTCAAGCCTTAAGTGAAAACCAGTCTAGAAACATTTTGTAAGAAAACTGGGTTCCAACGGGAATACGCGTTATCCCGAACTGGAAGACAGATGTCCTACCAACGAATCTACGGAGGTTTTATTTTATCTCCATTTGAAAAAAAAGGCAAAAAATCAAAAAATGGCAAAAAAAAATTATACGGACATAATTAGCAAAATAATCATAACCACATTATGTATATTTGAGGAAACAGACACGTTGTATGGGACTTATATGGTAATACGAGTATCGATAAGTTGTTCATTGACCATATATATTATAATATACGTTTTACTAACTCGGTATTTTTTGCTCTTACAGGATAAAAGTATGTGCTTTCAATATTGTATAATAAATACCTATAAAAATATTTTATGCTCCTTTTTATATATTAGCGTTCATATTACGAGTATATTCCCAATATATTTATAAGTTTTTATATTCCTTGTATGTATGAATACACTTTTTACCTCGTTTTATATGATTGACTACTTTTTGTATTAAGTATAATTAGTGACACTATTAACACTTTTTTTTGTAAAATGATGACTTCATGAATGTGCCGACAAAAAGTACGAATATTTAAAATGTGCCAATTGGTAATTCAGTGTCATTTTGTAACATTTTTTCCTTCTTTACCGAGTCTTATGTTCATTGGCGTATATGTTTCATGAATAATGAGAGTATTTAAATTAAAGGAAAAATTTAATTTAAAGGAGAAACAAAGGTTCACAATGGTATCTTGGTCTCAATTTAAAGTTGTCATAATGTATGCAAAGTACAAAATCATAGCTGATTATACGAGTATATCGGTCTATAAATATGAAACCAGAATTTGCTCATAGATGGCTCTAGTTGTCAATGTAGTGACTGTCAAACCGCATCATTGGCACCTTTTTCTTGTATTTACATTTGTCAAAGACTTTTAACTCACAACAATACAAGTTTAATACAACTACACATGTTTTCATAGCGTTGAACATGTCTGTTTTTGTGCAAACTACGATTGAAAACTACGATTCGCGGACAGCATTGATTACCATTTGAAGAAAACTGCTGCAGAATCGAATCGAATGTTTGTCGAAGCTTACGGTGAGCATGCTCTTGGTAAATCACAGTGCTTTGAGTGGTTTAAAAAATTCAAAAGGGGCGATTTTGACGTGAGAAACGAAGAACGTGGAAGACCACCGAGAAAGTTTAAAGACGCCGAATTGCAAGCATTGTTGGATGAGGATGACGCTCAATCGCAACAACAACTCGCGGATCAACCAAATGTGACACGAGTAGCCGTCTTCATACGTTTGAAAGCCATGGGCAAGATCCAGAAGGTGGGAATATGGGTTCCACATGAACTGAATGAAAGACAGCAGGAAAACCGAAAAACCATTTGCGAAATGCTGCTCGCCAAGTACAAAAGAAAATCATTTCTCCATCGAATTGTAACTGGCGATGAAAAATGGATATATTTTGAGAATCCTAAGCGTAAAAGGTCATGGGTAACTCCAAGCAAACTAGCGACATCGTTTGCAAGGCCAAATCGCTATGGACGGAAGACAATGGACGAATCGCTATGCTCTGCGTTTGGTGGGATCAGAAGGGTGTTTTCTATTATGAGCTACTAAAACCTGGCGAAACCGTTAATACTGAACGCTACCGACAACAAATGATGGATTTGAACCAAGCTTGCGTGAAAAACGACCAGAATATCAAAAGAGGCAACACAAAGTGATTTTGCTTCATGATAATGCACCATCGCACACAGCGAAACCGGTCAAGGAAACGATTGAGGCGTTTAGTTGGAAAATACTTTCACATGCGGCTTACTTACCAGACTTGGCTCTATCTAATTACTACTAATTTGCACCGATGGGACACGTACTGGCTGAGCAGCGCTTCACTTCTTACGAAAATGGTTCGATGATTGGTTTGCCTCAAAAGAGCAACAGTTTTTTTGGCGTGGCATCTATAAATTGCCAGAGAGATGGGGATAATGTGTAGCTAGCGATGGGCAATACTTTGAATAAAATATTTTTTACCATTTTCATACAATAAATGTGTATTTTCTATTAAAAAATTCCGGTTTCATATTTACAGACCTATGTATATTCGTACAATTTTTATATTCAATTGAATCTCTGAAAATGATAATAATATTAATGCCATAAGTATTAAATTATGTATCATGGATCACTTAATTACTTTGAGATTTCGTGTTTTTTATGAAGTACCGTCCCTAAACGACTGTCTAGGCTGTTTACTCGCTGGGACGGCACTGCATGAACCGTTTCTTTATGAAGTACCGCCCCTAGATGACTGTCTAGGCTGTTTACTCGCTGTAACGGCAGTGCATGAACCGTTTTTATGAAGTACCGTCCCTAGGCGAATGTCTAGGCTGTTTATTCGCTGGGACGGCACTACATGAACCGTTTTTATGAAGAACCGCCCCTAGATGACTGTCTAGGATATTTACTCGCTGGGACGGCACTGCATGAACCGTTTTAAGGAAGTACCGCCCCTAGACGGCTGTCTAGGCTTTAAAAGGCATATCAAAAATTGAATAGCTATAAACGAGATAATGTTCTCCAATTTGTCTCGATTTTATTAACAACGTTTTGTATTAACAATATCACTATTGACCTAAAGAGCACTGTGTCAAATATACCCTCGGCTTGCTAATAGGCTGCTACAAATCGCCACCAAAGGATGTTTTAGGTAAACTCCATCTTATGAGCCCGGAGTTACAGTGGAAAAATTGTGACACTACCTAGAATCAAACTCGGAACACTTAGTTCGTGACGCAAACGACTTAACCACTGAACCATGAAGGTCAACAAATTCATACGTTGATTTTTTATTGTAATTCACATTACGTGAGTGTCATACTACAAAAATACCTAAATAAAAATATTATTTGGGATACCTATTACACGTAAAATATAAATAAATATCTGGATTGTATTTCATTTGGGATACCTATTACACGTAAAATATAAATATATATCTGGATTGTATTTCATTTGGGATACCTATTACACGTAAAATATAAATAAATATCTGGATTGTATTTCATTTGGGATACCTATTACACGTAAAATATAAATATATATCTGGATTGTATTTCATTTGGGATACCTATTACACGTAAAATATAAATAAATATCTGGATTGTATTTCATTTGGGATACCTATTACACGTAAAATATAAATATATATCTGGATTGTATTTCATTTGGGATACCTATTACACGTAAAATATAAATAAATATCTGGATTGTATTTCATTTGGGATACCTATTACACGTAAAATATAAATAAATATCTGGATTGTATTTCATTTGGGATACCTATTACACGTAAAATATAAATATATATCTGGATTGTATTTCATTTGGGATACCTATTACACGTAAAATATAAATAAATATCTGGATTGTATTTCATTTGGGATACCTATTACACGTAAAATATAAATATATATCTGGATTGTATTTCATTTGGGATACCTATTACACGTAAAATATAAATAAATATCTGGATTGTATTTCATTTGGGATACCTATTACACGTAAAATATAAATAAATATCTGGATTGTATTTCATTTGGGATACCTATTACACGTAAAATATAAATATATATCTGGATTGTATTTCATTTTAATGCATATGTATAATATTATATTACTATCGTTTAGGGTCAGATTTAAATTAGGTCTTTATAAAAATCTTCATCGTTTCGGAAATCTAGTGTGTCGCTATTATTAAACAACTGTGTTTTATTATTATTTCCTTTGTGGTTTAAAAAAAAATCTCGCGGGCTGCACATGCCCTGGCGGCCCGCGGGTTCACCATGCCTGATTTAGTGGGCTGCAACGTTTCAGCTAGTTTGATTTTTCCCAAGTTTAACATCGGATAATTCGAATTTTTTTATGAAAAGTGTTTGTTTGGTTGAAACGGCAGTAACTGCACGACTAATACCCGCTAAACATGATGCTATACTCCATACAAGCTATATTTCTGACAGCTTTAATTTTATTCACTGTCTCCATAAAAAGTATATTGTTTTTGAACAGCATTGACCGTGGAATAAACCATAGTGAAGAGTAAGAAATTAATTCTTCAACATGTTCATATACACGATACAGTTTACAAATCGACAGATGACCGAGGATAGTAGCTTTATTGCTAAAGTGGTTTGAGAGACAGGAAAAATGTGACTCAATACAACTTACGAGTATGTATTAAAAGTATATATGATATAGAACAGCTACATTTAAGCAAAATTAAATAATTGAATATCTTACGAAAAATAATTTTCTGCCGTATGTATTTAATTACCGTATTATTTCCATAAAAAATATACACAGTCACTAAAAACCATTATGTAGTATACGTTTTCCCCCCTCCTTTTAGTTATCCTGATTTTTCTTTTCCGTACCACCTTCATCCCCATTTAGCCCTAATAATTGAGGGTCTACTATGTACATATTTTTTTTTAAATGACATGTGATTCTGGGATTATGTACTCTGGACTGCTCCATCGAGATTCGTTTATTGTATTATGTAATAAATTCACTAGTTACTATTTTAATCACGATGTAATAAGAATGGAGTTTCTTCATCTGGCTGAGTCAGGCGTAAAAGTAACCGTACGGGGTTTTCGACCAAAACGTTATTTTTGAAACTGCATTTATCCCTTAGGACTTATTGTAGAAACGCGTGCATTTAGAAGAATACATGAAGGGATAATATATGACGGAATACGGAATGAAGGGATTAGGGATATATATTATAATATTTTAACTTAAGGATAATGTGTTAATTAAAATGAAGAAGAGCACGATGAGATGGTTTGGGCATGTGGAACGAAGAAAGCAGATATAAAGTAAAAATGTGAGTGGAAGGCATGTGAGAGGAAGGTCAAGATAAGTATGGTTGGATCAAGATAAAAAAAATATGACGCTCTGTTCTCTCCCTACCCAGACAAGGGAAATGACGTGATGGTATATATGTTATGTATGCATTTATCCCATTTTCCAATTTTCACTTCAATTAACCATGTATTTTAAACAAAAATTAAGTAAGACGCTGGACTTCCATCTGGGAGTTTCGTATCCCGATATTACCCAATCTTTTTTTTTAAATATCCGTCTGAAAAAAAAAAAAATGTTTGGTTACAATACTTACACGCATGAGACGTTAGACGCGAGTGGCCTCTTCGCATGCAATAGTATTGCTAACAAATGCTATTATAAGCAACGAGTTCCATATCCACTCCAGTGGTTCTAACTTAAAGGCTCGATGGGTGGTAGGTCCGACAACTGTAGATATAAATGTTTAAAAAAGCAACCATTATTATAAGGAGTACCGTAGTGGGGTACATCTGTTTTTTTTCTTGAACTTTTTGGTGTAATTTGTCGATCAGTTACTCATAAATATGGAATTTTGATCACGATTAAGTGAATAGCATGTTTTTTATACACCTTTAATGAAGACTTTTTATTATTGGTGAACAAATAAGTAAATTAGCAATTTAAATTGTAGGAATATCTAAATTGCCACAATAATACGCAGTACACCCTCAATTTACGCGAGTTTACTTTAACACGGTTTATTCTTTTTGAAATTTAAAATGCAAAATAATTATCTATTATACAATAATTTAGTTTCTGAGTTATTGTAATATTATCACATGCAAATGTACGGTTGATCACAGTAACGATGTGAGATTCGTCCAGTGGGAGGGATTTTGATTAGGTACAGCAAACTCTAAGTTTTATATTTTTTTCTTCGTATAAATAAACCGTTAAGCTCTCAAAATATAGGTAACCACTTACATACACTTTTTGAAAAATAGCTACAGTTTTTTTTTTAATTATTGTAAAAATGATATAGCTGTTAAATTATATCTTGTAACTACAAACATAAGAAAATTTATATATTGTTATAAATTACATCTTGTAATTGCGAAACAAAAAAAATATATCTTGTTATAAATTATATCTCGTACCTACAAAAAAATTATATATTTTTTTATAAATGGTATCTCGCAACTACAAAATAACAGAAAATTTTGTATTATTTTGAATGATTTTAGTAACTACAAAACACAAGACAAATTATATCTTACACGTATATAAATAATATCTCGTAACTACAAAACATAAGAAAAATGATATCTAATTACAAATGATATATCATAACTACAAAACAAAAAATAAAATATATATTATATTATTGTAGATGATACTTGGTAACAAGAAAACATTGGAAAAATGATATATTTTTATAAATGATATCTCGTATCTATAAAACATAAGAAATATGATTTTGTTACAAATTACATCTCGTATGTAACTATAAAATATTAAAAAATATATTATACTCGTATATAAAAATTATGTCTCATAACCACAAAGTATAAGAAAAATTATATATATTTATAAATGATATAAATAAAGTACATTTTGTGCAGTCTGTCTCCATTGAAATACAAGAATTGATAATCACATAAACCTTTCAATCCCTTTATCAGAGTGATGCGAAGTGACACGGGTAAAAACAAATGTTATAATACGTGAAATAGTATTTAATTATTGTGAAACCTTATTGTTGTTTTTGTTATGCGTAACTCGTCTAATGCCTAAATCTCGTATAAAAAATAATGTTATCTTTTATTATAGACCAAAGTGGAGATTCAAGGGTCAACAAACATCTTATAATGCACAAACAACAATTTTAAAAACGTAATCAAATAATGTATTTTTAATATTATTTAATGCGACGGCATTAAGACTCAACAGATGTTTATCTTTAAGAATAAAAAATACTTGTAATAAGTTCGATTTGCATTATTTAACTTCTCGTGATTAATTTATTCTGGTATGTATTAATCAGGATTTAATAATTATTATTCTTACGATTTAAAATTGTATAAAAAATAATTATATCCAAAACTACGAGTATAACTCAAGATAGATTTAAATGGTGTATGAGTGAGATCAGCTCACCTTCAATATCTCTAAATATGGTATATCATAAGCTCATGACTTTCAAGAGCTGGGACCTGAGACGTTGCACGTTGCTTTGAAGAGGAGTAAAACGTTGGTGTAAATTTCGTCTTGTTCCGAATATATCCAATAGAGGCGGGGTATTATGATAAGGCTTTTGCCGTTGCTGATCCTCTGGCGTAGAATGGTCTGCCTCGAACTGTTAGACATACTCGTATATGTTAAGTGACGTGTTAAGCTTAGGAAGCACTTGAGGACAACCCGTTTTGGGAGGTCTTATCATCATTTATGATTATACATATACGAGTATATATGAACACTACATATATACTACATTCCACCTAAAGAAAAATGTGTAATTATTATATATCGAAAGATTTACAATGGTTTCTTTGTGTTTCGTCTTCCCTTGATAAGCTTTCTGCAATTGTCTTACTAAATATGTTTTTATTAACATAGGCAGATGCGGGAAAGTACTTTATCTAATGGTCGCAGCCACCAACTTCCTATCATTACACTCAACTAATTTTACTTTTATTTTATTTTTTCAGAGAAACCGTAGGAGTTATATAAGGTGTATCAATGTAGAAGAAGGAAAAATATATATATCACGATAGTAAAGATTGGCACTCTTTCCTCTCTGCCTATCCCAACAATAAGACGGAGTTATGGTAGGTATGTATTATTATTTATTGTATTATTTTTAATCTGTCAATAATAGAGGGTTCGAGACCCGACTTCGAGCACCCTTGAGGAAAGTCTGCACTCTAAACGGCTGTGTACAAACTGACCTATAATAATTCATATTAAAATATTCGTCGTCTCTAGCACCAATACAATTCCCATCATTTTTCTTTTATTTTATTGTTGTTATATTACTCAAATTTTCGTCGTCCCTAAACCCAATACAATTCCCATCCTTTTTCTTTTATTTTATTGTTGTTATATTACTCAAATATTATATTATTTTATTAAGTTTATACATGGTCATGGTTACAAATAATTACTTTAGAACAAAACTGGTCTTTTGATAGAAATTGCTTTAAAGCCATAAATCCACTAAATATATTTGAATGAAAGTAAATATAGGTAAATAGACTTTTAAGATGTTTTTTCTTATTCAGATATTTTTACCTAGTTTGCATCTTAAAATCTACATATCAACTACAATTTTATTTACTAGAAATAAATTTTAAATGAAAGAAAAAAAGGTAAATTGAAGAAAATTTGGAACATTTGAGTTAGCGAACCGGTTAATATTTTTTTCGGGCGACATACTTGATGTAAACAGAGTCATATGTGAAAATTTAAGTACATTTCACATATGACTGTGTGAAAAAGCACTATATAAAAAAGAACTAAAAAAAAGTAATATAAAATTTGGAACATTTGTGTTATCGAGTTGATATTTTTTTATGGGGATATCACTGGTATAAATATAATATTTAAGTACATATTTCCATGTACCTACCATATGACTGTGAACCCGTACTAAAATGATATATTCACTCAATACCCGAACTAATTCAGTATCACTAGGGGGGCATTTTAATAATCATAGTAATTTCAAAAACATCATTGACTTGCATAATCCTTCTCTTGATATCTTAAGTCAGTAATCCTTAAAAGATATGCAAATCCGCCTTTATCTAGAATACACATCAGTTATTAATCTTCAGGAAAAAAATGCACAGAATATATACAAGAAAAAGGTGAGTCCTACTCAAAATTGACAATATCAATTTTACAGATAACGGATATATTATAGGAGTATATGTTTTATAATGCATACATTTTAATTTTGGTTCCATACATTAAGACTGGATTTCAACTTGCTCGAATTATATTGCACTATAGTAAACTTTCGTTCGACTTGGCGGGCTTATTACCATTTAGCAATCTCTTCCAAACAATCAGAAATGTGTTTTAGAGACTCGAAATGAAAACTGGGTTGTATTTTTTTATAATAATTCGGGTACCAATGGAATATGAACTCGGTATCTCCGGACTGACAGACAAGCGACTTATCAACTAGGCTACGGATTTTTTTTTAAAGGTTCTCCACAATTTCGATTTTTTCAGTTACTCCATTTATTACATAAATTTATCAAATTTTCAGGAGGATATTTGGTCTATATGCGTATATCGCATAAAATATCTGGTATTAATATGTTTGAAATAGTGAGAAATTATTAGATAAATAATAACTGTTAGAGATGGATATTATTTTGAAATCAAGAAAGGGGTATTGAGATCGTTTGGCTACTTTGAGAGTAGGAGTTGCGAAAGACTAACGAAACCAATTTGCATATTCATCTGGCATGAATGAAGAACGAAGACTAGGTAGAACGAAGAAAGACTGGGAGGAGAAATTTTACCCGAAGGAAAGGTAAGAAGTATAAGGAACAGAAGAGCACTTATGATGAGATGTGATGTACTCGTATTATATTTAATTTGTCAAAAATAGATAAAAGAATTATCAAACAAAGATGTATAATATTATAAGATTGCGCATAGAATAAATAGATTGCATTCGAATAGATACGTCAAACTTGAGCCTTTTAATAGAAGACAACAATTAACAACAACAGAGCCATAACATCTCGAGATAGAGAAAAATCAATGTATTTTAAGACAACATTTTTTTAATAATGATATAACTCTTTTACTATTGATAAGCTGTTAACAATTGATTTTTATAGCTCGTACTTAAAATAGTTGTAAAATTATGTATTATCATCAACGTTTGTTTAATGTGTTTAGAATAGTATTATAAATATTTTTTTTAATTACATCCTTATTAATCACTTACAAAAAGGTCATAAAATATTCATAAGAAAAATCACATGGGAAAAAAGTACATTTTTTACGAATATATTCTTATCCTGGAAATAAGTCATTAAGCGTCTAAACTCCAAATCTGTCCTGAATGCTTAGGCCCGAATTCATAGTCATAGTTTAAATACTAATTTCTAATTTTAAAATCTCGTGATTTGTATTCATAGTTGTATCTCATATGCTCCATACGTTAAAGTGAAGTAATTTATCCACGTGACTCCCTTATTTATGAAAGTTACAACAACTCGTATAAACACTTTTTTTTCTTAAAAAAAGGAATCAGTGTTAAAGCTGGGTTATGAATTCAGACTTTAATCTTTATCAACTGTTAATTAGGCCGTAAACGTTTTGAATCTGCGTTTTTTTAAGATGGTTTTCTTTATTAAAAAAACATGCAGCATTTCAATTAGATTTGGTGTTGCTAGAATCGAGTGCATGGATTAAAAAGAATTTTGTTTATTCAACAATGATTGTAGCAAAAACCTTATAAGCTTAATAAAAAAAGAATAACAATTATTGCATTTTTGGGTAATCAACACGTGTTTTATAAAGGTAATACACAATAAATTTTAGGAACATAATAATTATGTATCGCCAATATCCGCGTATTTTAAAAGCAAAGGCTGAGTAATGGTACGTAATTCAAGTAAATTAGTGCCTAATTCTTTTAAGATATTTAATATACGTACATTGATTATTATTTAACTTAGATCTTTTCATTTAGGTGTTTTTTTAAACATTATTATCAAGTTCTGGAAAAGTTATTCATTTATCAAATAAAAACAATAATTGTGCCACATGTACTGTACACTATTAGGGTGTTGCTCAAGTAAACAATAGTTGTGCCACATGTACTGTACACTATTAGGGTGTTGCTAAAGTAAACAATAGTTGTGCCACATGTACTGTACACTATTAGGGTGTTGCTTAAGTAAACAATAGTTGTGCCACATGTACTGTACACTATTAGGGTGTTGCTAAAGTTGTGCCACATGTACTGTACACTATTAGGGTAAAAATTGAAAACTAATCATAAGATTAAATAACAATAATCTCAAAACGTATTAAATTTTAGAAATTCCGGATATCAATTATAAACATTTGAGAATATCAGTAGAATTATTTTTCAACGTTTTTTATATCCATAATCCTCTTACAACAGAAAACTGTAAAAAAGAAAGAATTAAATGAGCTTTCGAAAAATGTAATCACTATTTTTGACAAAGTGACTGTGAACCAAATTTTAGAAAAAAACCACACAATTGACTTAAAATAAGTGAGAGTCCTGTTTCGCTCCATTAAAGCATTTTTGAACTAATTTATGTCTTCGAAATAAGGTTGGAAATCATTGAGTTATAAAGGAAATTCTACAAAGTTAAGATGAATCAATACAAAAATTGTCAGTTATTTTTTAATATAAAATCATTAAGTAGATTTATAATTGATGAATTTAATAGGTATGGTATACGTCCATTTTTCTCTCTCAAAAGATCGGTGTCATTTATTTTCGTGAGATTTAGACAGTAAATATTTTGTGTCTTATCGATTATATTTTTGTTCTGAAATAGTCGAGAAGTATTTGAATTACAGTAATATTATAAAAGATGTACGAAGAAGATAGCTTAGTTACTTAGGTAATCTTTGGATGATTGTTAGTTGTCCAATCCTGGACCCCTTAATGCAGTGGCTTTCAAACTTTTTCATTTCACAGATATAAATAACTTAACATTTAGGGGGATATGTAAGTTTGTTGTTCACCACACAATTAAGGCCATATATCATTATAACGAATACCGAAGACACGAAATTTTTCGAATAAGGAATATTTTTTTGTTGAATCGAACGTACGTACACATACCATATATAAAATAATATGTTTAGCAAATTCCGTGCTAACGAAATAAAATATTCAGTACAAGGAACATTTTTGGACCGAAAAAGCCGCTGAGGGGATCCAAAATAACGGACTTGGATAACATAAACAATATTTAACGAATGAGGAATGAATTTGGACACTCAAATGAAAAAATTATACAGTTTTTTTATTTATTTATAATTAATAATTGCTCCGTATAACATACGAGCTAGAGCACGGTCGTGTTAAATTAATAATTACTCCGTATAACATAACATACGAGCTAGAGCACGGTCATGTTAAATTTTTATTATAATTAATAATTGCTCAGTATAACATACGAGCTAGAGCACGGTCGTGTTAAATTAATAATTACTCCGTATAACATAACATACGAGCTAGAGCACGGTCATGTTAAATTTTTATTATAATTAATAATTGCTCAGTATAACATACGAGCTAGAGCACGGTCGTGTTAAATTAATAATTACTCCGTATAACATAACATACGAGCTAGAGCACGGTCATGTTAAATTTTTATTATAATTAATAATTGCTCAGTATAACATACGAGCTAGAGCACGGTCGTGTTAAATTAATAATTACTCCGTATAACATAACATACGAGCTAGAGCACGGTCATGTTAAATTTTTATTATAATTAATAATTGCTCAGTATAACATACGAGCTAGAGCACTGTCGTGTTAAATTAATAATTACTCCGTATAACATAACATACGAGCTAGAGCACGGTCATGTTAAATTTTTATTATAATTAATAATTGCTCAGTATAACATACGAGCTAGAGCACGGTCGTGTTAAATTAATAATTACTCCGTATAACATAACATACGAGCTAGAGCACGGTCATGTTAAATTTTTATTATAATTAATAATTGCTCAGTATAACATACGAGCTAGAGCACTGTCGTGTTAAATTAATAATTACTCCGTATAACATAACATACGAGCTAGAGCACGGTCATGTTAAATTTTTATTATAATTAATAATTGCTCAGTATAACATACGAGCTAGAGCACTGTCGTGTTAAATTAATAATTACTCCGTATAACATAACATACGAGCTAGAGCACGGTCATGTTAAATTTTTATTATAATTAATAATTGCTCAGTATAACATACGAGCTAGAGCACTGTCGTGTTAAATTAATAATTACTCCGTATAACATAACATACGAGCTAGAGCACGGTCATGTTAAATTTTTATTATAATTAATAATTGCTCAGTATAACATACGAGCTAGAGCACTGTCGTGTTAAATTAATAATTACTCCGTATAACATAACATACGAGCTAGAGCACGGTCATGTTAAATTTTTATTATAATTAATAATTGTTCAGTATAACATACGAGCTAGAGCACGGTCGTGTTAAGTTAATAATTACTCCGTATAACATACGACCTAGAGTACGGTCGCGTTAAATTTTTACATTCAAACCCTCTGCCCTGGTGTGAGTTAATTAATACAACATAACTCTTGTTCTTTTTTTCGTATAAAACGGTTTATTTATTATACTCGTATAAACGATGACCTAATTTTCCCGTGATGCGGTCACGGCGGGTTACAGGATGACAGGTGAGGGGTTCCTATGACAGCAATGCCTGGAGGAATGTTATGAAATGGACCATCATGATCCTCCATGGCTTGTAGTTTCATGTGTAAATGTGAATGTATTGACATCAGTACATTAATGACTCTAAGGCCTTTATGGTCTAATGCATCCCTGATTTGATTTCATGATACTTCACATTTAAAATATAAGGAAAATAAAACAAAAACCTTGATAATGATCGAAAGAATTTTATTTAAAACATTGATAATAAAATATTGTACAATATAAAAATATTATGTAAATGTAAATACTAAATCAAAGTGCATAGTAATTAATATTAATTATTTTTTTTACAATTTATATCGTGAGGTGATAAATAGGTGACCTCCGTGATAAAGTTGGTAAGAAGTATGACTTCCACCCGGAAGTTTCGACTTTGATTCCCAATAGTACCCGAAAAAAAATGTTAACAAAGTGTACAAACAGAGTTTGTTTGCAAACAAACAACGCTAGTCAAGTGTCAGTGTTGTTACATCTCCATGATAGTATTGCCAAAACTTGTTATGACACACGTTACGCGAGTTCCGTGTCTACTTGAGTGATTCTAAAAGCTCGACAGTTATGGGAGCGTCCAAAATACTCGTATTGTCTCCCGCCACCATTAAATATGATGCGAGTATATTCGTATCGTCAATTTGAACAAGGGTATCTATACGAATTAATGAATAAAATAAATTTCGATTCATATTTAGCTACAGCAATCCCTCCATTTATTTTGTTTAAAATTTGAAATACTCGTATATAATAGTGTCATCTATTGAGTAATAATTTAGCCTCATAATCGATATTTTTATTTACAACTGTAAAACCGACAACACAAAACAATGGAAGATTCATTAAACGTAAGTGAATTTGAATTGGTACAGCAAATTTAAGTTCTGTAATTGTTTCCGTCGGATAGATAAATCGTATAGCTCTCAGTTAAATGTGTTAACTAGTGTTGTTTTTAAGAAGTTATATAAAATCTGGGAAATTGTAAAAGACCGCCTATTTTACATAGCATTCAAGGGCTACATTTAATTGAAAAACAGCCCGTAAAAGGAAATTTTACGGGCTGATTTCCTTAAATTACCAGAACCAATTATTAAATAGAGGGATTACTATAAGGTGCATGGCCGCGTGGCAACGCACTGGACTTCCGTGCAGAAGGTCGCCGGTTCGATCCCAGCGCTGTGCTACTCCCCTCGAATGACACAGGCATTTTTTTATCCCCTCGAATGACACAAGCAGTATAAAAATATCTATGCCTTCGGTCGGTATTACACTTTCGTTGTGTATCATACAGTACAATCTGGCGGGCTTATTGCAATGTTATAACCTCTTTCAACCAATCAGAAAGATGTTGATCTTAAATGATAACCAGACTGAAATCCTTTATTTAAATATTCTGGGTTCCAGCCCTGGGGCTAGAAGATAGGCGTCTTACTAACTAAACCAAGGATGTTGTTTAACGATGAACCAGATTAAACCCTTTTTGGGTACCATCGGGAACTGAATCCAAACCCCGGGGCAGATACTTCTTACTAACTAAACCAAAGAGGTCGCCAAGGTTTTATATAATTTATACTACATGTATATTGATCGCAAATATTTACAATACATAATAAAATATCTGAAACAAACCTTGTCATCCAACAAACACAGATTGCAGATTGCCTTCAATATTATTAATTAGAAGACAATTTTTAATTTAAAAAACCCGTACGTATCAATTATACACAATTTATCGTACTTCGGGGAAACAATACTCGACGAACGAGAAGTTTTACTGTAAATATTAACTTGAAAACTTAATATTGAGTTAACTTTCACTACACCTGTCTTTGGAGGAAGCAGTGTATGAGGTGAATGATGGACTAGTCATAAACGGTCAACTAATCAATAATATTCAATATGCTGATGACACTGTTCTTGTTACAGAGTCTGCAGGTGTATAATAACAGAATCTACAGATATGTCACTGGAGAGGATTTACTCAGCTTGAAATGAGAGAGACTTGAAAATAAACATATCAAAGACAAAATTTGTAATTATCATTAAAAAGAAAATATAGGCAATAATACCTCTTGATTCATATAATTTAAATTATGAGCAAGTCCAAAAATATAGATATTTATGATATTTAGGCTGTATAATCAATGCCACTAGTTTAAGATCGAAATAAGAGTGGAGATGGCAAGAACCTGTTTCTTTAAAATGTAGGATCTCCTCTACAACAGGGATTTCAATCTCTGTTGCAGAGGAGATCCTACGTGTGCGAATTTTTTGTTGCTACATATTATCCGTACTAACATTATTATGATGTTGAAGCAAGCACCACAAAGAAACTATAAGCTTTTGACATGAGGTGCTATCGAACAATGATGTCTCATGGGTTGACAAAGTCATCTTGAATCGGATGAACAAATATAGAGAAGTATTATCCACAATCAAAAGGAAAAAGTTGAAGTGCTTTGGACATAGGCACTTGTATATGATAAAGCGAGAAGAAAAATATGACAGCCTTCAACTGATATAAACGGAAAAATTCAAGACAGGAGAAGCGTGGGATAAAAACACATTTCTTGGTTGAAGAAGTTACGCGAGTGGTTGGGATTATGGCACCATATATTTGTTCAGAGTTGTTGCATCAAGGGTCAAGATGGCCATGATGATCGCCAACCTCCGAAGAGGCTAGGAACGTTGAACAAGAAAACCTTTGTTATCACCCCACCTAGAATACTACAAAAGAATATCATCTTCTCTTGGCCATCATCGTCCAGAGAGTAGTCTCTATGACATCCATAGCCTCCTCCATCTGTTCTATGGAGATGATCAGAGGCGGCGAGAGGCGCAAGGACCGGCCATGTGCCACCTTCGTCAGCAGCCCTGACTTCATGAGCTCGACACTCAAGTCCCATGGACTTATTACATCTAGAAGTTCAAAAATCATTATGAAACGCTTATAATTAAGGATAACTTATCTATTGGAAACTTTTCATTTTTACTCTTGTTCCATTGCCCGGTTTAAATCTCAGCCAGCTGAATTTATCAGCATTTTAGATTTAATTATTTAACACTCCATTGTTTAACATTTTAGGGGGCATATAACCATATCATAGGCAATCTCTTCCAATCAACCAGAAAAAAAATATTAAAAAAGAATGTTGGATAGTCATATAATTATTAATTTGTACATAAATTATGAACAGTATAAATAATAACCATAAAATTGAAATTTCATTTATTAACTCTTGCCGCCCTGTGATGGATAGCGAGTGACCAAGACTTATAATTTAGATGATTTTTTGACGTTTTAATACATAATTAAATTATTTTTATAGCTAATTTCAAATAATAACCTAGCAGATTTTGCATAATTTTAATTTAAAACATACATTTTTCACTGGACGCTTAGCGTCCAGCACCGTGGCTGGCGGAATTTTTTAGCACAGTAAGGCAAGTGTTAAAGAAATGAGGATGTGATGCTGAAGAAGAAAGAAACATCTAAAATGAAACACGTAATATTATTGACTTGAAATTAAGAGCATTTCGAAAGATTTTCAAAACATGCCAATACCGGAGTGGCTCTAACATTAGTTGAATGGTTGAAGTAAAATAGGCACTAAGTACCAAAAAAAAAAACAAAAAAAAATAAGTATGCAGTTTCGTTCTATATGTCATATAGAATGAAACTGCATACTTAGTTTTTTTTGTTTTTTTTTGCTACTTAGTGCCTATTTTACTTCAACCATTCAGTTGTTAAGAGGTTTCCAAATCTCACAGTATATGGTAGACCGTAAAGAACAACGCAAAAAAAAAAAAGATTAGCTGGGAAAGCAAATAAACAATTTCTACTTGTGCGTAGCGCAAGTTTACTAGTTAATATCAGAGAGACGCCGATTTTTTTCGGCGCGTACGAAGAGGCGGCTGAACAGTTAAGGATATTATACAAAAATGAAAATATGTGAATTTAGCGTCTTCTTCTGACATTCGACCAATTAAGTTATTTCTAATATGAAGTGATATCATCGTACTTTTTATATAGATAACCGTTCCTCCGTAATATTGAAATAACAGAGGTCCGAACAGTCTTTAAAGAAATGGTTTCTATAGTGCTGTAATTTAAAAACTTCAAAACGTCTTACAAAACTTTGGTATCATCAAACATATTGTATTATTGCTGTATCAAAAAGGGTAGTTTGCTGAGCTGCTTCAATTCAGTATTGATGGCTGATCTGGTAGTTTGCTGAGCTGCTTCAATTCAGTATTGATGGCAGATCTGGTTGACTAACATAACATGCATTCATCCGATGGTGGAATGAAGTCAATACAATTTCAGTTCAGTTCAATCCCACCTCTATCCACGCTGTTATGGGGGACAAAATAAATCCCCATCCAGCGCGATCTACACTAGAAGATCGAAATCTACTTTATTTTTTTTATGAGCGTGACGTCAAATAATGACCAAGAAGGAATTTTCCAAAGGGACTCCTCCGGTGGCGACACACCTGGGTGTGAAAAGAATAGTGGTGACGGCGGACTTATGGTCTCACAAAATGACTCGCAGCGCAATTTTTTTTCTTATAAAGAGGCTTAAAGCCTGAAGTTCAAACAGCCAAGCAAGTTGCCAGTACTTTCACAGAAAATTTTAAATGCAACAAAACTGACGCCACTAGACTGGACTAGCCAATCGGTCCGAAGATGAACGATGTAAGGTTAAGTGGAGTTGACTTAGGAAATTACTGATTGATCCAGATGGACGCAAAAATTGCATCAGGGCGAAAGGACAAGAAAGCTAAAGAGTTTGCCATTAAAGCTCCCATGGCCAGAGAGAAGTTGGGTTGTCCGATAGTTGGAGTGTACTCACAGGGAGCCGAGGCGCACCCTGATGCAAGGAAAAAATTTAAATGTCTGTCCTCAAGTCGACAATTTGGCCTCTAGGCAGGCTTTAAAATCCCCTGGTAAGGGGTGAAGGCGGACTTCAAAACAAATTACAAAAACTCAAAATTGATTTTTTACCTGTGTTAACATCAATGGCATTCATGAGACCTTTTCCTCTGACAGCAGTAATGACTTCGCCAATCATAGCCTTAAGCCTGCTTCTCATCAGCAGTCCACTGACAAATGACTTTTCAGCCAGATCTTCTGCCTCCATGACTTGTAGACCAGCTAAAGCCACTCTGGATCCCAATGGGTTTCCACCAAAAGTTGAGCCATGAGTCCCTAATAAGTAAAATAAACCTTTTAATTTTTTAAAGCAACCAAGAAACGCATTCCTTTCGGCGATGCAAAAAAAAAATATCGACTAAGTAAGTACGCAGTTTACAAAAATCTTCTGCATAGGAGTTTATGAGTAACATGAACCTGAGCCGAAGAAACCTGTCGAACCGAACTTAGCATTACTTTAGCCTTAAGCAGATCTCACTCTTCTATTTCAACTCATCTCAATCCAGGGTGGTTTGCATCAACCGTATATAATGTCATATGTCTTGACTAGTAAATCGCCCACTCATCTTATTGGTAAACATCCTTGTGGTCTTTTATCAGCGCAGATCTGGAAAATTGCGGGCTGGGTGCGGGGCCTTCGTATTTATTTATTTATACCTACATCTATTCCAAAAGAGAAAAACAGGTATTTATCAAATGTTTTCACGAATAAAACCCCCATTGAAAATGTAGTTATTCATTTCACAAAAATATTATCATTAATGAACTTATGCAATAGATCGATCATAAATATTTTTAATAGCTCCATCCCTTTCCGAGTCAACAAATCATAATTAAATGACACTCAAAAAGCATCAAGTATTTCAAAATATACAAAAAACTATAATTAAAGTCCGTCTATTTGAAATAGGCTGGGAGCGAATACCATAAATAAGTTCCTATGAGCGCGATGCCTCGCTAAGGGTGGGGGTTATGTGTGACTGTTCCCCTTTGCACCTGCTTTAGACCGACCCTGTCTTTCATTAAAAATTCGCAAAGCAGGGCCTGCCATCTTCGAGTCTTGTATCAGTATCACGGTTTTTTTCAATCCAAATAAAACACATTCGATCGCTTAATGCACGTCGCCATACACTGTATACATGTATTTTTTTGGCGTATGTCGCATTTTTTCCTTTGCGGTAGTAAAAAAACATCAATCACCGATAAACACTTATTTTTGCCATCTTCAAAATAACTCAAAATAACTGTCCGGAAAATGCACTAAACTATTATCTCTCATCGTTGTTGCTGGGCCTCGAACTCTAGGATCCTCTCACCATTGCAAAGTCAATTCAGTTGGAAAGCGAAGCTGTGCCGTGGAGTTTTTTGTTTCTTTTTAAGTGAGTGAGCCGTTGCACACCAGCAAACTCATCTGTCACACCGCTATACTGGGTACGATGACACACTTAACACTGAAGTGAGACGATCGGAACACACCGGCATGTTTTATACCTTTTTTGAAAGAATATATACGGCCGAAGTCATAGGTATCCTTATACTCCCGAATACTAGGTGGAAAAATGCTTGTGTCATTCGAAGGGAGTAGCACGGCTTGGTATTGGAACACCACATAATAATATACATTCTGCACGTTTGGAATGAAGATGGCAATGAAAATTTTGTCCCATCGACATCCATCCTAGAAATGCTAAACTACTTTCTGAACAACCCTATAGTTAAATTCAAATGTAATTTGATTAAATCACCTGGAGTAATAACGTTCATCACAGGATCATCGGCCAGGACAGTAGACACAGGGTACAGCCCACCAGCCAGAGACTTGCCAAGCACCAACAGGTCAGGCTTCACGTCCTCGTAGTCCACGCAGAGGCGCTTGCCAGTTCTGCCCAATCCAGTTTGCACCTGACAAAAAACAATGATACAATAGTATTTATTCTACTTTTTAATTTACGAGTATATACAGGAATAGACTACATCAGTTTTTTTAAACTGACTTTGATGTATGGAACTGAAGAAATGTGTGCATGTACTATAGAAGAATGCATGGGATTAAAATGTATGATAGAAAACAAAATACGGAGAAATGATTAGAGATTAATGTGTACTTAAAGCTGATGTGTTAAGTAAGATGAAGGAGTGTATTATAAGAAGGTTTGGGCATGTAAAATGAATGAATGAAGAATGACTAAGAAAACAAAAATCATATATGGTCCAAATGTGAGTGGAAGGCGTGGTAAAGGAATACCAAAAAAAGTATGGTTGGATCTAATCAATGATATTTTTAAAGAACCGTACAGTTCCTGTCAGGATAGGTGAGATGATAGAGCGCCAGACTTTCCTCTATCTTGACGCACATGTTTAGCCTTTTCTACATCCAAATACTTTCTTATACAACTTGTACGATTTATCTGACTTTCTACGGTTCTTTTATTGAACGTGTGACAAGTGATCCCATCCACGTGTGACAAGTGATCCCATCGAAATCACGTTCTCGAATTTCACCCCGGAAATTCTTACAATGTTACAGTCAAAAACTCTCTGAGCATTTGAATAAAACGCTCCGAATTGACTGTTATTGATTGGCTTCGAGCGTCCCCAAATAAATAAGGACCGATGATTTCTGACGCTGACACGGCTGCCCAAACTGTTACTCTTGCACAATGAAGTTGAATCTGGTGTTTCAGTCTTGGGTTTTCATCGCTTTCAATTTTTCTTCTTGCCGAAGTCATTCATATGGAAATGAGTTTCGTCTGAAAAGAGTATGTTGTTAAACTTAGAGAACTATTCAAACATTTAAGCCATGAAATCCAACCTTATAACAAAGTTTACTTCATTTAAAACCTAAACTAGGAGGTTTAAGTCAAATTGATAAAATTCCCTGTAAGGTCGTACGCGACATCGCTAATGCAGACGAAACCAATGTGCATTTTATTCCGTGCCACCCTTCATAAGCCATCGAGTCAGATTTGATAAGTTCCACTATGAAGGTGATAGTTACATATTATGTTGGATGAGAATGTTCCTCACCTCATCAGCGATCCAGAGGACGTTGTACTTGGTGCAGAGGTCCCGCACCCCCTTGAGGTAGCCTTCATCCGGCACTATCACGCCCGCCTCGCCCTGGATCGGCTCCACCATGAAGGCGCACACATCAGGGTGCTGAATGGCTTTCTGAAACCAATATTCACTTTCAATAAAATAATAAACTTGAAGATATTGTCAATGCGTTTATTAATGTATTTAATACATCATTGCCAATAGGATCTGCTACTTTTTTGTCTATGAAAGTGCTTTTCAAACTAGGGGGTCATGGAGCTCCTGCCAGGAAGCTGCAAAATATTTCAGTATTTAAAATATAAAATCTACTTATATTTATAAATTATTTTTCTAATATGTTAGTTAAAAAACATTACTGTAAGCAAAATTCATATTATCGTAATTTGCATATTTCGTGTGAGTTATATGTGTCTGGAGACGATGTAAATGCAGGTGTTATTTTTTTGCCAGCTGTAGTATTGTAGCTAAATTTGAAGTTTATCTTTCTTTAATTTAGTTTAATTTTTGTTTTATAAACAAGTAAATTATGTATTATATTTTTAAGAAAATGTATCTATAATAATAATTAATGGACAATAAAGTACTGTTGGTCGCTAAAAACTCATTTTTTGGGAGCCTTAAATGTTTCTTTTCAAATTTCGGGGGCCGTAATGTGAAAATGTTTGAGAAGTACTGATATATGTTTTTTTTAGTCCTTCATAATCACATAATAACATGTTGAATGCACAACATTAATCCATCTTTGATTTGGCCTACTTACTCACATGTACCCGACAAAATTTCTAAATAGATTCTTTTCGAAAGTTCACGGACTTGGGAAATCCTCCACCCAGTGCAGCGTAGCAAAGACTTAAACAGATAGCTACACGGCA
Organism: Odontocerum albicorne; assembly: GCA_949825065.1. Taxonomy (NCBI): domain Eukaryota; kingdom Metazoa; phylum Arthropoda; class Insecta; order Trichoptera; family Odontoceridae; genus Odontocerum; species Odontocerum albicorne. Next base: position 7,450,805 of record OX463851.1, read on the forward strand.
ATACACCCAACAGGTTATATTGTATAAAACGAAACTGTAATATAATACAATCAATGTTGACACTAATGCGTTGTTACATTATTTCAGCAGATCTTGATAGCGCCCCATTGACTTCTATTTAATATTTGCAACTCGCCATTCAATACCTCGATCCACATTTCCGTCGTCTGAGAACCTACTTTCCAAAAACCAGTATACTTCAACTCGTTCTAATATTTCATTATTCACCCAAATGTGAAATTTGAACTATATCTTGTTATAGTTCAAATTTTATCATTAAAATTAATAATCATAAATCAAATAAATAATTCACACTGTCTGTACGTATCGAGTTCAGTAGACTGCTGAATAAATAACAGCAGAAGATCTTGGAAACATTTTCCTTGTTTCGTTTTGTTGAAGCCAGTATTTTAGCAAAATATATTTTATTACTAAAAAACTGTATTACAAAACAAAAAAAAATAGGAAAGCTTACCTCAACAGCAGCTAAATCATTATAAGGCACCAAATTGAAGCCCGGCATCAGGGGTTCATACCCCTCGTAGCTCTCAGGGTCCGTGGAGGAAGACACGGCAGCCAGAGAGCGGCCCCAGAAGTTACCTTCTGCGAAGACGATCACGGCGTTTCCCTTTTTGATGTTTTTCACATGGTAGCCCCATTTTCTGGCTATCTTACAGGCAGACTCGCAGGCTTCAACTCCTATTTTAATAATACACATGTTATATACTCGTATTTATCAGAATCTATACATTTTGATGTTCTTCACATGGTAGCCCCATTTTCTGGCTATCTTACAGGCAGACTCGCAGGCTTCAACTCCTATTTTAATAATACACATGTTATATATTTTCAGATTCTATACATTTTTATATGTACAAGCAATATATTGTAAACCGAGTGCAAAAATACCCATAAAAGCAGCATTGCGCGGCTTCACTCACAAGTGATCTTCAACATACGAGGCGTATCCAGAAAGTAAGTGTACTGAGGCTCTCACGACCGGATGGATTTTATTTTCGACATGTTGGCTACCCTTCCGTGTAGCCTGACCCTTCCCCTCCACAACGAGACTGGTTCGAGGTCAGTACGTTCAGAAGTGTCGACGCGACAACACGTTTCGTGAAAAATGTAAATCCAACCTCCCGCCAAGTGCGAAATACGCGGCGTCATCCGTTATCTCGTTTGGAAGGGAAAACCTCCGGTTGAGGTTTATAATGAGGTGAAAACTGCATATGGTGATAAAGCTATGAATCGTACGAGTGTGTACAAGTGGTGTCGCGAGTTTAAAAACGGCCGTACATCTGTGCATGATAATCAGAGGAGCGGAAGACCTTCAATTGTGACTGACGAAATTGACGAAATTGTTTTGGGACTGTCAAGGCATAATTTTAATTGAATATATGCCTCAAGGGGAGACTATCAACTCTGCAAGATACTGTGAGACCCTAAAAAAATTGCGGAGGGCGATTCAGAACAAGAGGAGAGGCATGCTGACAAAGGGAGTCTGCCTGCTGAACGACAATGCCAGACCACACACGGCCAACGCCACGAAGGAACAGCTCGCCTCGTTTAAATGAGATGTCCTGAACCATTCCGCGCATTCCCCTGACCTAGCACCTTCAGATTACTATCTCTTTACCTCCCTGAAGCTGCACATGGGTGGAAAAAGGTTTTCAACCGACGAGGAGGTAAAGGAGGAGGTGGAGAAGTGGACGGAGGGGTTGGCGGGAAACTACTTCGAGGAAGGCATCAAAAAGTTGATACCCCGCTTCACCACCTGCATTGAAAGGAATGGCGACTATGTCGAAAAATAGCTTACATATGTACTACGGTAACCACGTAATTTTTTTGTTTAAATAAAAAAAATTGTAACCTACAAAAATTCAGTACACTTACTTTCTGGACTTGCCTAGTATATTGTATTGTTCGGAAAATAATTTCTTATTTTTAGGTCAAATCGAAACGTCATTTTATTTATATTTAGACGTAATTTTGTTTATGTAATGTGTTCACTGTTTTGTTCCATTACCTTACGCCATCTATCAAGCAACTTGAAAATTACATTCCTCCAGAACTTCACAGCTTTCTGGGCGATGAACTGATTCAGATGATTTTCACAGGTATCCAGGGAAGTGGATGTTTCCCCCTTAGTGGAATTCTGTAGACATCGGAATAAGTGGTTATCGGAGGGTGCTAGGTCCGATGAATAGAGCGTATGGGGAAATACATCACAATTCAACTGTACCAATTTTGACCGGGTCTGTAAAGAGACATGACGTCTGGTGTTGTTCTGGTGAAAGACGACAGTCTTCCAATCGGCTAATTCTGACCGTTTGCTGTCGAAAGCATATTATTGATTGCTACCTTCAATTGGCCTGACTGCGAGTAGTTTTCCTCCGAATTCATCATCTAACTGTTTGAGAGCAACTCGTAGATTTTCTTCCAATTCTTCTAGATACACAGCATGACCTTTTTCGGAAAAAGAACAACTTTGACAGGGATTAAATATCACCATTTGTTTAAAAAAAAATCGTTTATGGAGACCAGATCCATAAAGTTTTGTCGCTCACACCCTATGGTACTATTGTAGCGATACGCGTAACCAAGCTTCACCAAACGCTCGAGGAAGATAGTTTTCAATATTGGCAGTATCTTAGCAATCTCTCACATTGCATTATCGATCTGTCACATATTCTTGAATGCTGATTTTTCTCGACCAAAGCCTTAATTTGGTCGTCATTAGTGGTAATAAATCTACGAAACTTCTTTACGGACAACTTATTAAAAATAAATACCTCGTGGTCTAAAAACTTACTAACCTGTATTCATCGGGAGCATCTTGTCGTAACCAAAGAGTTTGCATATGTACTCAGCAAACTCCCCCAGCACATCGGAATGGAAGGCCCTAGAGGTGTGGTGTAGCACACCCATCTGCTGCTGCATGGCCTCCAGCAGACGAGGATGGCAGTGCCCATGGTTGGTGGCCGAATATCCGCTCAGGAAGTCCCAATATCTCTTGCCTTCCACGTCCCAAACAAACACACCTGAAAATTTAATTCAGTGGTTTTCAAACTCAGCGTATACATTATTTTTTCACATCGCCCTAAAAACTTACAATTAGTTTGCTGGGTGAACCTGTTATTCAGCACACAGTTTTTCAAATGTTGGAAATAAACTAGACCCTGTTATTCTTAGTTTCCGTTCCATGATGAGTTTTGTGCGGCATTTGGTTTTGATTACGGCTACCTCCGAAAACCCAGTATCGCAGAGTCGTAACGAATGGAATCAGGATTCGCTGAGCTGTAACAATAAGCAAAGGATATTCGTATTTTACTGATATCCAAAACTCAACCAGTTCCATATTGACACATTTTGTTTTCAATGTACTTAAATTGTCTTGAATTATAGAATTTTTGAATATCCCTTAGGGCCCCTGAGAATTAACCGCGGCGCCCCAGAGCGCCGTGGCGCACATTTTGAAACCATCTGACTAGATGAATTTAGAATAAATATATACATATATCTCTTGAACGCATCGTGTATTATATAGTATTGCACTTTCGATGTATACCGTACAACCTGATAGTCTTCTAACAAAAAATATACAAGAAAGATAACAACCAAGAAGAAAGACATTAAATATGGCCTTAAATAAAAATCAGACTGGGATCTATTTGGAAAAAAATTGAAGTTCTAACGGAAATCTATTCTGCAATCGCCTAGTTTAAAGACAGTCGTCTCACCACCTAGATCAAGGAGGTCGTCAAGTCACATCACAAATTGACCATTTCTTCAAAGGATTGATAAAACAAAAATTTCAAATATCAAAACTGAAAGAAATTAAACACGCCGCGAACTGGAAACCAATAACTATCTTACCAACTGCGCCACATAGGTCATGAATGGTTCTTGATGAGACATTTTAACAGGTAATAGATAGACTTTTATTGATGTAACGATTTTTCAAAAGGATTAAAACAAATTAACGTTTGAGATACACCCCGTCTTTCGGTGTAGTAAAATATACGAACTCTTTACCAAAAAAAAACAATATTTGATCTCTACGAGTATATGTATTATATTCTTCGGAGATTCAAAATACAAGAAAAATGTATGGGTATTACCTATTTTAAGAGATGTGAGCTTCGACAGACGTGTTGAAAACGTCATACTCGTATATACGAGTACATTTAAATATGAATAAATTAGGTATGGGCGTTACAGAAATGACTATACATTGAAATAAAATAATATTTGTATTTGAAACATTCTTCTTTGGCGTCATGGCCTCAATACTGAGGAGTGAGACTCACAACTTCGTCCACATTCGTCTCCAGTTCTCTCGATATTCTGTTATCCATAGATTTTATGACAAAATCAGGCCCGTAGCACTTTTCATCTGATCGCTCTACCGCATAGATGACGTACCTCTGCTCCTACGACCGTCTACATTGCCAGTGGCTATGAGCTTTTTCATGCCCACTTTGTACGAAACATGGCTAAAGAACCGAAAAATGCATCGAATATATAATGTTGAAATGTAAAATTATTTTAGTACAGAGGTTTTTGTTTGTCGTCCTGTCCATGAAACACACAGAAATCGTCTCCATCACTACTCGTATGTTACATAGAGAATATGTTAGGTCTATCCTTTAGTGTCCAAGTTTCTGTCGTCCTGTCCATGAAACACACAGAAATCGTCTCCAACACTACGAGTATGTTACATAGAGAATATGTTAGGTCTATCCTTTAGTGTCCAAGTTTCTTTCGTCCTGTCCATGAAACACACAGAAATCGTCTCCAACACTACTCGTATGTTACATAGAGAATATGTTAGGTCTATCCTTTAGTGTCCAAGTTTCTGTCGTCCTGTCCATGAAACACACAGAAATCGTCTCCAACACTACTCGTATGTTACATAGAGAATATGTTAGGTCTATCCTTTAGTGTCCAAGTTTCTGTCGTCCTGTCCATGAAACACACAGAAATCGTCTCCAACACTATGTTACATAGAGAATATATTAGGGCTATCCTTTAGTGTCCAAGTTTTTGAAATATACTGGAAAATTGAAAAAAATTGGAGTTTAAATATGACTTATTTTCACTCCGAAAGTATATACTATATAACGCCGTTAAGAGACCAAATTCTCCTCAAGGGCGATCTAACTCGGGACTCGAACCCATTAACACTAAACAAATCACGTCTGGCAGCTATAGCAGCTCCCGAGCAAATCATGTACTTCCTTTGTGTGTAATACTACCTGGTGGGAGTATTGCCATGTGGCAATCTCTTCCAACCAACCAGAAAAATGTTAATGAAGTCATAAGATAAAATCAGACTAAAAATCTTTTTTTTAAACTGGTTTCCAGCAGGAATCGAACCCGTAACCTTCTGGTTTGAAGACAGGCATCTTACCAACTAGGGAACGGAGGTCGTCAAACGTTCTAGCGTCGATATAATTAATGTTTTGCCATACCTATATAAATTTGAAATATCATCATAAAACATAAAACCATCAATACAATCTAGTTATCATAAACACAGAAAAATCATAAACACGGAAACAAAACTTTAGAACTCCTAAATCAAATAATTGGTCTAATTTATGTTTAATCTCTACAGATAAAACGCTTGCACAAAAAAACTGCCGACATTTAACAATACATTGTTCATACCCCTAATAAACTAATGCACCACCCAAATATACAACCATTATAAATGGTCCTAAGCTCATAATCAAATTTATTAACCATTTCACACCTAAAAACCTTCCATCTAATCTATTGAAGGGCATCACCGGTAACTGCCAGAGTATTAACCAGGATAAGTTGATGTAAATAAGTTAGGATTATTTTATACAGAATCCTTACAATTATGTACGAGTAGATGCTCATAAGTTTTAATAAAACTAGAAAAAAATGAGAACAGTGAAACCTCTATATCATATATCGTTTTTGAAGAGACTTATTAAACTAAACGATAAATGCGTGAAAACAATAGCCGCGGGAAAATATTTAAAAAAATAAGTAACACACCCAGATGTTTTTTTTAATAATAGGCAATCCACATAAATCAGGATTAATGCCACCAAATTAAATTATGCAATTATATGAGTCAATATACTAAAACTAACTTTGAAAAATGACAAATCTTGAAAAATTTACGTTTCAACTGATTAAGCTTCAAAAATTTAACAATGGATATAAGTGGAAAAGTTCCACAAAGAAAGAAGAAAAGCAATATTTATTGAACGCGGTAAAGATATGGCTTTTAGTAAATCAAACATGTCTACACGTAAATGTTAAATATCTTTAAAAAATATTTATACATACCATATATTCATAAATATTTGTGAATAAAAATAAAATTATAAAGTTGCATCGAATTTTTTTTTTGTAATATTTTGATTTAATTAAAATACTATTTTATGTTAATTTATTATTAAACAGTTTTATTTCCATAAGTAATCAATATTGTTTCTATGTTGCCAGTGGCATTCTTTTAGGCATAAGTTTAAATAATTATTTATGTGAATAAAATGAAGTTTTTTTTTAAAGACATACTAGCTCCCAAAAACGAAGGTTCAAGTGGCAGATCTTATTCATCAACGTATTCAACCTCTTCTGCAATCTTCTTCAACCTTGCAAGATACAAGTTATTGATTGTTTCTAATTCACACGTTGCGACATCCGAATGTTTCACTCATTGTTTATTGGCAACGTTATTCTAATTGAAAGCACAAACATTTAAATTTTGCTTCTAAATATTTTGAGGAAAAAAATCGTGCGAATAAAACAGTACAAAAAGCTGCGATATTCTAAACGAATATTGCGGTAAAACTATGCATACACATAATATAGTATATGTAATTGATTCGGGACTGGATGAAATAAACAACACATACAGGAAAACGATTATTCGAGGGACGATATAAAGAAATTTCTCCGTATCAACTATTTCATTATATCTCAATAATAAAAAAATAATTAATATATACATACCATCCCCTCTGTTTAATGCTACTGGAAGTGGATGATAGTTGTGGCAGCTATATTTCTCATCTTTTTTAATTACTTCAGCAGTGGTGAGTGAACGAGAAATAAGTGAAGTCAGAGAATTGGATGTAACAGGCACGCCTAATACAGATGATCTCAGTTGAGCGATCCGCGATACAGCGAGACGAGACATTGTGGTCCCTTAATCTGAAATATGATACAATCAGTGAAAAAAATATCCTCTCTTCCAGCCACTATCCAAAGTTAGAAGCTTTTTGCTGGCATAATGTTCTGCCTTCTCATTAGACGTACAGTTGGACGCATTGAATAGAAAATTTGGTTTTGAAACATCTATCGTTATGCCATTGTTACCAATTATAATTTCCCTTTAACAAAAGTTTAAGACTGCCAGTAAACAGCAGATAAGTCAAGCCAGATTTAGTAGACCACTAAGAATTCAAGCACATACCATCGCATCATTCCCTTTTTGGGGAAACCAGAGGATATGTCTTGACGTTTTCCTATGCACACACCCAGCCTTTGGCTCGTTCACATCAATATATTCTCTTCTGTGTCTTATCTCTCTCAGTTAAAATTTCTTCAGCTACCACCTTTTTTTTAAATAATAATGTATGTCAAAAAAATACTGACGTACAGAAATTAGGAATATTTAATACAATTTTATGATATTGTGAAATCATTATTTTTGTGAACTGCTATGCGATCTTTCATCGGTCTACTTCTTCACTCTTCATTTACCTCACTACTAGGAATCAATTTGTTAAATGTAATATTTTGTACAACAAAAAATTTATTAAAAAGAATTCATCAAATGATCTCATCGACAGAGGTTTTTATGAAAATGAAACTGCCCACTGGAATAATCTCTCACTGAAAAACCGTTTAGAAAGTATGAAAGAAAGTATGTTATATTTTCTCGTCTTGAGACGTCATCAAGACGTTCCTTGGGGTCGATAAATACCGCAAAATGTAAAAAATATCATTATCATATTTTATATTGTATAATGTTTATAGTTAAGGCATTAACATTGTGGAGGTTTAAAGAAATTGTAATTTGTTTTATCAAACACTGTTTATTCCACTTTTGTAACGGTATAACCCTATCGGTTTCAAGGCTTTCCCCTCATCATCAGGGGAGCACAAACGAGGTGTTACAAAAGTGGAATAGTGGACAGTGTTTGATAAAACCGTTACAAAAGTGGAATAGATAGTGTTTTATAAAACAAATTACAATATCATTATCTTTAAAGTTATTGCAAAGGTGTCAATTTAATCAAACTATTCTTCTAAGAATGGACTGATGACCCCCGCGGCCTAGTTAATAAAATATCTGTCTTCCACACTGCGGGTTGAGGGTTAAATTGACGTTGGTACCCAATTTTTCATTAAAATAGGGTACTAGTCTTGTTTTCCCTTTAAGCATCTACGTGTGTAACAACTTTCTGGTTGGTTGGAAGATATTGTCAATGGCGATAAATCCGCCAGGTTGTACTGTATAAAACGAAAGTGTATTACAATACAGTAAAACATTCTCTTCAACAATGTGAATCGTAGAAGATTATAATTTTAGTTAATTATAAGTTTATATTAATTTAAATTTTGGTTTTATTCATTTGTGATTTTTTTGGTATTGCAAACATATAAAAATACGCCTAGATTATTTATAAAAAAAAGGACTCACAAAAGACAAACAAAATGAAATCACAACTTCACTGAATTATTTTTTTCATAATCACACATATAAATACAGCGAGAATTCAATTAAAGTAATAATGTTGAAATCTAATTACATTTCATATTAATAATCGATTAAATTATTACTCAAATATATGAACAGTCATTGATTTGGCCTCCAGACATCCATCGCGGTTGTCACTAGGCATCAAAAAAAATTTTTTTTTTCTTTATCAAAGACTTCGGCTTTAGCTTCGTGATGACCTAAGTGGCCTAGTGTGTTAAGACGCCTGTCTTCTGACTTGGTGGTTGCGGGTACGATTCCCGCTGGAACCAAGTTTTATTTAAAAACAAACAGGTATTCAGTCTGGTTTTCACTTGATGCCTCATAAACAACTTACTGGTTGATCAAAAGAAATTGCAACATGGAAATATTCCCACAAATTTGTATTGTATACAAAGAATGTGTTATACAAGATTCGCTCGGGCGCTACTATAACTGGCAGACGTGATTTGTTTAGTAGTAGTGTGTTCGAGTTCCATGTCAGAACACCCTCGAGGAGAGTTCGCTCTCTAAATAATGCCACTAGTATAAAATAAAATAAACGTTGTCTAGCCAATAAGCACTTTTCAGAATTGGCAAACCATATTATTGAACAATACATAATTTTCAATAAAATTGAGTTAAACTTGACATGTATTCCAAAGTTATTATGTATTTAAATGACACGAAGGAACGTTGCCACTACAAAATAAAAACATACGCGTTGTCTATCTATGTAATAAAAACTTATCAATAATTTCTTACCATATTATAGAATCAAATCATAATTTCAATGAAAGTAGAGTTAAATTTTACATGAGTAATAAAAGTGTATTTATTAATTTAACACTTCGTTTTAAAACAATTTGGTGGGTGTATTGCTAGGTGGCAATCTCTTACAATCAACCATAAAAAAAATAAAGGAAATTACGTGGTCGCAAAAATATTCAAATAATTATTTACCTTCACACGATTTATGAACAACATACATAGTAAAAATAAAAATGAGATATCATCAATTAAAGGAAAAGGAAGGGATGGTGGAGAGGAAAGAAATATCAGAAATGTTACACGTTACATAGAGTGAGAAATTAGATAAAGAAACTTTGCAAGGGCAGACCGGTCCTTTGATGGAAGACAATAACCGAGTTGGCCGCATGACAAGGTTTTGTGCCAGCCATGAACCCCAACCCTTATAGGATAAGGATGACCGCTGTGACCAAATTGGTAAGATGGCTGTATTCCAGCCCGGGGCAGGCGAGCATTCTACCACTGAACCATCGATGCAAATCCTTGAACTCCAGGCCTTAAGCCACATTATAAGAAAAAAATAGCGCTGCGAGTCATTTCCCTTTTCCCGTGATGTCGGACCATAAGTCCGTCGTCACTACTATTCTTTTCCCACTCAGGTACTCGTATGTCGCCACCGGAGAATTCCCTTTGGGTAGTTCCATCTTCGTCATAATGTGACGTCGCGCTTATAAAAAAATAAAGAAGATTTCGATCTTCTAGTGTAGATCGCGCTAGATGGGGACTTATCCCCCATAACAGCGTGGGTGGAGGTGAAATCGAACTGAACTGAATTCCATTCCAGGGCATTACGCGTTCGATTCTCATTGGAACCCAATTTATTTTACAAATCATTGCAGTCTGGTTTTCACTTAAGGGTTCTTAAACATATTTCTGGTTGTTTGGAAGAAATTTTATTACGGAAATAGGCCCACCAAGGTGTACTATGATATATAAAATGGAACTGTAATACAATATGGTACCATACAAGATCGTAGTGATTCAATATATATCATACACTTGGTAAAATGTAGTTAAAGATTCGTAAAATACACCATAAAGCTAAACATAAAAGGCAGATGCATTATAAAACTAAAATAGTTTCGATTTATAATACACAATATATCATATTATCTGTGTGAAAAATATCATTATTTTTTTATGAAACTTCTAGATAATATTATATTTTCATTCCGATTCAGTGAAATTGACACGTAACAGAATGACTTAAGCATTCGGCTGCAAAAGAAATAAACAAAAGAAAATTGAACAATTATCGTTCGAACTTGCTAAAAATATTTCAAATTTACTCCCTTTCATTTTTCTAGTGTGAATCGTTCTACGAGTCTATAAAATGTCTTATTTTTAAGTAAAATTCAAACTCAAAATTACACCAAATGATTATGGACGGTGTTTTACACCAAATGCTTTTTCCCACCTATGGGACTACTATAAAATATATTAATTTGATAAAATATTTTTTCAATTCATATTGATGACCCTAATGATATAATAATTACTCTCGACTGTCATCCAACTACTAGATATATTACGACCGATTTTCCCACGAGAAAACACGAAAAAGACTATCAAAAACCAATTATGTATATCTAATTAATTAATGTATTTCTTATAGCATGGCGCTTAGTTTATATTTCACGATTCAAAATAGCTAGTGAATTCAACATATATGCAATTTCCAAAACTCCGAGCATATTTCAATTATTTGGATAATATAATGGGCACAGCCACTACCTTCCTTTCCTTACATTCAACTCATATATACTTATTTTGTAATATTTTTAATCTTTCAATAATAGTGGGTTTAAGACTCGAGTCGGAGGGCCCTTGAGAAAAGTTTACTATCTAAACTGCGTTATATAAATTTTCATTTTATAATAATTATTAAAATATATCTGTAAAATAAACTTATTTAATATCTAGAAAAATATGGTTTGAATTTCCTGATTCGAAATATCGTAAAAAGTTCGCATCAATTATTTTATCTTTTCTTGCTCTCTAGGGATTACGAGCTCCATAAACAAATATAAAGAAGTTTTGCTTAAAATAATGTGACTTTTTATGACATTTAATAAACACATTTTGATAATGTATTTAACAGTTTATGGCAAGGATACTATAGTCCTTATTGCCAGTGGATTAATAATTTTTCCTTACATTACGAAATTTTTACTATTATATTATAACACTAAATTAAATGTCAAATAATTTTTTGATTTAAATTGACATTAACATTTTAAATCTATTGTTTTTGTTTAAATTTTGTCAACTGTTGATTTCGTCTACAAGAACTACTCGCCATTCCTGCTGTATTATAAACCTATATATGAATATATTATAACAATGTTACCAGCCTTATTAAATATTTTTCTTTCTTGTTTTTTTTTGCTGATCACCCATCAAGAGCATACAGCATTATACAGCCATAAATAAATAATATAATACCGATATCCTATGAAACGGGTATAACTATTCAATAAGAATGAATTAGAAGACGCTTCTGCAATTTGATTTCGCCATCAGCTCTAATAAAAAAAACTCAGATGCATTTATATTCTTAATTAATGCTATACAAATAAATAAACATTTGAATATTCTTTGCGACCATGAAACTTCCTTAATTTATTTTTGTCTTGTTAGTTGAAAAAAATTGTGACCTGCCTATTAGCCCACCAGACTGTTATACAGTGAATTTCTAAACTCTTATTTTTCAATTATTCTAACATGTTTTTGCCTTAACACAATTTTGTCAGTTTCGGTTTATAAACTCGGAATATTTTACTATCGAAATTTTAACATATTTAAAAGTTTTTTTGCAATTCGTGGGCAAATGCGGCTCTTCGTTGGGTTAAATGCGACTTCCAATGTCTCTTATAAAAATATAAATACTTTATTTCCCCATTATACTTCGCGATCTTCCTTTCTAAATATTGTAAGTGACAAGATGCGCATCTATGAATGCAACTGTTAAAGACGCAAGTATTAGGAAGCAAATCATTCCCACTTTTCAGCTGAATATCCACTCAATTCAAAATTGCGAATAGAGAAACGTAAGTCCTTATAATCTGGACTTCTTAAACAACAAGGACTCTTGTCTTCTTTTACACGCGAAGATGACACAATAAAGGAAGCTAGTTTTTTAATAGCGTGGAATATTGCTCGTGCCAAACGTCCATATGGAGATGGAGAATTTATTAAGAGAAAGTTGGAGGAAGTGGTTCAAGTTTTGGATCCAAATAATACAAAACTAACATACATAAATTGGTGGCACAGATGCGAGGCGAGATTTAGCTAAAAGTGATAAATAAACTTTTTATTATATTACATTTTATTTTTACTAAATAAATTTTGAACTAATTATTTTGTTTCTTGAATCTTCTAAAAGACTATAGTTTCACTTTGTGGTGCCATTTTTTACATAAAAGGAAAAATAAGTAAAGTAAAAAACTTATTTTATATTTTTGTGTTCACCACAGGTTTATTTTAGGTTCACAACTAGTTTCGAAGACCACCGTCTTCTTCGTCAGGTGAAGATAAACTAAGTTGTTAAAATATTGTATATTCTGTACAAGTGTAAATAATATAATATAAGAGAGATGAGGTAGGGGGAGTGAAGTGGGGAGAGATGTGATACAATGGTGAATGGGGCGGGGAAACAACACAAAAATACAAAATAAGTGTTTTATTTTACTTATTTTTAATTTTATGTAATTATTTTGTGTTTTCTTTCTCATTTTTATATTTTCTTATATGTGTATTTTTTATAATTTATATAGCAATTAAGATTTGTGTAGAATATTGAATAGATTTGAACTTGTGTATTTAATACTAGGTGAGAACGTGACTATGTTATAGTGTGGCTCTTTATACTCGTATAACATATATGAAAATCCAGAATGTGGCTCTCGTTGACCTCATGTTTGCCCACCCCTGATATATACCATCACCCCATTTCCCTGTTCGGGTAGACAGAACGCCAGACTTTTCTATCACGACTTGCCTATTTTGCTTCCTCTACATTCATACATATTCTCATACAACTCCTAAAATTTATCTGACTTCCTTTCCTTCTTTCAAGATATATTTTACACAAATTTGGACTGTAGGTTTGTTTTATTAGTATTTCTTCATTAATTCGTTATACATGCCCAAGTCATCTCAGAATGATCTTCTTCGTTTTGTTTAATACGTAAGCTTTAATAATTGTACACTGATCCATAATCACTTAAATGCATATTCGTATATCAATACGTAGTAAATCGTTATCAATAATTTTGCGTGAAAGAAATTTCTTAGGCTTGTAAAAAAAACAAGTACATTTCATTACGAGAGTTTCATTTAATTACGAGCATCAATAAACAAAGTAAAACCACTTCAATTTTGTTTTTAACTATTAAGTAAAGTGCAATTTAAATCATTATAAAAACTTCGTTGTTTAATGATTTGAATTGCAGATAAAAATCTGGTAATATGCTCGTACGTATTATATAAGCAACTGCACTGATAACAAAATGCACAATGAAGTAGGTCAGTCTAGAACAAATATTTATTATCATTGTGTGATAATGAATATTTTTGAAATATAGTTATATAAATAAAAGTTGAAAATTCCCTGGAGTCATTGTATTACTACTAACGTCCCTGTCCTTGCAATGATCTTCAAATCCAACGATCTTATTTCTTTTATTAAGAGAAATTGGAGAATCTTGACAATATTCTTTTTGACTCATTATGTACCTAAACTTCTCATCTACGAGTAAGTCAAGAAGTTTGTCGTGTTAATGCACAGCTTCAAAACATACCATTTTTTTTAAATAATTTAGAAAGAACACTTTAGATGGTTGGGACACACTGAGAGAATGAGTAGTGAAGAATTGTAAAGCAAATGTGTTTGACTGATATTAATGGTAAAAACAATCGATTGAAATAATTGAGGAAAAGTTAATTAAGAGCGGAGTGAGAAGTATGATAAACTGAAAAGCATTGATAACCAGAACTGTAAGCGTGGATAGAAAAATGTAGATATACGAGTATATCCCCTCTGCCTTCAACAAAATGTAAAATGCGTGGTGATATATACAATAAATATTAGGTCCTTACATATGAAATTGGCGTTTTGTTTGGGAGGAACATAAAGTTGATTTTTTTTTAATATAATATATTTATTTAATCAAAGTATGTACCATTGCTATCTATGCACTTTTGCCATCTCATAGGTAGTTCATCGATCCCTTTACTAAAAAAACCATTCGGACGGGAATCAATAAAATCTTTGAAGTCGGTTTGGACTGCCCCATCGGAGTTGAATTTTTTCCCTTGCAAGAAGTTATCCAAATTTCGAAAAAAATAGTAATCTGTTGGGGCAAGGTCCGGAGAGTACGGTGGATGTCTTAGACATTCCAATTGAAGCTCTTCTAATTTGGTAGCCGTCTGTTGTGCAGTGTGTGGTCTAGCGTTATCATGAAGCAGCAGTGGCCTAGAGCGATTATCCAGCCTCGGTTGTTTAGCAGCTAGCTTTTCCATCATGGTTTGCAGTTGCTGACAATAGACATCTGCCGTAATCGTCTGGCCAGATTTAAGAAAGCTGTAGTGAACGACACCAGCACTAGTCCACCAAACGCTCACAAGTAACTTTTTTGGAGTCAATTTTCGCTTGGGGCATGGTTTGGCTGGTTCGGCAGGGTTCAGCCATTGCGATGAGCGCTTCCGATTATCATACAGGATCCACTTTTCATCACAGGTAATGATTCGATTCAAAATCCCTTCATTATTGTGCCGGTTGAGTAATGCAACGCAGCAGTCAACGCGCGTTTGTTGATTTGCTTCACTCAATTCGTGAGGTACCCACCTTTCAAGCTTTTTCACCTTCCCAATTTGCTTCAAGTGGATTAAAACAGTTTTATCACTAACACCGCAGCCTGCAGCTAACTCGGACGTGGTTTGCGATGGATCCGCTTCCACAATAGCCTTCAATTCTTCATTATCAACTTTGGTCTCCGGCCGTCCACGGGGCTTTTTCTGCAGGTCGAAATTTCCAGAACGAAAACGTTGGAACCAAAAACGCACTGTGTTTTCTTTTGCGGCACCGTCGCCATACACATCATTAATCCTTCGAGCCGTTTCTGCAGCACTGGTGCCACGGTGGAACTCGTACTCGTAAATAACGCGATATTTCAAGTTTTCCATTTTGTAAACTGAGTGACGCAAAGAAAAAAAACAATTGAGGAAAAAACAAATGAATTATAATTTTCGAAACACAAATACTTGAGTAAATAGCTGTATAAATTTGAATTTGGAATTCCTAACCAAAGAGAAGATATTTGAGATCAAAGTTGCCAGTACGGCAAAACGCCAATTTCATATGTAAGGACCTAATATTATAATATATGACAATTTTTTATGCATATAATTGAGTGTTTCAGCATGCCAGAAGTTCGAGACACCCTGAACAGCAATTTGTAAGTTTCTTTAAAAAACATATATTATTTTAATAACATCTTCTTCACCTTCATCGCGCTCAAGTACTTGATACAGCATCCTTCCCGGTCCCGTGTCATGTTCAATGCCAAGTTTTAAAAATAACCTGTTAACTGTTTTATTTAGTTTGTCCAGCTTATAGTAAAATCTTCCTCTTGCTCGTTTTCGTGATCATCAGCATCTCAAGATTTTCGTTATTTTTATTGGCAACATGCCAAAAATCATTTTCCTACGCGTGAAAATTCTTTCGATAATCGTTAAATATTGGATACTAGATGCGTTAGTGCACATTTCGGTCCATAGTATATAATACGTAACATCCACCTCCAACACTACATCTCGAAAGCATCCATCAAATTGATTTCCTTCTTCTTATCGTCCAATCTCATACAGTGCTGTGTAGACACTACTCGAGATCTCACTGAACGGATTTTTATTCTTCTGGAAATCGACCGATTAATCCATATATTCTGCAGACTTGTCATAGCTCTGCTTCACATCCACCATTCTTTGAAATGAGAGCGACACTCGCTGAGCTCTTCTCAATCCCTTAACGAATTACTTTTTATAAGAGTCTCGAATCGGTCTAATATAAGGACTTTAGGTTTGCTATTGTTTATTTCTGGTCAGATTTTGGTCATATATTCTCGCAAAACTCGAACTATATCATCTCAGTTTAAGTGACATTACATTGAGCGTTTTTTAAGATTTGCTTAACATTTTAAGACATTAGCAACCTCACAAACAAGTTTTTTAAATGATGTTGAGATAATATAGGTTTAACCCCTTAAGTAATGTTTTATAGCTTTTATTTTATAAATATCAAGACAATGAATGTACAGTACCCGGCGGTAAGTAATACACATCGGGCTTAAGAAAGAGACTGTTGGCTATAATCGCTTAGCTTCGGTTTTGTAGAGCGTCGTCTCTGTCATACGATGACGGCCATAATGACTAACAAATCGCGACGGAACACGTGTATGAATGACAGAGACGACGCTCTACAAAGCCGAAGCTAGCCAATTATGGCCGACAGTCTCTTTCTTAAGCCGAATGTGTATTACTTACCGCCGGGTACTATATTTAAGAGAGTTTCGTGGTGAAAATTCCTAAGATAGTATAAAACATTTTTGTCTAAAACTGAGATGACATTATTTAGCGCTTTGCATTCTATAATACGAGAGCCCAAATACTATACGAGATCCTTCGAATGATGAACGAAGTTGCGAGTTCGATTTATTTTATTAATATTCCAGTACACTTTTTATTTAAAATTGTGAAAGAGGTTTTACGTAAAAAAAATATTGTCACATAACAATAACCCCGAAAGGTTGTACTGTATACAATGAAAGTGTAATACAACACAATACCGTGTGATAGTCGTCGACATCTGATTCGGACATGATACGAGAGGTAGACGATCATTGTCTTTATTTTTACGTATCCAACTAAAGGAACACATTATTTTTTTCCTATACGTACTTTTGTGTTGGTTAATAACCCATACTATAAGCACAAAAAACACTTAAAAATAATTCATAATTATAATTTTACTATCCTTAAGATTTTGTGCAGTTCGGAGGCGCAGTATGAGGAACCTATTAGTACTGCTTGATACTGCATTATTATATTTAACTCCCAATAGTAATAGGGATAAAATAAAACTATAAACACGAAATACTAAGGTCACTAAATTATTTTCGATCCGCCACCAGACTTCAGAATATGATCTTAAAATAATGCATTAATTATAGGTAAATTTGAAATTATTAGATCATCGTCATTTTTGGCATCAAAGTCCTTGAAGAGCTTCAAGTTTGTGAACCACTCAAGCTCCTCTATCCCTACAAGCTCGCTACATGGGATTTTAAAGATACGGCGCAATCAATATTTAATGCATCTTTTAAATTTGTTGAGGTGTCATTGCTTTGAAATACTTTTGAAGCTAATTAAAACGACTTCTTGATATATTGTAATTCGCTTTTCGATTTCCAATATGGTTTACGAAATTATCGATATTTTCAAGATAGGGTGTTTTTTCTAACGTCTAAATTTTAATGACTTATATAAACAAGACAACAATAATATTCGCCAAAAAATAACTTTTTGCGCTCCCTGAAGTCCATAACGAGTTTTAACATGAAGAGTAAATACTATGCGTATCCAGAAAGTAAGTGTACTGAGGCTCTCACGACCGGATGGATTTTATTTTCGACATGTTGGCTACACTTCCGTGTAGCCTGACCCTCCCCCTTCACAACGAGACCGGTTCGAGGTCAGTACGTTGAGAAGTGTCGACGCGACAACACGTTTCGTGAAAAATGTCAATCCAATCTCCCGCCAAGTGCGAAATGCGCGGCGTCATCCGTTATCTCGTTTGGAAGGGAAAACCTCCGGTTGAGGTTTATAATGAGGTGAAAACTGCATATGGTGATAAAGCTATGAATCGTACGAGTGTGTACAAGTGGTGTCGCGAGTTTAAAAACGGTCACGTCACACCTCTTCACCCTCCGCCAAAAAGTTCAAAACCACAATTTCTGCCAAGAAAATCATGGCATCCGTGTTTTGGGACTGTCAAGGCATAATTTTAATTGAATATATGCCTCAAGGGGAGACCATCAACTCTGCAAGATACTGTGAGACCCTAAAAAAATTGCGGAGGGCGATTCAGAACAAGAGGAGAGGCATGCTGACAAAGGGAGTCTGCCTGCTGCACGACAATGCCAGACCACACACGGCCAACGCCACGAAGGAACTGCTTGCCTCGTTTAAATGAGATGTCCTGCGCGTTCCCCTGACCTAGCACCTTCAGATTACTATCTCTTCACCTCCCTGAAGCTGCACATGGGTGGAAAAAGGTTTTCAATCGACGAGGAGGTAAAGGAGGAGGTGGAGAAGTGGACGGAGGGGTTGGCGGGAAACTACTTCGAGGAAGGCATCAAAAAGTTGATACCCCGCTTCACCACCTGCATTGAGAGGAATGGCGACTATGTCGAAAAATAGCTTACATATGTACTACGTTAACCATGTAATTTTGTGGTTAAAAAAAAATCGTAACCTACAAAAATTCAGTACACTTACTTTCTGGATATGTCTCGTACATAATTCATTAAAAGCCCTATTAAGTCACCTTTTCTTAGGTTTTTCCACATCTAGTCTTTTTTTAATCAAATTAATCGTAACTATGAATCTTAAAGTATTATAAAATTTCCACATCTAGTAATTAGAATATTTCCACATTCAAGTTTAGATCAATAAAATTGAGCTGGCTTTTCATCGATTAGGCTATTACCTACAATATCTGCGTCTTTAATTTAATATTGTAATAAAACCAACATTCAATGTTAAATCAAACCTATTCACAGCCAATATTGAAAAAAACTGAAAAACTACTAAATGTAATACAGAATGATTAACAAGTCTCATCGCCAATTGTTATTGACAACTATTGGGTTGAGTCTGGAAAGTAGTTTCGTATTTATCGGGTAGGTGTCGTAAGGACAAAACTTAAATTATTACCTTCATTACAAACGTGCTGAAAGTATATTATTATGAAATTCAATAGTTTAGCGCATTTTCAACCATTGTTTATTCAAATTGCTTGAGCGCATTTTTTGCGTCATAGATGGAACAAATAAATGGTACTTTTCGATGCTAGATGCCTTTTTACTAGCGCAAATTGATTTTTGAAAATCCGTAATGGCGATACGACACTTGAATATGGTGTTCGCCCTAGAAGGCCGAATACCACTGATGACCAAATCAAGGCATTGATCGAGAAAAACAAGAGTTCTACGACACGGGGGATTGCTGAGATACTGAAACTAGGTAAAACAGATTTACAGAATAATATAATATCTTAATTTTATAAAATGGGATTGAAATTGACCTGGAAACTCGAAGTTTCTTTCCGGACAACCTATTATAAATGTTCATAATTAGTCTCCTAAATTAACTTATTTTTCCAGCGCAATCAACTAACCAAAATCAATCCAATGGGGAAGGCACATGTTTGTATGAAGATTTTCTCTATAATTTAAATTAAGAAGTCTCTTACAGGCTTCTGACACTAACGGAAATCTATCCCATGGGGCTGTATTATATTGTAATACACTTTCGTTATATACAGTACGATCTCACAACCTTTTACCAACCCACTAAAAATGTTTTAAAAATCATTAAGTAAAAACTTCAGTAAAACACGATGTTCTAAAAAAAATTAAATATGTATCAATGGAAATTGAATCTGCAATACGATCCAGCTCACAGAAGACGCCATTGATCGAAATAACAGAATCTATTTGATCGACTGATCTACTCCAATAATGGCATGATGGTCTGTATATTTAATCGATCCGCATTAACAAATAATACTACTATTTCATTGAAACCTATTTGAGACTTGAAAAAAAGGCTTTGATGCTATCTGTAAACTAGTTGGTAAAACGCTTAACTTCCAACCCAAGGGTTTTGGATTTGATTCCCAATAGTATGAACATGAAAACGGTCCCAGTTATATTGACATAAAGCCATTCAACATTTTTTCTAGCTGGTTGGATTAAAATTCTCATATGACAATAACCCCACTAAACTGTAATGTAATAAACTAACTATAATATAATACGATTCAAATATCTTTCACTTTCTTTAGTAATATTTTAAGAGGCTAACTGAGTCTTACAGAGGTTCTATCCTAGCACATCTTAGAAAAACCTATGGTACCTTATTTAAATAGTTAATACTATAGAAACTGTATCCCAACACATTACATAAAAAAAAATATGGTACTTTTCTTAAGGATAATATTGATACATCAGAGGCTGTATTCGACACATCCCAGGAAAAAATATGATACGTTCACTCTAAGGGTAAATATTACAAAGGCTGTATAATACATAGGGGCCATATGTAGGGGTAAATATTATAGATGTGTTCCAACACATTGCTCTGAAATTGGAGAAATTTCTGGGAAAACGACTATGCAGATGATCATTTCAGACTACGAGCGATTGACAGTCAATATAAATGTTAAGGCGGTACTGAATAGTCGTGTGTTTCAGAGAATTAAATCTTGAAGAGGTGGTTTATTTAAAAATGATTAAATTTACCATCTGGGATCACTTTTATCACTATGGTAAATCTAGCCTTCGCAACTATGGGAAATCTACTTTGAGATGTACGACAAACGGAACGATTAATTTTCAGCAAATAATAAAAAAAATGTTTTTGAAACGTGTTGAAAACATAATATGTACCTTCATATAATATATTTATCTAACACCGTTTCCATTAACCATTGAATGCGGTTTTTATGACATGCGATCTCAAAACCCCAAATGACAGAAAATTATATATTTATCGCCTATTGTTAAAAAATATTATTGCAAACCATGAACACTGCTATTATTTTTATGGTTTCCAAATAGTTTTATTGAAAAATTCCAAAGTTCTGAATATAGAGAAAAATTAAAAGAAATGTGATATAATTAAGTTATTTTCTCATGCCACAAAACCTTTAGAAAATAAACTGTAGTTATTTAACCGATCCGGGAGTAAAACCGCCGCGCGCCGGTACTCCCGTTTGTTTAGCATGAATACTCATTGTCAAATAACGACGCAGACTCGCAATTTGATGCAATTGCACTAAAAGGACCCAACTCACGAAACATATATTTTTGGCCTGTTGGTTAAATATCTAAAAAACATAAATCAGTCATGTATGTATAAAAATATCAAGCGCGTCAAATGGGTATTTTATGGTTAAATTACTTCTGATTTTTTTGTTTCATACAAACCAATACAACGCGGTGATTTTTCCTTAATTATCGTAGAACAGGTAGAATGTGGGTTGGGTCCTTTTTAAATAATAGCGTACAATTCATATTCCTCGTACTTTTCAATTTATGGAGAAAACAACTTTGATTGTATCCTAGCACATTTTATAAAAAATATCGAGTCTCACAGAAGGGATTTACGAGTAATACGAGTATATATTACAGAGATTACATCCCAACACATCTTACTAAAAACTGTGATACTTCACTAAAGGGGTTAATATTACGGAGGTTGTATATATCTCCACACCTGTCTATGCACACAAACTACCTTCGCCTCATCTACACTCAAACATCATATGTTATGTTCCATCAGTCAAAAAAATTCCAATTATATCCTTCCATTCTTCCCTCAACTTATAATTTCCTTGCACACAATTTATTCCAGACATACATAATTTTAATTATTTATTTATTGTATTTAACACTTCATTGTAAAAACAATTTGTTGGGTTTATTTTCAGGTGATAATCTCTTCCAACCAATCAGTTTTATAAGTCTCTCAGAAGTAATTCTCTCCATATGTTCAAACCATCTCAAGATTACTTAATTTTATTAAATATTCTTAATTTTACTTTTAACATCCAACTCGAACAAACGATAATGCCTGATTTAGTAATTTCTCCCTCTTATCAAACATACATAATATTATTCGCAAAGCACACCTTTCTATCTCATCTATTCTGGTATATCATTCTTCATAATGTCCTGGCTTGATTTCATACAACAAAGTGGACCACGATGTATTATCATTTTTGAATATTTTGCAATCTTGTTGAGAAACACGGTTATTTGTGCACTGTTAACCTTGTTCCCTCCTGCAACATGGAAAACGAAATTTTAAAAAATGTCTTAGTTCCGCAGGGTATCGAAAACAGAGAATAAATCAAATATGATATCCGTTATAATTCCTTTTCCGACCTACATTTAACATATTTTTCCTCTCAAATTCAAATATTATACTTCTTAAATGAACCTTTGAACACACGTTCCAAATTAATGGAAAATACTTAAAAATAATGTTTTTACGTGAAAAATATAATATTAATATAAAAAATATAATGACGACCCCGGTGGCCTAGTTAATAAGACAAGACGACTACCTTCAGACCCAGAGGTTGCAAGTTCAATTCTCATTGGCATCCAACATAGGTTATTTTAAAAATGGTATCAGTCTGGTTTTCACTTCAGGCCTTTTTAACATATTTCTGGTTATTTTTAAAAGATTGCCACGCGACAATAAACCCGCCAGGTTCTACTGTATGCAACGAAAGCGAATACAATACAATACATAATATTTATAAAAAAGTATGAATAAAGTAATGAATCAAATAAATATATCTTTAATAAATTTCTTACATGTTGACAAGTTTGAAACGTTACAACCATGTCCAAATTGTATTAATGGCGCAAATTTACATTAAATAACTTGTATATATTTATTAACTTTACCGACCGCAGCCTTTATAAATAATCAAATTTCGATTACAAAGATAAAAACAAATAAATGAAACAAAATTCAAATGAAAATCGTAATCAAACGAACCTCACGCCATATCACATGACAAAAATGAAAATCAAATTGAAAAACATCAAAATTTGAACGCAATTAAAACGAAATATATTTATATGTAAAACAGAAAAAAATATGGCACAAGTACATCAAATGTAAAAAAATTAATTAAAAAAAAAAGCTTCTTTGAATTCATCACGATTAATTTTAAATTAAAATAAACCTAGTAATTAAAAATAAATGTGGCATAAAAATATCATATGGAACGGGAATGAATGTACTCGTACCATAGACATAGACTGCTGCATGTTGAGAATTAAAATGAACTACAACGTGTGATGAGTGAATTAATTATAAGCGAAATATGAACAAAAATACTTGATGGGAATGAATGTTGTAAAATCAAAAATGAATATTATATTATAATTACAACAATTTGTATCAAAGATATTTAAGATTTTTTTAAACAATAACATATTTAAATCTGTGTTAATTTATCAAAAATTTCACTTATAAAAAAATTACCAAGATTTATTTTTATGTGAGTGTGATAAATTTCGCGCCAAATTCAACATCTATAATAGAATATTTCAAGATTAATAACCATATTTAAATAACTTTAAATAAACTTATTTTTTTCCTTACTGAATATATCTTTTTTTATTTCTAGGTGCTTTATTTTCTTATGTTCATATATTTTAATAACGTAAACATATTCAGAAATTTGTAGATTAAAATAAGACAAAGGATTATAAAAATAAAACGATTATTTATTTATACGCATAAATAAAGTCTCACGCATAAATAACATTATTATTTCTCATTATTTATTAATTATTTGCATTAAATAGCAAAACAACTGCACCAATTTTAAAACAGCCGTCTTTTCAAGATGTAAAAATAATTAGATAACCTTAAATAACTTACTTTGTATAAATCAATAAAGCTTTTACTTCGTCTAACTTACAAGATGAGCTTTTTTAAATTAAAGCTTTAAAGTAATGTTTTATAAAACACTGATAACAAAAATGCATTTAATGTAACTTACAAACAATAATAATTCAGCTGTTTCACTGTAGTCACGATTTTAGACGAGTTTTTTTAGAACACAAGGTCAAGTACACTCAGATTGGCGTCAGAGCTGTCTGCTTTTTTCCTTTTTGTATTATCATATATCCGCCATTATTCAATTTGTTATATTTTGTAATGTCATTATTTAAAAGTATGGGAAATCTGCGTAGTTAATATTTAATACTTATGTCGAAAATTAGGATGGATTTTTTCATAACCCGTGATACCTATTTTAAACAACCTTTTGATATATTATAGAAAATATGTAGGAATAATTCATGTATTTTAATAGTAATAACCAGAAAATTTACGGAATTTCGTACTATTTTCACAAAGAAAATAAAAAAATAATGATTTCCTGCAGACCAGCGACTCCCAACATATTTTAATCGCGGAACATTTTTCCACCTAATAGAAAATTGTAACACTGACAGTTTTTACTGATTATAAATAAAAATATCAAATCAATAATATCGATTTATTTTTTCACGCTATATATCCTCAGTGAAATATAGGCAAAAACCTAGTTTACTGGGGACACGACAAATGAAAAGCAACAAACCCAGATCCATTAAAATTGTGTCCAAATTAAATTACCTGTTGTTTTTTCGCAAATTGTGTATATTTCTTGTCATGTGTAAATAAAATAATAATTTAACGAAATTTCAAAAAATAGATTAATAATGGAAAAGGAAATATTATTTATTAAAACTGGTAATTAAAGTGAAAGATTAAACTTCTTTAGTTAAACTGTGGAGAACTGAATTCCAATACCAGAGTGTTTTCTATTTTATCGTGGTATAATAACAAAAGTATTTTTATTACGGAACCCAAATTTTGTCGGCGGAACCCTACGATTTCGCAAAACACGTGTTGGGAACTCCTGATTTAGTCATACCATTATTCTTCAGATATTAGTACATTTTTGCTTAAATACAAATAAACATATGTTTTTTTTATCTGTCATGGATTAAAAAAAAACTATACGTATCGAATATAAACGGGTTGATTGGAAGAAATTGCTTTATATTAATAAGCCAGCAAGATGTACAATGAATATAATCGTGTACACAAAAAAAATTGATTTAAATTTTGGATTCAGGATTTTCCACACAAATATTCTTTAAATATGAATTGATCTAATACTGCAGAGTTTATTCAATTAACATATATCAAAATTTCCACTTCTTAAATTAAAAACTTTAATATTGAAATTACAAAATATTTAAAAAGGACCATAGATATGAATCTTTCTGAGCAATATAATTCTAAACATATGTATGGTCTTAAAATAAATATATTTACACAAATTAATACAACCTAAGTTCACTATTGGGCACTACGCTATAACGTGGAACATCGTTCAAAATATGAACTTATGAAGCTAATACACAGCTTTTATTTTATACCGACATTTTGTGACCCAAGTTAACTCAAGGGTGCTTACATTCTAACATGTAACATTTTTCAAAAAGTATTTACTTAATAAGCTAAGACAGCGTCTTTATTTTTAAACTCTCATTCAGTGATCCAAATTTATTCAAGGGTGCTTAGCAGATAACGTGCAATATTTTTCAAAAAGTGTGAACTTAAGAAACTGAGACACCGTTTATATTTTTATTTCGCGATTCAGTAACTAGAGTTCACACAGTGATCCAAGTTTATTCATTCTTACGTTATTTATTTATTAATAAACAGCAACTTATAAGAATAATAACAAATAAAAAAGAGTAGTTGGTGCTTCGTACATTATGATTTTTTTTCAAAAATGTAGAAATAATTCAAAATAATTATAATAAAAATATGTGCACAGAAACAATGACAACAAATACAATCAAACAATACAAAAGAATGCAAATACACGCTCTCAAATATATGACGTGTGACATCTTTCAAAATGTGAACTTAAGAAACTCAGACACAGCTTTTATTTTTGTAACACCAGTTAGTAACCAGATAATGAAAAAAAATGCAATTTGCACAATAGTGTGAAATAGTAATAATTAACCACTGTTTTAAGATAAAATATCATTTCAAGACCACTATGATAACAAGACGCTTATAAACTTATGTATTTGTAATAAATTCAGGTCGCATGAAGTACGAGTATTAAAGTTAAATTGACACCGGATTGCCAATATTGAATCACAGTTACCATATATTATCCACAAAAGCATTAGTGCCGACAGTGCTACCTTAAATATTTTTTAATCATATGATTAGGGAGCACTTTGCAGATGATAATCAAATCCATATATATGTATATGTTGCAGGACAAACCCGGTTTCAGGATAAACTAGTTCGGCCTAGGCCAAACTAGTTCATCCGAAGCGTGATCGGATAAACTAGTTTGGCCTAGGCCGAACTAGTTTATGTATGTGTGTTATGTAATTTTTACTAATGTTTTATGTGTTAATTTGTACATTTTACTTATGTTTTATGTGTTAATTTGGACATTTTACTACGTGTTTCTGTATCTGTTGCTGATTTCGATTTGTTGAACTATCGGATCGGCGCATGTACATATGCATATCATAAGTGTTAATTCGGACATTTGATTACGTGCTTTCTATGTCTTAATTTCGTGTTCGCAGTTATGTTTCATTATGGATGCGCCTTCTACCAGTGGACTAAGATGTCAAACAGAATGGAAAGAAAAATTCTTGGCGGACATTTTGAAATGTGAAAGTGAAAAGTCAACTCGCTTTAATGTGCGCACAAAAAACAAATACTACGAACTTACGCAAGAGGTATAAGAGGCAGAAAAAGCAGAGAAGAAAACTCCGCTACAACAAAGAAGGTTAAAGCGATTTAAAGTGATCGAAATCGGAGGCTTGAAAAAACTTGTCGCACGAAATAAACTAAATGACAGTATAAAATACTATCTCTCAGTTGATGAACTATATTATGTCATCGATGCAGACCATGTAGCGGTGGGTCATGGTGGTCGTGACTGAATGTTGGTTGAAACTTCTAAGAAGTTTGCAAATATCACAAAAGAAATGATCAAATTGTTCTTATATATGTGCGAAGTGTGCCATCAAAAGAAAACGAAGAGGAGACGGAGCTTAGTTTCCAAGCCAATTCTGCACTCGGAAATGAATAGTAGGTGCCAAGTCGATCTTATTGATTTTCAAACACGACCCGATGGCAAGTTTAAGTTCATAATGGTTTATCAAGACCATCTAACTAAATTTGTTTTGCTTCGTCCACTGGAGTCCAAAAGAGCCGAAGAGGTAGCCTATAATTTAAATGATATATTTTTAACTATGGGAGCGCCATGCATATTGCAGTCTGATAACGTACGCGAATTTGTAAATCGCGTGATAAGCGAACTTGCTAAATTATGGTCTGAGCTTAAAATTGTGCATGGAAAACCACGACATAGCCAAAGTCAGGGCTCAGTCGAAAGAGCTAACCAAGATATTGAGAATATGTTGAGTTCTTGGTTAAAAGACAACCAGACAACTAAATGGTCAGAAGGCCTAAGGTATGTACAATTTACGAGTATGAAGAACCGGGCGTCTCATTCTGGGATAAAACAGTCACCCTACAAAGCCATGTTTGGCACTGAACCAAGAGTAGGACTTTCTACTACTTCTCTTCCTTCTGAACTATTGAAAGACATTCAGGGTGAGGAAGACCTTCACAAATTTGTAACATATGACAACGAAAATGAATTGGATGAAACATTTACAGAAGGTACCGATACCGACACCGACAGCTCTTCCGTCGCGAAGGGTATTGATATTCAAATAGCCCGAACAGTGGCTCTGGAAAACCTGGAAAAACAGGCGAAGAAGATGAAAACAGCTTCTGACAAATCACATCCGCCAGCCAAACTTGGAGACAACGTGACCATCCGTATACCTGATGTGGACAAGGCCAAAGGCGATCTTCGTAATATTATCGGAGTCATTCTTCAGACAACTAACGAAGGATTCTACAAAATTGGGACCAAATACGGCCGTTCTACAGAAAATGTATTGCAAGTCCTTTAAATTTTCTGTAACATATTTACTAAACATTATTATTATTTGTATTATAATTATCGATTACGTTGTATTTTTTTACAATTTCAAGACGGATTTTGACATTCGCGCAAATAAGTTCCTACAAGAGGAGGAAATCGATCAAGAGAAAAAGATTTCTTTAAGAAGTGCAGCAATTAAGCATTCCGTCAGGACTGGTCGAGGTTTCTTCAGGTGTAAATGCAACAAAAACTGTATATCAACAGGTGTTTATGTAAAAAGAAATCCATACTCTGTAACTCGAAGTGCCACCAGAGTTTGCCATGCTATAACAAGTAAACACTATAACAAAACTGTATAACTATATATGGTAATTACAAAAATAAGTTTTCTTTTTGTCAGTTTATCTCATAAATAAATGAACTTTATAAATAAAGGAAATTAATGAAATTTTGTCCTAGTCTAAACTACTTTGGCCTAGGACAAACCACTTTGTCCTGTGGGATATGTAATATTTCCTAGGCCAAACTACTTTATCCTATTACGCTTCGGATACACTAGTTCGGCCTAGGCCAAACTAGTTTATCCGATCACGCTGCGGATGAACTAGTTTGGCCTAGGCCGAACTAGTTTATCCTGAAATCGGGTTTGTCCTGTAACATATATATCACATCCCTAATTGGAGCTAATGGTGTGTGTACAAATTGCCATGCAACTTTAATCCCAATTGTTCACCGTCGTACAATGCGAACTTCACTACAATCAACCAATTGTAAAAAATGCAAGTAGGCTACTTATGTTAAAAATCTAACTTAAAAACTGTCAAATATTTTTGTTTGCAAGCCGAGACGTACCGCGAACTTGCTTAAATCAGCTTACAGTCTACCCAAAGTCAGTTCGAGATGTGATCACAGTCAAGTGAAGGGAATGTAATCTCATACAAACTAAACATGTAGCATGTTTCGTCCAAAAAAATGTTATGAAGTATTTATTTATTTATTTGATTTACGACACAACAGTGTCTTTTATATACAGATGCACATATTACAAGTTATACAAGTACTTAAAATTATTGACAAAAATACAAAACTTATCTTAAACTAACATGTACAGGAGATACAAAAAAGTAGTAGTAATAATAAAAAGTAATTACAAAGTCATTGTTTAAAATTATTTAATATAAATATATGTTATATGTGTATTTAAATTCGATATATGTATGTGTATTACAAAATATTACCAAATTTATCCAAGTAGACTTTCGTAATTATGGAACACTTATTTTATAGTGGTAAAGAATTTAGATTTGTTTTAGTTGAACAACGCTTACATAGAACAAGATAATTGGATTTCTCGAGAATTTTATGGATAGATCTTGAGACTTAAAAATCACCTGTAGAGCAAGATGCAAGTTGCTTTGCAGAATCGAAACCTTCTACATGTTAATGCAGGGTTACTCAACTCGAGAGACAAAGTATTGTCCTTATATGTTTTGTTTTTACTAGGTTATTTATATTTATAAAGGAGAGCACAAAGTTCGTAACTATTTCTAAATATTGTTGTGATATTCTGGCGAATACTATATATACTTATATTAAAAATATCTAAATTGTTGCAAAACTCATTTCCAATTCTTTGCATACGAATTATAGAGGAGTTAATTTTATAATTAGTGTAACAATTTTCGGTATAAAAGGGATTGTGCTGTCTTGTGGGTCTAGTAGGAATGCGCAATGGAATGCTTGCGAGTAAACGAGGCGCATTGATCATTTACAGAATGATTTTGTTTAGTAATATATGGGTAGTAACTCTCCCGAGTGATTTTGTCCACGTATTCTATAAATGAAAGTTTTTCATTAAACATAATTCCTAGGTATCTTATAGAAGATACACGTTTTAATGTACATTGGTTCAGTG
The DNA here is from genome assembly GCA_949825065.1 of Odontocerum albicorne. Lineage (NCBI taxonomy): Eukaryota > Metazoa > Arthropoda > Insecta > Trichoptera > Odontoceridae > Odontocerum > Odontocerum albicorne. Next base: position 7,481,132 of record OX463851.1, read on the forward strand.
AATACTCGTAATTAAATGGATTTTTATTTATATAAAAACTAATCGACTCACATTTACTTAGGTTTAAGTGCAATTTGTTAGTGGTACAGTATTGTTGTAATTTGTTTAAATTTACTTGTAATTTAAGACAATCAGCAGAATTACTTATAACTTTGAACATTTTTAAATCATCAGCAAAAAGTAAAATCTTTAGATCACTAAGTGTGTCAACTATACCATTAACGAATAAGATAAATAATATTGGTCCTAGATGCGATCCTTGGGGTGCACCGCTAGTAACTGTAAAGTCGTAAGAAATTAATAAGAAAAACAACCGTCGATTTTGATAGTTAGTATTCGATTTTGAAAATAGCTTTCGATCCAGTAAATTGAGTCCGCTTGTTTTCCATTTGATAACGAATTAAATATATAATTTTCATATTCGAGTAGATTTGTCAGTGTGGATCTATTTGAAATAAATCCATGCTGTTGATTATAAGTAGCGCCATTACTCCTTTTATTATTGAAAATGAGTTATAATAGTGCTAATTTGTCAAAGTAGCCTTAACAATACAGCGATTATAATAAATTGCCATCCCGGGATACCAGAAATGACGACATTAAAAATAACATTCGTAGAATAATAAACCAGAAGTCAAATAAAAAAAGTGCAATGCTTCTCTAATACGATTCTATTAGGATTCTAATTGAAGGTTTTATAAATCCAAAAGATTCCAGTTTTATACGATTTCAGCAAGTCGGGACCATATTGGTTGATTCTTATTGGAATTTTAAACAAAAATTTCAATATCAACAAAACCACTATAAATATATAAATTTCAGACTTTTCACCTCAAATTTACAGTTTCGTGTATAATCATTGCTACACTGGCATGTGTGTGTGTTATATAAGAAATATTGTTGTTCAAGATAAAAAAATAATTCGTGTTTTAAGAGAAGTGGTTTTTATTTTACTGTAATTATAAACTATTAACTTAAAAATTTACCAAAGCATTTGAGATCTTCAGCTATTATATCCTAATGAAAGATCTCAAGTGCTTTATCAAAGCTTTCTTATTTTATATTTATACTTTCTTGTATATTCCAACCATTTTAAAACCTCTAATACTATACTACATGACTGAACTTAAAAACTAAAGGTCGTAGAGGCTTGTCGTGAAAAGTATGCTGTCCTCATATCGTTTAGAACGAAGTCTCACAAACTTTTTTGGTTCGCCGTCTCCCTTTTCCCCGACAATTTTTCAGCGCTTCCCTCGGGAAAACTCTTGTTACATCTCAACTAATAATTTAATTGTAAGTATAGCTGTGTCTGTAAATTTTTAATTACACCAAAATAATTATGAAACGATGTGCGTAATTTTCGTACTTCAAAAAGCTAGTTTGGAAATAAAACAACTTGGAACTCAAATTCTAAAGCTATTTATTTGTTAAAATGTAATTAATTACACATTTACATACTAAATTGTTCACTATTATAAGTAATTAAATCAATAGGTAACACTCGCTTATAAAGACCTTGTCTTATATTTTAGACCGATAGTTATAATTTGCATTTTACAATGTACGTTTCCTTGGAAAATAAAGCGAATAACATTATATAATATGACCTTTGGACCAAAATGTACGAATGGTTGGTAAGTGTGAATCTTGCGACGACGCATGAGTATGTTAACATAAGTGGATAAGTGTTTGATTTTTTTATAAATAGGTTCCCAATTTTTTTTATCGTCTTCTTATTGCCCACTTGCTCCTCAACCCCCCCCCCCCCTCCCCATTGCCCACTTGCTCCTTACCACCCCCTACTGTCCCAAGGGTCCATAAAGGAGACAATAGCCATAAAGGAGACAATAGTGCTCACTTTGGGAAGCTATGGTTTAGATCTTAATACTTCAAATTGTCTTTTTGAAATAAACCAAGCACATAAATCCGATCAATTAAATCATTTTTATTGGTGAAGTCTTTTGCATGTCTTAGTTTCTTCTAAATAATAAAAAAAATATTCTGGTTTTTCCATGCGAGACAAATAATATGCTTTATACTGTTTTAATATTATTAATAACTAGCTGTACCCGGCCACGCGTTGCTGTGGCTCAGACTGATTAAATGGAAAAGAAAGAAAAGAGAAAGGACACGTTTCTAATATGTTTAATTTCACAATGCTTGTGGGTATACAATATTTTTGACGTCTTTCAGCCACTCTCAGCCTGTCGCGTTCATTCTGTTGAGAACGGAGCAGATCTGAAGCTGCAGAACGCGATCGCCGAGCTCGCAACCGTGCATCCTTAAGTCTGGCTGCACGTCGCTCAGCTGCTTCCTCCGCATTTTGATGAACTAAAGCAGATCGATTGCACTAAAAAAGAAGAAAGAAAGATATAACAAAAACATATAAAATTGCGAAACATTAAAAAAAGAAAATACACGAACTAAAAAAAAAATATTAACGAAATATTTCACTTCAAACGCAAATCAATCGATACAGGTAAATTTTAACGCATTTCACGATATAACTATGGCGGATAAAAATTTAGTATATCGTGTGCTGCTTTTACATCCAAACAGATGGCGCTATTTTTCAATACACGTATTTGAAAATTTTATATTTATTATTTAATATTTATTATTTGATATTTAATATTCGAAATCAAAATGAAAATAAATCGAAATCTATATTGCGTGTGTTGCCGTCACGTTCAGGGGGCGCTCCCATTATTTCGTATGTTTTATATACTTGTTTATATTTATTATTTAATATTTACTATTTAATTATTTAATATTTAATTATTTAATATTTATTATTTAATATTCGAAACCAAAATGAAACTGTCAAAATTTCAAAGCAATCCGTGAAGAATTTTCGGAGATTTTTAATTAACGAACATTTGATTTTTATTTATATAGATATTTAATATTTATTATTTAATTATTTAATAATAATTCCGAAACGTCGAAAATGCAATGTGACATAACTGTCAATAAGAATTGTTTAGTTTGCGTGTGTCGCTGCAGGGGGCGCTCCCGTTATTTCGTCTGTTTTATATACTTTTTTATATACAACCATATATAAAAAAAATATATAAACACGCTTGTACTCGTATATGAATGCAACCTTTTGTCAAAATTTGAAAGCAATCGGTGAAGAACTTTCGGAGATTCGAGATTTTCTATTAACGAACATTTACATTTATATTTATATAAATTTAATATATTGCTTTATCGTTATATACTCTTATATTTTTAAACTATTTTATAAACATTTTAAAACTCAAGAATATTAAAAATACGCTTGAATTTTTTACATTTCTCGTTTTATTTTGTAATATATAGAATAAATTTGGCTACACAGTTTTAAAATAGAAATATTTCTACAATTTAAAAGTGGACAGAAATAAATTTATTAGCAGTGCTACTATTTTTTTTTAATTTTTAAGAACTATACTAATTAAATTTAACATAGTTTAAATATAGTAGCAAAAAGCAGGACTAATATTTTCATTCCATACCACCTCCGAGCTTTGCCAACAGGGCATTTCAAATTTATAGACAATAAATAATATTGTTTGATTTCTAGAAACTTTTTTCAAATAATGAATAATAAATGGAACACAAATTTCGATATTTTTTCAATATCTATGAAATATTATCACTGAGGAGACATTTTATTATTATAAAACAATTGTTTAAAAATATACATGTATTATAATATTATATAATTTACACAATACAAATTAACAATAATCAACCAACCCCGTTTTCTTTATTAGAAAAACAATGCTGAACGACTATAGTTTTCATTACGTTTTGGCATGTAAATGCCACTGTCACCAACGTAACGATTTTTCGAGTGTCAAATTTTCAATTCGATTGGAAACAAAAATTATATCATAATGTTATTATAATCATTTGCTAAAAATGTTAAAAAAGTATTTCAAATGAAAATCTATTAAAATGTCTGTTCAAATGTTCAACAAATCGGCTGGAGCTTCAAAAGTCAATTTTTTGGACGAACATGTCGATAACGTTATCACTGAGGTGCCTATAATTCACACCAGTTATCTTAATTAGCGTAAAAATGGTCGTTTAAACACAAGCAAACACGAAAATGGCTAAATTTTATAGATTTTACGCAGTGCTTGCGAATATTCACATTTTTTATACTTGGCGTGTATTGCTTTTATTTTATGAGTTAATTTGTGTTTAGCCAATTTATTTACATCTGGCATAACAAAGTTTAAGTTAAATTTAACACACTGATTATTTTTTCTGTTAAACAAACAACACTTTGTCCCTTAAGAAAAGTAATATATAAAACCTAGAATATATTGATAAAATATACGTCGAAAGTTCATTGTGAGACAAATAATCTAAAGGGGTTCTCATATATTAAATGATAAGGGATGAATATGAACTTAAGGCTTGTGTTGAGTAAGATGAAAAAAACGACTCCGAGATGGTTTTGTTTGAACTAATGAATGAAGAAAGACTTATAAAACAAATATATAGTGCAAATGTGAGTGGAAGGTGGGGTAGAGAAAGACCAAGTGAAGTATGGTTAGATCAATGAATCAATTTTAAAAGATCGAACTAAAAAAGTCAGAGAAATCGTAGGAGTTGTATGAAAAGGTTTATGGATGTAGAAATGGCCAAGGATGTATGCAGGGATAGGAAAGTTTGGTGATTTGTCCTCTCTGCCTACCCCAACATGGAAATGGCACGATGATATGTATAATATAAATCTATTCCTTATGTAGTAAAATTATTTCAATAATAACCAATTCAATTTTTATGCATTAATTCCTTCATATTTTTAATCATGCTTAGTGAGCATATCTTTTTAAATCAAACTAAAATATTCAATCAAATTATTTATTTCAGAATTCAGTGTTACGAAGTAAACTTCAAAGCAAAGTAGAAGCTCTAGCCATTGTGAGTAAGCAGCTAGACAAGGTTTCCATAGAAAGAGATCGATACAAACTGGTTGCTGAACAATTCCAAGTCCGGTATCCAGCGTCCCGGGGAAGGGGATACAAGCAGTTCTACAATGGTTCTGAAATGTCGGGGAATATGTCGGGAGCCCAACTCCTGGCCAACACAAGGGAACAAAACAAGCTTCTTGCTATGGAGGTATTCATTTTGAATTGATACCGATACCCTCGAGCATCTTGAATATTATACATAAGGGAGAGCGAGATATTGTAAAATTTTAGATTCTCCAATGTATATCAATTTAAAAAACAACTTATATTTCAAGTGTTGTACCGTGGTCTTTCGGAGTGTTGTACTGTGTGGTCTAGCTTAATGATGCAGACATTTCAGTTTTCCTCTTCAGGGCTTGTTTGTAATCAACTCCACCATAAGTGGATGTACGCTCGATACCTTCAATAATTACTTCAACCTTTGTAAAAGCCACGCACGCTTTGTCTCCCATGGTGAGATAGACCCATGATCTCACGTTACAGCTGAGACTACTATATGTCAAATAGAATCCGGTCTATTTCTTTTTCTTCGCAATATTTTTTACTTCAGGAATAAAACATTTGTCAAACTAGTCTTGGAAAAGATATTGTGTCATCCATGCTTTTTTGTTCCAGCGATAATGTAGCGGCAAAGTAGACTTATCGATTCCCTCGAAGGCTCTTGGGTTTTTTTAATTATATATCAAAAGTGGCTTCAATTTAAATCCGGCGACATTTCCACCCAACAAAAGGGTCAAACGGTCATTGAATGCTTTAAATCTGGGCATGCATTTGGCTTCTTCTCGTATGTTTGTTCTGGCATTCTCTTCCAAAAAAGGCCTGTCTCATCGACATTGAAAATTTGCTCCTGTGAATACTTTTCTTTTTCGATCATCGCTTCCAAATTATCTTTAAATTCTTCGGCAGCTTTTAGATCTGCACTTGCTGCCTCTTCACAAATCTTTACATTATGGTAGCTTTCACGTCTTTTGAATCTTTCAAACCAACCGGAGCTTGCATTAAAACTTTGGTTGCAGTTATCACTGTTCATTTTCTTTACATCTTCGAAAAGACTACGTATTTTAGTTTGGATGGCTATGAAATTAAGTGGAACATTCTTTTGTAATAAATCCTCCATCCAAATCTTCAAGTATTTTTCCATTTCATGTATGAGTCCATTTCGTTGTTTAGTAATAATCGTCGATTTTACTGATACCGATTTTTTTACTGCTTCGAGAATTCGTTTTTTGTCCTTTATTATAGTTGACACGGTTGAATGGGACAATTTAAGTTCCCGTGATAGGTCCAACACTGCTTTGCCACACTCATACTGGTTTATTATTTTAATTTTTGTTCTCTAAATCAATCGTTTTTCTTTTATTTTTATTTGACATTTTGGGATTGAAAAATCAAACAATTCAATATCTCGAAATATAAAGAGAGAGTAATCAACCGTCAATTTGTCAAACCGTTCGGGCGCACGGAAGGTGACGAACTGACGCTGTTTACGTAAAGATGATGCAATCGATTGCATCATATTAGTTAAGGTGCACACACCAATTACACTAAGGCGCACATATTATTTTATAATTTTGGCCTCCGTCGTAAGTCCGAATGGCCGTAAGTCAAGGTGGTCGTAAGTTGAGAACTGACTGTATTATAAATTTAAGGCTCAATCAGAAAATAGTATTTTAGTTATGTTCATTGACTATGCGAAATTCTTTGATACACTTATCCACAATATCCTGTTTGATAGAATTGAACAGTTAGGAATAAGAGGTCAAACACACAACAATTAAGAAACTGTATATGAACAACAGATTTTTGTTAACATAAGAAAGGAAACTAAAACTGGAAAAGAAATAAAGTGAATCGCACAGTTAATAAACTAACAAGATCATAATAAAATGTGAATTGTTTATGTTTGCAGATGACTATGCACTTTTCTCTCGAAAGGTTTTAAGCTAAATATCATTACAGTATGATATCAAGAGCCGAGCAATATGTTAAAGAAATACGTTGTGCTCAGCATGATAAATTTGATATTGTATATTATAAAGACACTTTAAAACAATGAATGAGCGATTTTTAAGGCTTAACATTTCTATAAAAAAGTCTTACATATCCAATTATATTGTTGTATTTTATTACACTTTTGTTGTACACAGTACAACCTGGCAGATTTATTGTCATGTGGAAATGTCTTCCAACCAACTGGAAAAATGTTATAGGAATCAAGCCTGCAACCCCCGAGTTAGAAAGACAACTGTCTTGCCATGAGAGGTTGTTGTTGTTACATATGCCCTTGCGGACTTATAAGTTTTTTATCCATATTAGTCAAACACTAAACATTATTGCCACTACTGTTTCACGTTATTTACATAAACTTGAGATGGTCAACAAGCTCGATACGTGGATGCCGCATCAATTGAATGAAAATAATTTAATGGACGAATTTTCTGCTCGCGACTCTACTTAAACGAGTTGTCACTGGCGATACAAATTGGATTATTTACAACAATGTTAGTCGAAAAAGATAATGGTCATAGTGGGGTGAACCAGCACAGAGGATTGGAAAGGTTGAAATGCACCTAATGCTGTGTATCTGGTGGGATTAGAAGGGTGTTGTGTACTATGATCTGTTATCACCAACCCAAACTATTGATTCCAATAAATACTGCTCACAATTCGTCTAATTGAAGCAAGCAACAAGAAAAAGCCAAGATTGGCTGATAAAAAAGGTGTTGTATTCCAGCATGACAATGCCAGACCACATGTTTCTATAGTCACTTGGCAAAAATTGTTGCACTTAACTAGGATATTTTATTGCATCAACCATATAGTCCAGTCCTTGCACCTTTTAACCTGTTCACCGCGTTAAAAATCAAATTCCACGAATCCTGTGCGCGGCACAATTTCAGCGTTTTTTAATTTCTAAGTTTAAACACATATTTTGTTTAGAACCACTGATATTTGATTACAACACCAAGTAAACATGACACTTAAGTAATTTTCTGATAATAAATAATAGTCATTACTCTTAAGGAGACTCATTAAATAAAGGAGATAAACTTAACATTATGTAAAATAAACAAAGGAATGCTACGATCAAATCAATGCTTCATGATACTCACCCAATCAAATGCATATAGCACTAGTAATGTTTATTTACGTAAGAGAGACTTAGTAATGTTTATTTACGTAAGAGAGACTCATCGCAGGACTCGATCCGCGCGACAGGTCGTTAATGCTGGAAATATTGAGAAACCAAAAAAATTCGGCGCTCTGTTTATTCAACAATATCTCATAAACTAATATATTATTTGACAAGGTTTTCAGAGATGTCGCTAGAATAAAGATTATTTTAAATTTTAGTTCAATTTTTATTCCGGTTTTGTGTCATTTTTTTTAAGTATTTGTGATTTGAAACTTGGATTGTCGTCAGATCACAGGCGTTTGTGCTCCCCGCGGGGAAAGAGTTAATGATGTCAATTATTGACCAAATTTGAACTCGTACCAAAACCACTTGGATAGTTTTTCACTAACAAATCCCAGAAATACTACAAGAGAGGATCCTTGGCCTCCCAAAAAATGGAAAGTCATTGATCAAACTTATTTCTGAATTTACAAGTAAATAATTTTATAAGCGCTAAAAAAACAGAACGAACATACACATATGTTACAACCCAGTACAGCAAAATCAGTTGAGCTAGTTTTGAGTTTAAGGTATAGGATAGGCATTTTATAATATCTAGAGATATGTGAATGTATTGAAAGATTGAATCTCCTATCATTCTGCATACTGGTAGATATCAAATCAGTTGAGCTAGTTTTGAGTTTAAGGTATAGGATAGGCATTTTATAATATCTAGAGATATGTGAATGTATTGAAAGATTGAATCTCCTATCATTCTGCATACTGGTAGATATCAAATCAGTTGAGCTAGTTTTGAGTTTAAGGTATAGGATAGGCATTTTATAATATCTAGAGATATGTGAATGTATTGAAAGATTGAATCTCCTATCATTCTGCATACTGGTAGATATCAAATCAAATAAAAAAACACCTTTTTTGCATTCATTTTTTAAATAAAACTTTTTTACTTTAGAAGTTTCAAAAGTAACTTGCAAATTAATTATTTATCTTATGTCAATGATTAAAAAATATATAAATACGGTACAATATTTTTTGTCATTCATTAATTTATATTAGTCATTGTTTAAGTAACATATGATATTTAAAAGAATGGCATAAAAGTAAATATAAAAAACTCACCTTTGAGGTTCTTAAAACAAAAGTTTAAAATTATTTTTATGAATCAGACTAACACAAACAAGTCACAACAGACTCTGAGCTATATGGATATTCTATAACATTTAAATACTCCGTTCATTAAAATGTAACGTCTTTCTTATTGTCACACATATTAACATGTCCTACCCAAATAATTTTTTTGACATACAGTTTTTAATATTGGGTGTACAAATTAGTTCGGTCCGTTTTTTTTTGTTCAAAAATGCATTTATTTCTAAATAAAATGAATGAACAGATCAAATAAATTATTGTCCATCGCTGGCTACTACTTTTTCCCATCTCTCAGGCAATTTTCGAATTCCATCTCAAAAAAATGACTCGTCTTTCGAGGCGATCCACGTTTAGAGCCAATTTTCGGTTTCTACGAAAGAAGTGAACCGGTGACCTGCCAAATCGTGCTGCATCCTTCGGAACAACCAGTAATCAGAAGGAGCAATGTCCGGGGAATACAGCGGGTCCGGTTAAACATCCCATTTGAGCGTTTCCAAATATTTTTTTACGATTTTTGCGACATGAGGCCGAGCGTTGTCATGAAGAAGAATAACTTTATCATGTCTTTGCTCGTATTCCGGCCGTTTTTCTCGCAATGCACGGCTCAAACGAATTAATTGTAGCCGATACCGATCGCCCGTAATGGAATCGCCAGATTTGAGCACCTCATAGAAAACAACATCCCTTTGGTCCCACCAGATAATGAGCATGATCTTCGAACCATGTACGTTCGGTTTTGGTGTTGATGTTGAGGTCGATGGCAACGATTGTATTTTTTACTTCTTGGGGTTGTCGTAGAATATCCACTTCTCATCTCCAGTTACAATCCGATGCAAAAAACCTTTTCTTTGTTGACTTTGAATCAGCTGCTTGCAAGTGAACGCCTTTCAACGTCTCTCGGTTTCAGTTCAGAGTGAGGCTTGTCTTCGACGCTGAAATCTCCATCCTTGAAACGTCGAAACCATTCCCTACATGATTTATCAGTTGGAGCAGCGTCACCATAAACTTCGACAAGCATTCGATGGGCTTCAGCTGCACTTTTCTTCCAATTAAAGCAGAAAATTAAAACCTCCCGCAAATGCTGCTTGGTTAACACAAAATTCGACATTTTCAACACTGTACAAAACAAGGTTTTTGCATGAAACTCAAAGCGATATAAACTGAATATTATTGGCAGATGTCTAACCTCTCTGAAACCGCCAAAATCGGCTGTCACTATGAACCATTCATAACAGCCAGAGCCATCTTTTGGAAACGGACCGAACTAATTTGTACTCCCAATAAATAAATATGTAGAGAAATATTCATTCATAAAACAATTAAGTTAACGAAAAGAACAATGAAATGCGTACATTCTTCCCAATATTTTTCAATGCACACATTTCTAGAATGAATTGTAGCATTAACCATAATTTTCTTAACCCTTTTAATCCCACTGGGCCGATCATCGGCCCCAACTGGTTGGTGTATTGTAAAAATCTCACGGGGCCGATCATCGGCTTCAAAGTTTTCATACAAGTTTTTTATGTTGAATATATATTTTTTGTAACTTTGAGAATCATTCACTTTTAAAAGAATGCATTTAAAACTAAATATTAACTAAGATAAAAAATAAAATATTATCTACTGTTTTTTTGCCAAAATATGCTGGGATTAAAATGGTTAAACAAAAGGTGAAATGTTAATGTTTTCAATGTCAACAATTTATCATAAACTTGTCACGATTTTAACTTAAAAATAAATGTTTATTATTTTTATTTTTTTTGTATTTGGCTTGAGGAAAGTAAATACCAAGGACTAGTCATGCAGTACATAGTCACAAAGTGCAAAAAAGTGTATTTTTGCCCAATATAATCATTGCATACTCAATAATTATATTGTTACAAAAGACAACCATGTTACTGGTTGTTATAGAATATTTCATGAAGAAGACCTCTTCTTCTGTGTTGTGACCTCAATGCTATGAAATTGCTGTATATTATCGTGCACATTCATCTCCAGCTCTCCCGGCATCCTGCTGTCCGTAGAGCTTGTGCTAAAGGCAGGCTTGTAGCACTCTTCACCTAATCACTCCGATGCATAGGTGATCTACCTCTGCTCCTGCGACTCCACATTGCTAGTGAGCATGAGTGTTTCCGTCTCCTCCTTATGCAAAATGTGACCGTCTCCGAGATGTTAAGTTCTTCTAGCATAGAGCCATTTATTTGTCGTTCTGTCTATGATACACCCAGAAATCATCAATATCACAACTCGATTCTTCTCAGGCCTTTATTGTCGCAAGTTTATGAGGCAAACATGAATATAGAGGAAATTAGAGTTTTAACAAGCAGTATTTTCACTCTTCGAGAAATGTTTGTTTCTCTAAATCAATTCTTACCTCGACAACCAATTTTTTTCTCTTAATTTCAATTTCATATCCACCATTACATTGATTGTAGACCATAGATAAATAAAACCATATACAATCTCCGGATCTTGATGCGTTATTTAATTATTTTATCAATAATCATGATTTTTGTTTTTAATTTATTAATTTTGATTCCCATTAAGTTGCTTTCACCTTTTATACGGTGAAATATATCTGACATTTAATCGAAAGAAAAGCACTAGTAAACATTTATTTTAGAAACAATTTGTTTGATATTTTAATTCGAGCATATGACACCTATAAAGCACCTAAAACACGACCAATTGACACTGTTGCTTGCTCTGAAGATGGTAATTCCACTTGAAGAAAAGGTAACGTGACACTTTGCCTACCTTAATTTCACAACTTGGTGGTAATAAATAATAAGCTCGATTCTTCCAGTCCTTCATTATCAATAGCAGCCTGTTTAAATATGTGCTTTGTACTACTGTACATTTTATATCCAGGTGAAGTATTTTTTGACACATTTAAGAAGCTTGAAATATTTTGTTTTTGTTTCTCATCTGCTGAGGATTCATCTGGTTTTAACAAACATGTTTCTTCACATGTTGAGCTACCATTTTTGTTTTCTTTTTATACAGAGATATGCTCTTATGAATGGGGAAGCCGTATCTTCAGCATCATTTTGACTGCTCATTGTTTGTAGTTTTGATTGAAATTTTATTTCAATATCTTAAGACTCATTTTATAACTTCATTCTCTAGATTTTTCATCATCTTCATCAATAAAGCAAGGCAACATTAGTTTAGAGACAGGTTTTTCTTGAAACGTGTCAGAGGTTATTGAATCCATTCAACAAATATTATTTCAGTCTGCTTAAAAAATTTAGGCTATCATATTGTATTGTATTATATTTTCGTTGTATCCAGTACAACTTGGTGAGCTTATTGCCATTCTTATAACCATCCAGAAAGATGTTAGAGGCCTTAAGAAATAACCATACGAATGCTTTTTAAAAAAAATCGGAGTTTCTTATGCGAAAAAAACCCGCAATCCCTAAGTCAGAAGACAGGTGCTTTACCGACTAGGCCAAAAAAGTCACCATCTTTAGCATTTTAAATTTAAACTATGTATTTTAAATGGAAAATGATTGCTGACTATGTTTCTTGAACTAAGAATGAAATGAATTTTCATTTTAATATATTTTTTTGTAATTCTAGGTGGAAACACTCAAACACAAGTTAGAGGAAGCAGAAGAAGATATAAAAATTTTGAGGAAACAAAAAAGGAGCCCACAAAGATCTGCTGAGAGAAATTTTGGACCAAATGCTCTGAATGCATTGAGCTATGAAAGAGAGGAGTTGGTCCGTCAGTTGGAGAAATTGAATAAAAAGGTAAACAGAAATCTTGAAATATAATTCATCTGATCATTTCAAGCGAAAAAAAGTTATCAAAGGCTTGAACATTGTGAAACTCCATATTGGAATATTTAATAATAAATTACTTTCTTATTCCACTAATTACATTAATCCCCGCTTCAGGTGTTTCTACCTTCTATCCCAAGGTTCTCTTCAGGTGGAATGATTCTGATTTGTTCAGAGATCTGTCTTAGATCAGACTTTTGTCATGTTACTATAGACGACCCACATCGTAAGTGTGTGTGATCTATAAGCCCAAAAGGAAAATGTTAAGAATTGTGCAACCTTTTGAATTCTTTGGTTATTTATTTTTTTACTTATGGCTTTTTATATCTGTAATATTTCTAAATTTATTGTTTTATATAATTTTTGTGATGTATGCAAAACTTGAATTTTACTGTCTTTGAAATTATGATTTGTTTCTACTATATACAATATATGGTTTGCAAAGTCTGAGAAATTATGATTTGTTTCTACTATATACAATATATGGTTTGCAAAGTCTGAGAAATTATGATTTGTTTCTACTATGTACAATATATGGCTTGCAAAGTCTGAGAAATTGTTATTAGATAAACAACGTTTATGTTCTTGTATTCTAGAGCCCATGTTTCATTGTATTGTATTACACTTTCGTTGAATACAGTATAACCTGGCGAGCTTATTGCCATGTGGCAATATCTTCCAACCAATCTAAAAGATGTTAAAGAGGCCTTAAGTGAAAACCAGACTGGAATCCTTTTAAAAATATCCGGGTTCCAATAGAAATCAAACCCGCAACCTCCAGGTCGGGAGACAAGTGTCTTACCAACTAGGCCACAGAGGTCTTAATTTGTTCACGGTGTCATTCCAATACATGCACTTTTATAAGCACATTTTATTTCATATATGCTACTATTATGTGATTTATCTCCCTTGTCTTTTTACCTATACGATTGATGGTTGAAGAGTCTCGGAGTTAGAAACACGTGTAGCAGGGATTAATGTTATTAGTGAAAACAAAAAATATGTTGTTTATTATATTTTTATTGGTTGGAAACATTAAAATTATTTTTTTTCTATTCGTTTGGTACCCCTTCAACACATCAAATTCGTGATTCTAACATATGAAGGGTAGCCGGAAGACAACATTGTCTTTGGAAATAATAATTGAGTTTTCAGGTTTAGAATTTTAATAAATTTAACTATTTACGGAAAATAATATCATTTTACAGGTTGAACACCTTCAAGCTGATCTAAGATCAATGTTAGATGAAAAAGAAGATCTGATAAATGAAAGAGATGCCTATAAATGCAAGCTGCACAGGCTCAATCATCAATTGATGGTAGCTTTGTCGAAGAAAACTAAGTCTAACGGAGGGGAAGGAGCCAAGCCTGGTCCTGTGCTAGACATTGACTCTCTCATCATGGAGAACAGATATCTACAGGAGAGACTAACCCAGGCTATAGCTGAGAAAGAGCTTGCCACGCACGCGCTAACAAAGTATAAGGTAAGCAATTTAAATTTATCAAACAAAAGGAGAAATTTCCTATGAATTTTGCATTTTCAATAAATAAATTCTTGAAGAACTTTATCTCAATTTTTAGAAAATTAAGCTAAAGTTGTTATTGAATTGTTCCAAAAATAATGGCTGATAACCTTCAAATTCAATCTAACATGACTTTACAATAAATAAACTTTATTTATTAAAGTAAGACCATTTAATTCTAGGCTTTTTGCTTATTTATGCCTATAGAATAAAATACAGGCAGATTATAGTAGAATTCAAGAATCTTCACTTCTTCGGTCACATTTTGCACAAGGAGGGCATGGAGAGAAAATCATGGGCAATGTGAAGGGTCACAGAAGCAGAGCTAAAACACATATGCGCTGGAGTGACCACAGGCTGTTTGAACAGTGGAATGCCGAGAGAACTAGAGAAGAATATGCACAACCTACAACAATCTCAATCTGGGTCACATTCCTCAGCATTGAGGTCACGATGCAGAAAAAAAGTTATAGAATGGAAATATTGTTTTGTGTATTAGGATCTGAACAACAAATTACACTAAACATTAATTTTAAATATCATAAAAAGTTTTCACTATTGAATATAATAAGAAATAAAGGTGTAGCAAGTAGGTTTTTTGTTGTGACTACTTATTTACAGTTATATTAACAAAACTTCAACCAATACTGTCATTCAAGTAGAGAATTCATATGATTTGAACTTGGACAAAACAACTAGTACCCAATTCAAAGTTTTAAAGTAATAACTATCTAAATATTTCTCTTAAAAAATTGAGGAGAGAGACATAAAACTATGTTTCGTGCCTACTTTATATTTCTTTTGCGTGATATAGTTTCTTCCCTCTGCTCAAAGCAGCTATAGTCTTCTATCATTGCTGCATCCCATCTTTCTGGGTATTTTGCTTCCAAGATCTGGATGTCTTGATGGAATAACCCTTCTTGCTTGTCACTTCTAGTACCTAAATTCTCTGAGAAAAGTCTAAATTTAAATCGTAGTTTTCAAATGGGTTTTCACCAAGATTTTTTTCGTTTTGATGTCCAAGGAAACCTTTTATCACATATATGAAAGATCCCACATCGCAACTTCTTAGATTAAAAGTTTGTCTTTAAATTTTTATATATGGCTAAACCTTAAAACATGTGGTTTCAGACGAAGAACTGGCGGAACACTAGGCAAACAAGAAATTCAATTGTTTGGAATAAATAAGGATAAAATAATGCAAAAACGGTACATTATAGAAGATTTTGGAAATGAGATACAAAAATCTACAAGAAATACATATTTTCAACAATATTACCAATATTTTGTTGCCTGTGTTATTTGTTTAAAATCAAATCAAATGTAAAAACATAAAATTAATACATTATCACAAATTAATGCAGACTATAAATACAGTTATCAATCATTACTTTTTTAGAGTATTCTGGAAACCAAGCATCGCAAGGGTGTAATAAAGTTGGGCTCCAACACAGCAAATGCAGTTGTAACACATAAACAAGGTATTATTTGATAAAACAAATTACAATAAATAAGGTATATTTTTAATATTCATTTGAAATATAAAGATATATGTACTTCAATAGAAAATTACTCATAACATAAAAAAAATCTCTGAACACCTACATTTTTTCCTATCATTGTAGATTTTTATTACTTATTCTGAAAGTGCATGAAAAATAAGGCACCTTTGTTTTTATTTATTTTATGTCCTTGAAAACAATTACAAAATTTTAAATATGCATACTTGTGATGTACCATGAATTATGAGTGGGCCAATTTAACTGTCATTTTATTTATACTGGCTGAGATCAAACTTATTCTTAAAGCATTCAATATCAAGAACTAGGTGTAAATTATCTTGAATGAATTTTTGCTAAAAAAATAGAATTAATCTTATAGTGTATGATGAAAATAACAGTGAAAATTATATATCCTAACTGTATCCTCTAGTCACACTTTATATCACTGATACATTTATAAAACTACACTCATCACCATTTAGTTGGATGCTTGTCTAGACAAATGATGTGAGAGAATGGGACCTTTTTCTCACTATTTTTTTAAATATTTCGACTCAATACATTGACACTGTCGCCCAATATTTAGCATGTTTGTTTAGCACTCAAGCATCCCGTGTTTCTGTGTAGTCCTCCTTGAAAACTCATTTTCATCTACATTTATTATTGCCCTAGCACTTAGTAGCTTCCTAATATTATTTGGACTAACTGTTGTTACGGAATAGCTTATATCTTTCGGAATAGCTTATAAAAGTACCAAACTCGACTTTTTATATTTGTAACATTTTTACACTTTAAATCAAAATTTACATGAAAAACATTGTTCTTTTGACATACGAGGGTGGTCAGATAAGTACTTAGCCTACAAAAGAATAACAAAAATTTTGGAAAAGTGGCGATTTATTTCTCAACATAATCTCCTTTGAGTTCGATACACTTGACCCAACGATGCTCCAACTTCTTTAACCCGTCTGAAAAATACGTTTTCTGGAGGTCTGCAAAGTAGGCCTCCGTGGCGGCGATAACCTCCTCATTCGACTCAAATTTCTGCCCGGGGAGTGACTTTTTCAAATTTGGAAACAAAAAGGCCAAATCCGGAGAATATGGTGGATGGGGCAGCAGTTCGTAGCCTAATTCTACCAATTTGGCCGTGGCGACGGCGGAGGTGTGAGCCGGTGCGTTGTCATGATGGAAGAGCACTTTTTTCTTCGCCAAATGGGGCCGTTTTTTCTGCAATTCGGCGTCGAATCGGCCCAATAATTCGGCATAGTAGAGCCCTGTGACTGTTTTGCCCTTCTCCAGGAAGTCAATGTAGATCACACCTTTTGAATCCCAGAAAACGGTGGCCATCACCTTTCCGGCCGATAGGACAATCTTCGCCTTCTTCGGAGCACGTTCGCCGGGTGAAGTCCACTGTTTCGACTGTTCCTTGGTCTCGGGTGTGTACCAGTGTATCCATGTTTCGTCGACGGTCACGAAACGACGCAGAAACTCCTTCGGATTGCGCTTAAACATCGTCAAACACTGCTCTGATGTGGTCTCACGGTTGCGCTTGTCTGGAGTGAGCAAACGCGGCACCCATCGCGCCGACAGCTTTCTCATGCCCAATACTTCATGCAGGATATGACCCACGCGGTCTTTTGAGATGCCTACTGTCTCAGCTATCTCACGCACCTTCAATCGGCGGTCTGCCAATACGAGATTGTGGATTTTTGTCACGTTATCCTCCGTGGTAGCCGTTTTCGGAGCACCTGGGCGTGGCTCATCAAAAACTGACGTGCGACCACGTTGAAACTCGTTAAACCAATTTTTGACGGTCGCCATCGAAGGAAAAGAGTCACCGTACACAGCATCGAAGCGTTCTTTGATTTCGCTGCGCGATTTCCCTTTCAAAAACAAGAATCGAATCACCGACCGATATTGCTATTTTTCCATTTTTCTCAAATCTGCGGATACGCTCGCTTCCACACGCGGTCAAAACAAAACTACGCGTCCGATTCGGTTGAAATTTTGACAGTAACTGTCAACGAGAATGTACTACGCGATAAAAAATTTCTCTTGCGATAGTGGTGCCATCGGGTGGTGAGGCTAAGTACTTATCGGACGCCCTCGTACATGGAAAATTCGCCAATTTTTAATCTTCAAATTTTCATGAAGTTTGCATGTTTAAATTTTACAGTCATTTCAATTTTTTAATCTTACTGAATGTTAATTTTTAGGATAATAAATGCTGTGACTAATCCTAAAACCCCATTAATTCGCAAATACATAGCGAAAAATTGTAAAACTGATGAAAAAAGGCACTAATTTCATAAAACATTTATATAATTTCGCATACTCCTCAAAAGCATATAATTATACTGATAAAAAACTGACTATCCTAGTGAAACAAAAATATAACTAACAAGTTTTGAGAAATATTACATAATTTTCTCAGAATAAATATATTGATATATGATATACTGGATAGATTTTAAACAAATCACTAATTAAATATACACTTTAATTGACAAAAAGAAAAATTAATTTAAATTACTTTTAAATGTCACTTATGTTTTGTCTTGAATAAATCGTCTATTTTTCTTAGTTTTCTGCAACTTTGCACCCTGATGTCGCTCTTCGCCTATTAACCAAACATCTTAAACTTATTTATTATAATCTAAGCCGTCTGATACACAGTGATAGGATAATGCGAGGACCACATATGTTACAAGGATGCCTCATTCACAATACAACACAGAGTATATAAAATCTCACTTACAATCTCACTTAAAATATGATTTTTTTATTGCATTTTTATACCACACTGAATATGTACACCAATCCAATTTTTTCCATTATATCGAGAGTGTAAGCTCATTAAATTATGCTTACTGAAAAGTTTACCTCATTGGAAAAGTAATATATCAGGTCTGTAAATATGAAACCGATTTTTTTTTATAGAAAATACACATTTATTGTATGAAAATGGTAAAAAATATTTTATTCAAAGTATTGCCCATCGCTAGCTACACATTTTCCTCATCTCTCTGGCAATTTGTGGATGCCACGACAAAAAAACTGTTGCTCTTTTGAGGCAAACCAATCATCGAACCATTTTCGTAATCAGTGAAGCGCAACTCAGCAAGTGCGTGCCCCATTGATGCAAATAAGTAGTAATCGGATGGAGCCAAGTCTGATGAGTAAGCCGCATGCGAAAGTATTTGACAACTAAACGCCTCAATCGTTTCCTTGACCGGTTTTGCTGTGTGCGATGGTGCATTATCATGAAGCAAAATCACTTTGTGTTGCCTCTTTTGATATTCTGGTCGTTTTTCATGCAATGCTCGGTTCAAATCCATCATTTGTTGTCGGTAGCGTTCAGTATTAACGGTTTCGCCAGGTTTTAGCAGCTCATAATAGATAACACCAAACACAGAGCATTGTCTTCCGTCCATAGCGATTTGGCCTTGCAGTCGATGTCGCTGGTTTGCGTGGAGTTACCCATGATCTTTTACGCTTAGGATTCTCGAAATATAATCAATTTTTCATCGCCAATCACAATTCAATGGAGAAATGATTTTCTTTTGTACCTGGCGAGCAGCATTTCTCAAGTGGTTTTTCGGTTTTCCTGCTGTCTTTCATTCAGATCATGTGGAACCCATTTTCCCACCTGGATCTTTCCCATGGCTTTCAAACGTATGGAGACGGCTTCTCGTGTCACATTTAATTATCCGCGAGTTGTTGTTGCGTTTGAGCGTCATCCTCATTCAACAATGCTTGCAATTCCGCATCTTCAAACTTTCTCAGTGGTCTTCCACATTCTTCGTTTCTCATGTCGAAATTGCCACTTTTGAATTTTTTAAACCACTCAAAGCACTGTGATTTACCAAGAGCATGCTCACCGTAAGCTTCGACAAGCATTCAATGTGATTCTGCAGCAGTTTTCTTCAAATGGTAACAGTAAATCAATGCTGTCTGCAAATCGTAGTTTTCAGGCACAAAAACAGACATGTTCAACGCTATAAAATCATATGTAGCTGTCAATGCTGTCTGCAAATCGTAGTTTTCAGGCACAAAAACAGACATGTTCAACGCTATAAAATCATATGTAGTTGTATTAACTTGTTTTGTTGTGAGTAAACTTGTTTTGTTGTGAGTTAAAAGACTTTGACAAATTGTGAGTTAAAAGACTTTGTAAACACAAGAAAAAGGCGCCAATGACGCGGTTTGACAGTCACTACATTGACAACTAGAGCCACCTATGAGCAAATTCCGGTTTTATATTTACAGACCTGGTAAATGAAGTGACGTATATGTCAGATACATGCAGGTTCGATTATATGGTGGCTGGGAGGACAGAGAGTGCAAAGACACTATTCATGGTAGTGCTAGTATTACACCACTACAATATAACATTTTTCTACCTTTCCTACTCTAGGAAGCTTACTGAGTTTTGGTTTTAATGGGCCTTATTTTAGCTTTTAAATAAATAATTACCCTGTTATATCAACACTTAATTTTAATGCTTATAGATATAGCTAATGCATATTTTTTTAATACAGTAAAAGAACTTCTAGAGAGTGGCTCCACACAAGACCTACCTGTCACTGCAGCCACAATAACAGATCTCAGGGCACTTAGCTTTGGTCTCTTAGATGCCCTTAATGACAAATCTTTAGCACTTTCGCATCAGAAGAAGGCGAACAGGTATGTTTACATATATTTTTTGAGTATTATGTATAAGAAAACTATTATTGCAAAAACTAATCGCACATCCAAGTCAATATTACTTTTAATCTGCAAAGAGTAAACATCAAATGTATTTAAAAAATATGTTATAATTATTGATTGTATATTTTCTATACACTCGAGGAGTTTCTATTATTTATGAAAAATTGGTATACTTTTTATAAAACTTATTTTTATTTTATAGAATTTTAGCTACTCGTATTACAGAATTGGAAAAAAGATTAGAAGGCACTTCAGACACGGAGGAAAGAATCTCATTGTTCCCTTCAAAAGTTTTCTTAGAGTCGTATTGCTCTTCTGAAGTTGATACATATGAAATTAACACTGATGTACAGGTAAAAAGCAATGACACTAATTCCGCAGAAGAAGTCAGAGATCAGCCAGAGATCATAAATGGAATAAATAATGATGAGAATAAAGAACATACTGAAATCTCAGAAAAACCAAAGAGAAGTATAAAGAAAACCAAAGAGTGTAATCCAAAAGAATTGAGAAATAATGAAACCAATACCTACAATGAGACATTCAATAAGAATGATTTTCAAGAATATGAAGATGAGAATCTCCCACCAGAACTACAGAAGTTGGTGCAAGAAGCGTTAGACAACATGTACCTGGAAGAGCAGCAAACTCAGTGATACCATTATTAAAAATAAATACGTTTATAAAACAAAATTCGTGTTTACACATTTCAAATATCAATTTATGACAATGATATTTGAGTACATGTTACATACAGTAATCCCTCCATTTATGTGATCTCCGTTACCACTAATTCACTTTAACGCAGTTTATTCTGTTTGATATTTTAAATGCATAATAGTGACGTATGTTACGTAATTATTTGGCATCTGAACTGATATTTTTTGCTACTGACAATATGTATAGTATTATTTTGTTTCTTATTTTATTATTGTAAGATTAACTACATTAACAATGAAAAATTCATCCAATGGTAGTGATTTTAAATAGGTACATCAAATTATAAATTCTTTAATTTTTTTCTTCATAGAAATAAAAGTATACCTCTCACCAAAATCTATTTGACATTAATCAGTAACTACGAATACAGTAAAAGTCCGTTAATTGGAATAATGAAAATTCATATTTTTCGCCATTTTCTAGCTTCGAAAAATGACTTTTCATAATAAAATCTACTGTTAATTTGAAAAACCGCATATTTTGTATTGTTTTTTTTGCTGAAAAGTATTTATGAATTATAATATTTCAAAATTTATGTCAGATCCACGTAGAAGCTGCCCTGGCGACGAGACAACTGGTGTATTATACTCCAGAGAGTGATTAAATTCCCGGGGCTCCCCCTATATATACGAGGCGTATCCAGAAACTAAGTGTACTGAGGCTCTCACGACCGGATGGATTTTATTTTCGACATGTTGGCTACACTTCCGTGTAGCCTGACCCTTCCCCTCCACAACGAGACCGGTTCGAGGTCAGTACGTTGAGAAGTGTCGACGCGACAACACGTTTCGTGAAAAATGTCAATCCCATCTCCCGCCAAGTTGAATCGAGTGGAGGCCGGGCAAGAGTTTTTGAGGCGCTGCAAACTCCATGGAGATGAATTTCTCCGCTCCATCGTTACTGGAGATGAAACTTGGGCTGCACTTCACCACCTGCATTGAGAGGAATGGCGACTATGTCGAAAAATAGCTTACATATGTACTACGGTAACCACGTAATTTTTTTGTTTAAATAAAAAAAATTGTAACCTACAAAAATTCAGTACACTTACATTCTGGATATGCCTCGTATATATAAGGATCAATATCCAAATATCACACAATTATTATCGTAAGTGTGGGGTTTTAAGTGTTCTTTTCGTATCAATTTTTCATTTTACCTTGAATAATTTCACAACTATGAACATCACTTTGCCGAAAACTTGGAATTGTAGATTATTATATCGTACTCGCGACCAAATAAAAACCAGTGACATTATCATATTTATATTATGCATGCAAACATTAACAACTTAACTCATCGATCAATAAGTCCCGGAACTAACCAACAGATGGCGCCTCTAATAACAAATCCATACCATTTTCAGTTAGTACCAACCTTTAGAAGTTACGTGTCAAACTTTCATGACATTCCGACATTGTGTCATTGAGTTATAGTGGTTTTAGTGACGCTACTTTTGCTATTTTCAAAACAATGGAAAAAACCGAATTTCGTGTGTTGATAAAACATTGCTTTTTAATGGGAAAAAATACCGTTCAAACTCAGCGATGGCTTGAAAAGTGTTACCCGGGCTCTGCTCCGTCGAAAACAACCATTTGTCGGTGGTATGCTGATTTCAAATGCTCATTTGTGTCGTACAGACACAAATGATGCTGAACACTCTGGTCGTCCAAATGAGGCTGTTACACCAAAAAACATTTAAAAAAATCCGTTTTCATATTTACAGACCTGATAGTTAGGTAAAAAGGGCTGTGATGTTTCCAGCCATTGGAAATTGCTGTGCAAAGTCTTGTTTTTTTAGTGATCGTGTAATTCATAATTCAATTTTTTTTGTAAAATTTGACCCATGAATTTCGAATTAACGCACTTTTACTCTATAGACTTATAAAAATAATTAAACCTGGTTTAACTGATTTAGAATAAAATATCTAGAAATGTCAAAGATTACCTATTTTACAAAGCATTCAATGGCTCCATTTACATAGTTTTCATTTACTTGCTGTTTTCCTGGAACCAATTGCCCATCGTTAATGGAGGGATTACTGTACTTATTTTCTAATTGTGAACTGTTTTCAAACTATAAGCGATCAATTTGATATGCACAAATTTAATAATTCTTTACATTGTTAGTTAAAATTTGATTAGTACCTGATAATTTGCAATACCTTAAAGTTGACATTATCTTTTTTCTTTCTTGGCAATGTGTAAATATCATTCATGTAAACACTTACATTTTTTTATGTATTTTTCAATTAAAAATACAAATATATATAGATAAACTTGTTTAAGAATATTTATATCAGGCCAGTTATGTACTTGAAGAAAATATTTATTTTATTATTTTGGATTGTGAGGAATTACCTTGTTATTAAATTTTTTACTATTTTTATTTGTAGATTACATTGATTTGCTTTTCTGAAATGATTTTTATTATTGTTAGGTATTAAAATATATATAGATTTACATTTTTATTACGTTTTAATAAACCATTGGGTTATCGAATAATTTATTTATGTTAACAACCAAAGAAATTTACACTAAAGCGCAATTTTTGTTGTGCCTCAGAAGAATGCTAAAATGTAAGTTATCAAGAGTGTATAACACATTTTAATATTACAGATTGCTAAAATACGTATTGTTAATTTTGAACACAGTTGAAAATAAATGATCTGTACTATTTTGAATTTGTTGCTAGTCTTGCGTTTTAAATTTGTTATATTTCTTTAATGTCTTAATATTTTAAGTGGTCAATATTTTTTCCTATTAAGTAATTTGGATAACCCCAAATAAAAAAGTATTATTATATGACACATTTTTTAAATATTGCTGTGCAATTTTTAGATATTATAGAAGAGGAGGAAATAATTATGATCTGAAATAGACAAGAGATTTTTTATCTCATGATTTCGAAGTTAGTTTAAGTATTGTATGAAAAATATTTGAATGAGTAATAGAAAATTATTCTTCCACTAGATTGCTGGGGTTAACGAGGACAAAACCTGTTTTCATTGAATCATGTATCACGAATAATGGACCAAATTTTTAACATATGTATGTCTCATACACAATATCAAGTAATTGATTCTAGATAAGAATGCATAACTATCGTTGTTTAATAAAAATATCAATTATAATACATATTGTAGCACCTATTTTACTGTCCAATAAATCTTATACACTCAACTTTTGACTCCTAGGATTTTTTCCTTTATACAAAGATATATTGAGATCACCATTCTTCCCATGTTTGAAGAAAAAAAATGTATTTTACCATTCACAAAATATACAATGCAGCAATGACATAAGTGGTAAGTTACTAATGCAAGCACAATTAGCCATTTGAAAAAAGTAGGAAAGAACCACCACATCACATTTAACACCATAAAATGTTTCAGGTCTTCTTGATAAATTAAACTCCCTTTTTTGGATTCATTTAGAAAATTAAACAGTATTTTGACAGTCCTATACTTATTTATTTAGTGATTATCGTTTTACTATATGATGTCAAACCTTGATCAGATCCTTGTCGAGTTTGACAAAACGATTGCATGATCAAACAATATTCACTAAATAAATAATATAGATCGGTGAAAAACTGTTTAATTTTCAAAATTTTCCCGCCTCGTCTTCTGGATTTTCCTGTATGGTCTTGTATATACATGGACATTGAGGAAATTGATGAAGTGAAAGATCAGCCTTTAAAGTGTGATGCCAGCATTGTACATTACATATCTTATGGAGAAATGTGTACTAATGCTTCCATTTGTGATAAAATAACAATAAGAGAATTACTTCTGCCACATGCATTTGACCCATTTTAACATACATCCAGGAAACCACAGACAATCTACAGAACTTGTGATTTTTTTCGGTATCATATGAACCAGCACCCTTCAGATACAGTGATCTCTTAAGCCTTAAGGGGTGCTACTATTGAAACAGTTTAATGACTTAGATTCACCATACTGTCACGGAATAGATGTCCATTCCACTCTTGATACTTTTTGCTCATTCTACTTTACTTGATCTATTGAATCTAAAAAATTACAGTAGTATTGAAATGATTATATTTTATGTTGATTATTACGTAAATATATTTAATATTGTATGTACTTATTAAATGTGATAATAATTATTTCATCTGCATATTTTTTACACTTGTTTCATAATCATGTTGAATTTAATTATGTATTATATAAAAATTATAAACCTTCCATATTTTTAGTATATAATTTAAGAGCTCTTCATCAGGCAAGAGTTTGCCTCAAGAATTCCTGAGCAATTCATAATTTTTTTTTTTATAGCCACATACATTTTTATTGATAGCCACATAATTAGGAAATACAACTTAAGATTTAAACCATAGTAAATTGAAATTTCATTATTAGATAAATATATATATATATATATATATATATATATATATATATATATATATATATATATATATATATATATATATATATATATATATATATATATATATATATATATATATATATATATATATATATATATATATATATATATATATATATTTATATATATTTATTCTGCTTTGTGCTCGGTTTTTTTTATAAATCAGGAATTTTTCATATACCATATAATATATATTGTACTTAGCTATTTACTATATTAGTGTATTAAAATATAAATTGCTTAAGTAACAGTACAAATGTGTATTCATATTAATAAACTCAATTAGAATTGAAGGAAATATATTTTAAATATACAATTTTTACTATTTGAATCAATATTCACAAATAGCATATACGAGTATCAGTATTTTATTTTAAAATAAATTTCATGTTATACAATTATGTACCACAAGTGCCTGTTTAGATGTGTTATAAAAATAACTATATTTAAAGTAACATATATACACTTCTGAATTATATTTAACAGATTGAATTATATTTAAGCCTCGAAGCATATTCCAGTTTTACGTATTGCTATATGAATAATTTTAATTAAATACTAATCAATTTAATATATTAGAGATAAACTATAAGTATCAATCAATTTTCATAAACTTCAAGAGTCTCCCCTGTATCTTTGAGGGTTATGTACCCCCAGTGGAAGCTAAAAACCGCAAATAGTACCCTATATATACCATGTTTTTTCTATACATATCTATGATAAAGTTTAATCAATAAATTAGGCACATTAGAGATCAACAATAATAACTTCTAATAAAATAACAATATTCTGTATTAAAAGTTGTGTGAATGTCATCTCTCTCTCTATGTCTCCCAAAATATATTATTGTACTGGTCTCACTCACTCTTGTGATGATATTATCACCTGATGATATTTTAATAAATATTTTCAGAGTGCGGTTAACGCATGCAACAGAAACCACGGATAAAGGGGGGCCACTGTACAGTGAAGATTCTACAATCTAAACAGGCACTAAATTAAGATCTCTAAATATTAAATTTTACCCAGTGACAGTTTTCAAATGTTATCATTTTCTATTTATCTAGTCCGAAATATAATAATACATACTTGATGTACAAAAAAGTTAAATGTTTATATCCAAGTGAAATTTAACTTTTTATCTTAATAATTCAAACATTCCATTAGCTTTGCGCAATTTTTTTAAGGTTTTGTTTTAGTATATTGGAAAATGTATACTTATTAAGTCATAAAAAATAATATTATAAGGAGTGAAGTGTGGATGTTATAATTTTTTTTTTATTCTCAAATAAAAGGGAGAGTGTGCTATGTAACATATGTGTATAATATTATATGCTACGAGGGTAGTCCCAAAAGTACCCGACCTAACAAAGAAAACACAAAAAATTTGGGAAAAAATATTTTTATTTCTCAACATAGTCTCCTTTCAGCTCGACACACTTTTCCCAGCGAAGTTCAATAGCTTCGATACCCTGTTTATAGTGAGAACCGTCGAGCGCCTCAAAATAGCCATCAACCGCAGATTCCACCTCTTCATTGTTGGCAAATCTTTTACCACCGAGCCATTTTTTCAAGTTTGGAAAAAGAAAATAATCCGAGGGGGCTAAATCTGGCGAATAGGGTGCGTGAGAAAGCAATTCGAACTTTAATTCATTGATTTTGGCCACCGCGATAACGGATGTGTGAACTGGTGCATTGTCTTGATGAAAGAACACTTTCTTTTTCGCAAAATGCGGCCGTTTTTTCTTGATTTCATCACTCAAACGCTGCAATAAGTTCGCATAATACTCACCGTTGATTGTTTTTGCATCGACGACCAACGCACCGCAGACAATCCGAATTTAGCGAGACACGACCAAACCTACCCCCCACTTCCGCATCACCCATCTGTACGACTCTGCAGATCCGGGAAAAAACGCCACTCGCTGCTGTTATCCACGTACCTACTTCGACAACGGGAAACAGATAACCAGTCCAGGCGTCAGATGCACCGGAACCTAACGTTCGCGTAGGGCACGCGCTCCCTACGTTCACTAGGAGGGGAGCCATGTAGGATACCTACGTCCCTAAATAAATAAATAATTGTCAAACATAATTTGTTGTCAAAATAAATTGTAAACATACAGGGTCAACGACCGATGAATCAACCTCTGAACAATCTACAATTGTCACATACTAGAAACGTCAACAATGTGTACTCATAAATAGTATTTACGCTTTGTCTCGGCAAATAAATATCCTACCCGTTATACTAGGGCACGCGCAGGAGTGAGACAAAGTATATATCGCGGGTGCATTCACTCACAACTATAAAATACCTACTTGTAGACAAATAAAGATTATTATTAACTCGACCGTTCATTGACTATTCACTTTCACTTTTATCCGCATTCCTGAGTTTTGTATTTATTTTAAATACAAGACATATCAAAATCATCACGACGTATCAAGATAAGCATCACGCTAAAACTTTCTTTTTCGCCAAATGCGGCCGTTTTTTCTTGATTTCATCACTCAAACGCTGCAATAAGTTCGCATAATTCTCGCCGTTGATTGTTTTTCCTTTTTGAAGATAATGAAAATTATCCCACGCGCATCCCAAAAAACTGACGCCATGACCTTGCCTGCAGATGGAACTGTCTTCACCTTTTTTGGAGCCGATTCTCCCCTTTCAGTTCATTGTTTTGACTGTTCCTTCATTTCAGGTGTGAAATGGTAGACCCATGGTTATGAATCGACGCAAAAACTCGGCTTTATTGCTGTGAAACATCGCCAAACACTCGATTGAAACATCCTCACGACGCTGTTTTTGTTCCATTGTGAGCAAATGCGGCACCCATCACAGCTTTCTCATGTCCAAATTTTCAGTCAATATGCGATGTACAGCACTTTTTGAAATGCCTACCATGTCTGCTAGCTCGCGCACTTTCAATCGACGGTCATCCAATACCATTTTGTGGATTTTCTTTACCATTTCTGGCGTGGTCACCTCATTTGGTCGATCACTGCGATGTTCGTTTTGGCAGCTCGTACGGCCTCGTTTAAACTCTGCCACCCAATATTTTACTGTTGTAAATGAAGGAGCAGACTCCCCCAGAGTAGAATCTAGCTTGGCTTTGATATTGGTTGGACTTAGACCTTTCAAATGAAAGTATTGTATCACATAACGATGACAAATGTTTTCCATGTTTACAAATTCACTGAAAGCGTTCACTATTGATGGCTGCCAAACAACTACTAAACAACGTAGCGTCTTAAAACTTGAAACTTAAGCTTTATAAAACTTGAAACTTAAGCTTTATTCTACCATAGTAATTTTTTAAAGCAACAACCACCATCTATACGTCAGGTCGGGTACTTCTGGGACCACCCTATATAACTATATAACATATGTATAACTATATAACATAATGTATGCTATATAACTATGTAACATATGTGCTATGTACACATATGTAATTTACTATAAAAACAGTACTTAATTTCTTCTTGATGTACTGTCTCGTATCAAAGATGGTTCCAATTTTGATAATTTTTTATTTGTTAATTGCAACCCGGAACTCAGTTGAACTGCATCCAATCATTTATTCAGATTCTCAAAATTATTTTTCATTGAATACTTCAATTCCAGTCGAATATTTCATGTTGATGTATTTTATAGCCTGCGTAAGAATTAAAACTTATTGGTAGTTAAATTTCAAAATGTGTTTACATTCATTAAATTATTTAAATTATTCATTCCCAAAGAAAGTCTAGTCTGGTTAGTGATTTAGATGTGTAATGTGTGTGAAAATTGGTGTTCAACAAACATATATAGTATTGTACTTGCGAACATAGTAATTAAGATCATTACCAACATATAATAAATGTTAACATACTATCTTAAATTGCAAACAATTAAAATATTTTGTACAACATTTTGTTTTTATTTATTTTTAATATTGATCATACCCAGCATATTTTTTTAAGATTTTGTGTTGTATTACACTTTCGTTATATATAATAAAACCTTTTTTCATTTATTTATTAAGAAACATGCAGATACACCTATAAAAACATGTTTTTCACGTATAAAGATAAACTTAAATTTAAAATAACATACAATTTGACATACTGCATCCATTATTTGTTTCAATTGTTCATCTGTTATTCATATGTTTTTTTATATTGAATTTCATCTGTTATTCATATGTCCTTTTAAATTTTTCAATCCTTAATTACAAGTGATTAAAATGATAAATTTGATATCTAGTGAAATATTTAATATCGAGTACTGTACAAACTTATTAATTTGAGTAAGTAAAGTAAATGACTAGGGGGTCTACGGTTTTAAAAGTTTTTGCTAAAGGGGTCTGCGGCCGAAAAAAGTTTGAGAACTCATATATCATAAACTAAAGTTAATTATTAAATATGTCCTGTTGTCATACCTCAAATTAAAATTTCTATAAACTCATATCATTATGGAGTTTTCATAGGCATTTGTATTATATCTTGGAAAATAGAAAGTGTCCCATGCTTCTAGAGTTAATTCTAGAAACAATGAGGTTTTATTTTGCAAGAGTAGTAAATTGGACTATAATTTATATAAAATATGGCGTCTAGAATAAATGTCTGTCTACAAGAGGTTCAAGTCTTGCTTCGTCGAAATTTATGTCTTGTCTATGATATATGCCATGTAAAGTACCCTGAGAGATATTATATTGGTAAAAGTTTTAGTAATCTTCAGAATGAATTACAATATTTTATTAGCCTTCCCTATAATGTGCTCAACATGAAAATTATATTTAAGTTTCCCATGTAACACCAAGATCTCTCACCTTACATTTGATGTGTGCTTTGGTTATTCATAGTGGTTCTTGTTTCTGTTTCAAATAAACTTCAACATGTGACATTTACATTTTGAGAGAAAGACTAATAATCTGCGAAACAGTTAAGGTTTTCCTACATCTATCAAATAGGTAAGAACATCTTCATGTTATCTGCGAAAACTAATTAACACAATATTTTAAGCATTTTTTGACATAAAGCATGAACAAAGCAAACAAAAGTGATACGACAAGTACACTGAGGAACGCCTGAAGGAGCAATATATTGACAAGACTTTTATCCATTCAGAGTTACAGATTATCATCTGAATTATGTATAAAATTTTATCCATCTTAGCAAATTTCCATTAATTCCTAAATTATTCCGTTTTTTTAACAATACAGAGTGATTAATGTAATCAAAATAAAATAATATGACACTTAAATGTAAAGAAATCTATGCAATAACTTAAAATAAAATGACAGATCTGTTTTGTTTACTTAAGTATTGTCAAATTGTACTCAATACATTGCTTACTAAACTTATACAGCAAAATATTTTAAATCTATGGCTGAAAACTGACCATCCTGACATGGGAATGACCAGTTTTTGAAAACCAGCCCTCATAAAACTTTAATACTACAATATTATCTTTACCAAACTTTGATGTAAAGTCAGGTGAAAGAGATCAATTTAGTTCAAGGTTTTCAAAAGAAACCATTGGATTTTTTTTACCATAAAAGGGGTTTTCAGTAATGGTTGTCAACCAAAAATGTTTTTTCAGGTTTATTGTTTGATTTGGTAAACATATTAAATTCTGAGGCTGGTTTTTTTTTAGGGATACCGCATCAGAGTCAGAACACCCACAGTCACCCATTATTTTAGTGTCATGTTTTGAAAATATTTAAGTGTCATGTTTTGAAAATATCAATAAGAGGTGAATTATACAAGTTTATTTGTTTATTAATCAAACTATTATGGTCATGCTTTGTTATTTCTAATTGTTCAAGTAAGTTGAGTCGTAAACCTAAATGTAATTGGACTACTATTTGATTTAATTACGGACACTTGTGTTCCATATGATTGAGCTACACTTCAATATACTAGAAAACAGAATTATAAAGATCTCGTAACAGCGCCACCACCAAATGCCGTAGACTCTTATCTCAAATAAAATAGCAGTAGAGTTGAAATTTCTACAGGGCATATTAGAAAAGTCTTACCAACTAGACCACGGAGGTCACTTCTCTCCTATTGAAAATTTAACCAGATTCACGTTAAGGGTATTAAAGATAATAGTGACAATATGTATTTCTTTTTGGTAATAGCTATTAAAATAAAAGACGATAATCATTTTGGATTTATTTATTATGTGATGTCATTACTGCCATAATTAAATACAAACATGAAAGAAGATCTTACGAAGCACAAAAAATAAAATATATAATGCTGCTTCCTCTTTCTTGTAAAACCTCAACGTTTGAAATTATAAAATTTCGAATTATGGTCAAATTTAAATCTGTGTACAAAATTAAAAATATTCAATAAATGTCACTTTATCTAAATACAAAATTTTACACATTTTATTTAATTAAAAAAATATGATCAAGATGTCTCGCTTTACTTAACTTAAATAAAACTGACTATTGTGTTAATTTTTTTTTATTATGTTTAACAAATAATACATCCAAAAAATAGAAAAACGAAGTCTTGCATTTATTTATCACATAAATTTAATGTAAGAAATATAAAACATCATCAAATCAAAACTAAAGAAAAAAATAATAAAAAGGTAAATTCAGATTAAATTTATTAAAAAAAATTACAAAAAAACTGAATAAAAATTTATTTTATTTTGAATATATAGAAGGCATAAACAAACTAACGAATTTGTAATATCCCAAAAGTTTACAGAGAAAACCTTAACAGAGGTAACTTCAAAATCATGATAAATGGAATTTAATCAAGATCTGGTACCACAACAACCAAAGTCCTTCTCCAAATTACATTAAAATCTTACAATGTAACTCTAAAAAAACTCTCCAAGACAGAATTTAAAAAAATTAAGTGTGTTCTTAAGACACTTGAATGCTCCTCATCAAAAGGATGAACAAAAGCAGAACCCCCATATTGTGCCCTAGGAAACCCTGCTGACTGCTGAAAATTAAGCAAACAGATGAAAAAACAACTCAAATTATACCTTCCAAGAATAATTAGGAATGCAAATGAGATCCTAAATCTATAATAAATAAAGTCTAAGAGGAAGAACTTCTCATGAGGAAATACTAAATTATCAATGATCATAAATACTGATGTACGAGTAGCATACGACAATCACTACATCAACGGAAGTCTGCCAAGTCAAGCGTTGTGGAGCCGTGGATGATATGAGCCCGAGAGAGACGGAGAATAGGCACTTTTGGAATGTAGCACTGTGGAGGTGAATGCTACGGATCCCTTGGACAGTAAGGACTAATGTGTATTCTACAAGAGATTACGGTGAATGGAACTCATTCATTTGCCTGAAACACATCCTCCAATTCTTCGGACACATTGCAAGGCGAGGTTAGGACAGCTTAAAGAGGTTGATGGTTACAGGAAATGTAGAAGGGATTTCCTACAAGGGTTGCAACTGGTTCAACAATCGTGGAGGTGCTACACGCTACTGTGCGTCAGGAGAGATGGAGGGGAACAGTAAAGGGCATAAGTAAAAGCAAGAAGAATGGAAGGTTACGACTCTCAGTTATAAAGACCATAACAAGGAAGAAGAGAGAAAGATACACAAATTCTATGCAACTCGAAAAACATTTTTTTTAAGAAAATCACATTTAAAATTTTTACTTTATTGTAAAATTATGATTCATGTTACGTATTGGTTATTTTACCAATTCATGTAATCTTATTCGTCTTAGGGGTTAAGTTAGAAAAGAAAACATTAGATATGTTTTTATAAAATAAAAAAAATGCAATGCAAGCTGAATCCAATGTCTATTCAATTGTAAAGAGTACATATTTCTATATAAAATGACATCATGAACTCAAAATCCTAAAATTGAGACTTATTTCTGTATATCATATGTTCTGAAGAATTTCATTAAAGCCACAACCTTCTGAACTTATTTGAATATGGGAAAACGTATTTGGTGGAAGGGAAAAAACTTACAACAACTAAAGTGATAAAGGGTAGACGACATCCTTAAAAGCGCCAGATATAGAAATATTCTCTTGAGGAGGTTTTTCTTATATTCTGGGTTTTAGGCCCATACATGATAACAAAAATTATGAAAACAAGTAAAATATTTAAAGTTTCCAATAAACATGATTTCATTTCATCAATTTTATATTCAAGTCAAATTGTTTTTTATAAATCCTAGAAAAATGACAGATTTTGGCAAAAATCACAGATTGAGTCATTTTATCTCAATTTATAAAAGTGCTTATATAATTTTTAATATATACATATGATAAGATTCTATTGAAAAGTTGGTGAAAGCAAATGGTAAGGCAAACGATTTTTCTTTGAATCTAAAATATATTTTCTAAAACCAAATTATATTTATGAAAATTTTCATCAACCATTTGATCTACACTGGTTTTTCAATTTTTCTATTGATCATTTTATAAACAATGATTTATTTTTCAAATCAAATAAATATGTATCGAATTTCTTTTGATATTGATATTAATAGACATATTTTTTATGAAGTTAACGTTTTTGTTTGAAATAAGTATATTATTTTCTAAAGCTGAAAAATAATATAAAATTTTAGTTTTAGTCACCCCAAAAACATGCACAGATCTTTTATAATATATATTTACAGAATTCAATATGATCCCTATCCCGCTGCACAAATTTCTGCCATTTGTGAATAGAAAAATAAACTCTTAGCAATGAAAATGCACCCATCCATCTTGCACAAATTTTCCTACAGTTGAGATCAGCAATGATCTTTCAAACAGCATCGTAATGAATACCAACAGTATGACTCAACTCATCCTGCTGCTGGTTACAGCTGTTGCTAGACGACCACAAACTGATATTTCATATTTCTTGATATGATTTTCCAATTAATGATCTTCTCACGGATCTTTTCCATCCACATTTCAAAAGTGATTGATTATGGATCACATAAATAAAGCTCACAATCTTCAGCTACGAGGAATTTAAGCACAACTCTGCTTCTGTAGTTAGTAAAGCAGGCATTTTGAAAATTATTTGAGGTAAAAAACCGAGTCGCACCTTAGAAAATTTTGCTAGTAAATGTAATTACACTGTGATAACAAAATCAATTTCAAAACTATTGGGGTGATAAAATAGTATTAGTTCTAGATTTATCTTTTTAAATCCACGCAAAACACATTCAGTTCTCGATTTACTCAATAATATTCAGTAGTGTACAAAAGAAAATATTTATTTCAAAGTGATATACCTTTAAAATATGATTATAAATATCGTAATTAATTTTATTTACTTTTATCTGAAATTTTTGGAAATACACGTATTGTTATGTAACTTTGAAAGTAATCGGAATTATATCTGAAACACCATTTTTTACATAAAAAAATAATTACTCAATAATTATTACTTAAAATAATCTATGCAAAATAAAAACTTTATTTAATGATACGTACCCGAACACTAATTGAGGGATTCATTATAAAAATTATTATTTATTAAAAATATTAATATTTAATATAAAGATATGAATTAACACTTTAAATTCATTTTAAAAATGATGTCACAAAATTGATTTTTTTTTAAAATTGTGATGATGATTTATGTGAGTAATGTGACATATTTATTCATTCATTTGTATGGTACTCAATATTTTGAATTGTTACCCAAATTGCTTGAACAGTTTTCTTTGGTGTCATTATGAAGATGAAACAAAATAAGTTGGTTTTTCAGTGTTTGACGCTTTTTTACTACCGCAAAGGAAAAACTGCGACATAAACCAAAAAAATATATGTTCAGTATATGGGGACGATGCAGTAAGTGATTGTGTGTCAAATGTGGTTTAAAAATTACGTTATGGTGATACAAAACTCGAAGTTGGTGTTCCCTCAGGAAGACTGATTATCACTGATGACAACCAAGTCAAGACTGATTGAGAATAACCAGCATTCTACAACACAAGACATTCCTTCGATACTGAAAATATTTTTTTCCCCGGTCAACCCATTAAATTATTCATAAAATAAATACCTCAATTAAGTTTTCAGGTAGTCAAAGTCACTTTCCCTTTTACATTTCTTTTTCAATGTAGCTCTATCACAGTCTCTTTACATTTGTATATCTTTTATCATTGGTATATTTCTCGCTTTCCGCAGATTATGTATAAAAAAAATATGTCTGATAAACAATTTACATAATACTTTGTAGATATTTCTCATTTATGAGATTCTGCTTTTCATTATGTAAGCAGCCATACCATTTTCATTACTTTTTTCTAAGAATAATTGTACAAAAATAGGGTTTCCAAAATTATTTTCGAAAGAAATTGCAATTAATGAAAATCTTTTTAGTGAAATTATAAATCCACATAATGTGTAAAACAATTAATTGTTTAAAAATAAAAGAATGAAACCTTTACGTAAAATGGATAATTGTTTCACTTTAAGAACTTATATTTGTTTAATAAGAATTTATATTTAAAACTAAAGTTTAATTGGAATTTTTTTAATTATTTCTCTTATTTTGTAAAATTGACAAATGCGCAATAAAACATAATAATAATTATTTATATTAAAAATATAATAAAAAAATTCACAATATAATCTAGCTTTAGTAAAAAATATGAACAGTTTGAAATTAAAATGTATTTATTTTTTATAAATAGCACACAATAAATCTTTTTCCATAACTTATTTTGAAATAATATTGAAAAAATACATGTTGATTTATAGTTTTAGCATACGGAATATTATTGGGTGATTATATTAACAAAAAATCACTATTCCTTTCAATGACTAAGAGTTTATTGTTAAAAAAAAAATCAAATATTTCATGATACAAATTTAATAATAATTCTGATCAGTGGTAAAGCTGAACTCAGCTTTAGGAAGAAAAAACACAAGTCTTAAATCAGAATTTTCGTAAAATAACAAACAAATGTTTTTTGGCTATTAATTTAACACAGGATATCTCCGATGTGATTATTCATAAAAATAATGAAAAATCAACTACAAATTTACTCAATAGAATAAATTTACTTAAAGAGTTCATTTTGAATTCCAGTTTCAAACTTTTTTTCCAAAACAGTTATAATCAACTGTGTAATTTAAAATAATTTCTTAAAGTTAAGAGCTCTAACAATGAGAGAGTTATTCAAATATGTTAAAAAGTATGTTAATTTTGGAAACCCTTAATGATAACAATGTTATCTGTTTTACTGAAGTTTGAGACGAGAAAATTGAATAAATAGAATAGAAAATTTCTGGATCACGACAAGAGAGTTCCATCAATTAGCAAAGAAAGTCCCCTAATATCAGCCCCTGCGTAGTCGAGGTGTGCACGAGTGTCCCGCACAGTCTGCGTGAGGGCTGCCTGCAGGAAAGCACTATGTGTCGGCCTCTCTCCATAGCGCTCAAACTTGTCCAGAGATTCTTGAAGTTTCAACATAAGACTATCATAATTTTTTCGAACTACTTCCAATATCTGAAAAAAAGATTGAGATTTTTTTTATTTAGTGGGATCATTTCTTAACTTTTTCAAGCAGTATTATATTTCATAGTTTTTACAATAGTGTAAATTTAGAAAAAGAAGAATAATGTTTTTTTTTTATTGTTAATTTTATGACATAATCAAATAAATTATGGGGAAAAAAATGCCAAATTGTAGGATTTTTTCATTTCCTTTCTGATTTCAAGAAAAATAAAATACTAAATAAGTTAAATAAATGGTGGGAAAAAATGTCTTAAAATTGAAGTTGAATTGTATGTTCTAAAGCTTTCGAGTTAACTTATTTAAAAATGATACATCCATAAGTATACTATATATGAACAAGTATGAGTATACAGTATTAGTAAGTGTATTGATTTTATTTTAATAGAAATCTTGTGAAAAATATACTGTGATTTTGATTGATTTTATTTTAAGCTATGGTTTTTTTTTATTAACCAGTGATTTTAATGAACTAGCTATAGAAAAAACTCCAAATTAAACAGGATTTTCAAATAACTTTTATTTACTTTACTAACTATATCAGATAAACTATAATGATTTGTACAATATATCATGAGCCATTAAATTTTTAATATAGAAGGCTTTTGAAATAATAACTCTCAAACACAGGGTTTTGGGTTCAAACCTAGTTTTCACATAAGCCCATTTAATGTACTTCTTGTAAGTTGGAAGAAATTAAAGTTATATTGCTTACAGCAGAAGTATAATACAAGAAGTATGAATATTGCTTTTTACACAATTCACATACAGGTGGTATTGAAAAATTCCCGGACAACTAATACATGCTGGAAAACAAAGGTCATTGCTCTCTAGACTGCTGAGTCAGTCTGCCACTTGGCATCCTGCTGTGAACACACGTTTAATGACTGACTTATTCGAGCTATGTGCCCACATCAAATATTGCATGAAGCTTAACATATCTGCTTTCAAGACCCTAAATTGTGTCATCAGACTTTTGGCGAACATTCTTTAGGTATGACAGGTTTTTGAGTGGTATGTGCATATCAAGGTCGGTTGAGTATCTGTTCAAGATAATGACTGTCTGCCGGGAGATCATCACGGAAAAGCTGACCACGGATTGGGTTGCTGCAAAGTTTGCCCCCCAAATTTTGATACTTCGATGGCAGCCAAATTTAAAAAAGATAAGCCTGTATTTATATTTAGACCTAGCCTGGGAATTGTTTGATACCACCTTGTACACGCCTATTTTAATTATATTAACATTTTTATTCAAATTGATTAATAAGTCAATATGTTGACTTATTTAAAAAAAGAAAAAACCGGATACTCATACACACAAAAATCAGAATCACGTCTAAAATCAAAACAAT
Source organism: Odontocerum albicorne (assembly GCA_949825065.1). Classification (NCBI taxonomy): domain Eukaryota; kingdom Metazoa; phylum Arthropoda; class Insecta; order Trichoptera; family Odontoceridae; genus Odontocerum; species Odontocerum albicorne. Next base: position 7,519,878 of record OX463851.1, read on the forward strand.
TGGTCTCACTCAATTGGTTTATCTAAACATTGGGACATTTTCAATCAAGTTTCCATAGTATAATAGGAAGAAAATCTTACCTGATCTTCATTGGGAGTCGACAAACTTTGACTAGCCAGCCAACTTTCTATCTTTGGTGTAAAGTGGTTTATTATTGCTCGAATGTTTATTAAACAGTTGGCCAACTTCAAGGCCCTTTCTTTATACTCACTGTCGCTAGTCGAGTAACGAAGAGCTAAAAAATAAATAAATGTATGTTTATATACTCATACTTAACAAATAAACTTATAAAGGCTATATGAAACTCTTTAGCATATAGTCTGAGTGTTGGTTATTTAACACTTGCATTCTGCCTATTTTATTAAAATCTCTAAATCTTAACAAGTTATCAATACTTAAGAGAAAAAAATTATCCGTTTTTAGAACAGATGCCTTAGAAGAATGATGGATATCGGGTCATACGACATCAGAAATAAGATGTTTCATCTTCTACGCAGTACCAGCCTATCTTGTCCCTCCAATTACTGGGTCTTCGTTCTCTGCATTTTTTACTATTCACTCCTCCCACGAGAACTAACCTCTCAAGGATGTCGTCCTCCCCTGCGATATTTATACAAATTAATCCCCCACAATAAGGGTGAAGTGGTGGGGGTGTTTATGTCACATTGACAATAATGCCTGGTGCCCGTTCAAGAGCTACACTGTTTTATCACCACCAATTCTAGAGCATACACCAGTGTCATGATAGGGAGATTCCCATCCAAAGCCTAACATGGGAGGACATGAAGTGCTGGGATTGTGATGAAGACATTTTATGGCATCCCTGTATTCCTGATAAAATGTATAGTGTGATGATAATATATAGTAAGCAAACACTTAAAATGACAAAAATGATCGAGCCTTACCCTCACACCACATCCTTACCCTATACGTTCCACCAGAAACACGGATGCCATGAAAGGGTAAATCACAAAAGTGGGAATCATTAAAGAGGCCTTTACTTAGCAATGAATGGGTAGTAATGGGTTAATTCTCATACAAAAATTTGTAGTTAAAATTGCTATAAAACCATTAAAATCATTTTTCAAGATTAAAAATAAATAAACATTATTCTTATTGGGTGTACAAATTAGTTCGGTCCGTTTTTTGTGTTCAAAAATGCATTTATTTCTAAACGAAATTAAATGAACAGATCAATTAAAGTATTGTCCATCGCTGGCTACTACTTTTTCCCATCTCTCAGGCAATTTTCGAATTCCATCTCGAAAAAATGACTCATCTTTTGAGGCGATCCAAGTTTGAAGCCAATTTTCGGTTTCTACGAAAGAAGTGAACCGGTGACCTGCCAAATCATGCTGCATCCTTCGCAACAACCAGTAATCGGAAGGAGCAATGTCCGGGGAATACAGCGGGTGCGGTAAAACATCCCATTTGAGCGTTTCCAAATAATTTTTTACGACTTTTGCGACATGAGGCCGAGCGTTGTCATGAAGAAGAATAACTTTATCATGTCTTTGCTCGTATTCCGGCCGTTTTTCTCACAATGCATGGCTCAAACGAATTAATCACCAGGTTTCCGCACCTCATAGTAAACAACACCCTTTTGGTCCCACCAGATACAGAGCATGATCTTTGAACCATGTATGTTAGGTTTTGGTGTTGATGTTGAGGTCGATGGCAACGATTGACCGAGCTTAGCGTAGTATTTTTTCTTCTTGGGGTTGTCGTAGAATATCCACTTCTCATCTTGTTACAATCCGATGCAAAAAACCTTTTCTTTGTTGCCTTTGAATCAGCTGCTCGCAAATGTAAAATCGCCTTTCAACGTCTCTCGGTTTCAGTTCATAAGGCACCCAATTTCCTTGTTTTTGAATCATTCCCATGATCCTCAATCATACGGAAACGGCTTATTGAGTCACTCCCAATGATTCTGCAAGCTCCTCTTGCGTTTGACTCTGATCTTCTTCGAGTAATGGCTCTAATTCTTTGTCCTCGAATTTTTTTGGCTGTCCAGAGCGAAGCTTGTTTTCGACGCTGAAATCTCCATCCTTGAAACGTCGAAACCATTCCCTACATGATTTATCAGTTGGAGCAGCATCACCATAAACTTCGACAAGCATTTGATGGGCTTCAGCTGCACTTTTCTTCCAATTAAAGCAAAAAATTAAAACCTCCCGCAAATGCTGCTTGGTTAACACAAAATTCGACATTTTCAACACTGTACAAAACAAGGTTATTGGATGAAACTCAAAGCGATATAAACTGAATATTATTGGCAGATGTCTAACCTCTCTGAAACCGCCAAAATCGGCTGTCACTATGAACCATTCATAACAGCCAGAGCCATCTTTTGGAAACGGACCGAACTAATTTGTACTTCCAATATTTTTGTATATCTTATTCTGTCTGAGTTTTTACCAGTTATATATTATATTGCAAGACCTTCATTTCCGATATTTTATAAATTCATTTTATTATATTTTATAGAACTTGGATAGTATTTCTATTTATAATAAAAATATGTTGGTCTTACCCATTGAATAAAGATTATCAAAAACTTGATGCATCCTTATGAGCTCATAATAGAGCTGATCATAACTGGCTGGCGTGGGAAGGAATGTGTCGCCATATGTAATAAACAAATTAAAGATATTCACAAGCTGCAGACAAAGGTGGAAGATGTCCATCTTCTTGGAGAGATTAGATTCATTATTTACAACAAACTTCAGCAGACAGATCATGGCTGACCACAGCTCTCTCCACTGGTAGTCCAAGCGGATTCTGCACCTTTTCTGATAACATAACAGCCTATGAATTACTCCGATACAGAGAAGGTACAGCTCCATCGGGAGCCTTTTCATCATATGTGACATTATAAATTCGACTAGAAGATCTGAAACAATAAAATATAAGTTATGTTAAGCATCATATGTGCAAATTAATATCAATATGTCCTATGTTCTAAAAACGTCAATAAGCATTAATACAAGCTGGGTTCTCAAAATGGCCATTACTATTCTATTCTGAATTTCTTTAGATGGATTAAAAAACAAGTGTGCCGGGAGTGGCGGAGTGGCACAGTGCTGATAGTTCTGATAGATTGATGATTTCTAAGGATGACAATGAATCATACCACGCACCAGGTTTTAAAATAAACGAATCAGTGGTCAATGTGTTAAGAGCATCATTGCAAACATTTAAGAGATTCAGCATAGCATCAACTAATAATAATATTTGTAAGGATGACAATGAATTATACCACGTACCAGGTTTTAAAATAAACGAATCAGTGGTCAATGTGTTAAGAGCATCATTGCAAACATTTAAGAGATTCAGCATAGCATCAACTAATAATAATATTTGTAAGGATGACAATGAATTATACCACGTACCAGGTTTTAAAATAAACGAATCAGTGGTCAATGTGTTAAGAGCATCATTGCAAACATTTAAGAGATTCAGCATAGCATCAACTAATAATAATATTTGTAAGGATGACAATGAATTATACCACATACCAGGTTTTAAAATAAACGAATCAGTGGTCAATGTGTTAAGAGCATCATTGCAAACATTTAAGAGATTCAGCATAGCATCAACTAATAATAATATTTGTAAGGATGACAATGCATTATACCACGTACCAGGTTTTAAAATAAACTAATCAGTGGTCAATGTGTTAAGAGCATCATTGCAAACATTTAAGAGATTCAGCATGACATCGACTAATGATAATATTTTAAGAACATTCTACAGACCTATCAATGTTGCTGCTAATGTTTGAGAGGGTGCCTCTTTGTCCAATGTTACTTTCCGATGCCTCATTGGTAACCTATGTAATTGTACCTGAAATAAAAAATAAATTAACATATTATTATATAAAATGTATTCATTACAAAAAAATGTAATTAATATATATGTACAAATAAACAGCTAACTTGCAAGAGGAAAAGTTGGAACTTTGACTAAAATATTTCCATATTGCACTATTCTATGAAAATATAAGGCTTTTGCAGTATTAATTCACAGGACAATTCTGATGCAACAATTTAACAGCTTGTTTTATTAATGGAAATCTTTTTCAATTGAAATTTATTCAATGTATTTTTTTATTGGATAATATTTTTAAAATAAAAAGGCTTAGGATTGAACTGCCTGTTATTATATTTGATGATGATTTATTCTTCAACCTTTTAGTGACAATGAGCCATTGCAAGAATGCCTTGATGATGTATAAAATATTTTTTATTTGACTTTACCTGAAATTTTGATTTTACCTGAAAGCTCATGATATACTATAAATAAAACTAAGATAGTGATTATAACTCTTTTTTAGACATTTTTAACGTCTGAGAATGGTGATCTAAATCCCTCTTTCCTTAGAAAATAATTTTATCAAAATTCTCATGTCACTTTCTACACTGAAATATACTATACTATACATATAGAGCTAATGACAGTAGCCGCTGCTCTGCTGCCAGATTCTGTACGCTTCTTCTTTCTAATTGTACTTCAAATTCTTGTCAGTGAGCCAAGGATAAAGCTATGATTTCATCCTTTTAAAAAATATGTTTTATTATCAGTGAGCACACGGATCTCCTGAAAACATCCTTGAAATGAATACAAGGGGAACCTGTCCGCATGGTCAGTCTCTGGTCCTTGAGATTCTGTTGGCAATTTGTCTGGAACCCTCTCAGCAACATTGGGCTATACCACGATAAGGTAACAATCACACATTTAAAAAAATCTTAGGATATATCTTCGTCAAAAAAATTATCAGAAAAACTTGACATATAACCTAAAGGTTAAGAGCTTTGATGTGGAATTGAAACAATGTTATATATAGTACCCGGCGGTAAGTAATACACATCGGGCTTAAGAAAGAGACTGTCGCTTGTAAAGTGTCGTCTCTGTCGAACGGAATGTTAGCGCATCGTGGGACAGAAACGACACTCTACAAAGCGACAATATCTTTCTTAAACCTAATGTGTATTACTTACCGCCGGGTACTATACTTATATTTGATATTAAAATATTGTTTCATTATTTCTTTAAGCCAAAAAAAAATTATAAAAATAAATACCTTAAATGTGAGATTACAATCATGCATTATAGAATTGGCGTTGTGGTCCTCAGATATGCAGGTGAGGATTAAAAAGCATAATTTGCAATTATTTATGCTCTGGTCGCTTTTTGTGTCTTGCATTACAATAGAACTAGAAAGATAAACATATAAGTACATTCATTCACCACAAAAGTGTTTTATCTATTTGAATAAAATAATCTATAGTACTTGTAATATTTTATTTTTTATCAAATAAATTTAAGAATATATTATATCATATTCATTATTATCCTATTTGAAGACTTGGCTGGCCACTTCATTTTAAAAACTCTTGGAATGTTGTTCAGATGTTAAATAAAAGTGAAACTTTGAAAGTTATTTTTAAAATATTAGTTGTTTATTTTACAGAGAAAGATTTATTTTAATCTATCAAAGAAATGACCAAACTAACCAAGTCATTATTCCATCAAAAAGTCATTATTTACTTGAAGATTTGTTACAGCTGATCAATTTCATAAAAAAATTGTAATGATTGAAATGAAAATTTTTCTATTTAAAATAGTATTGTAAAAAATATTTTTTTAAATTCGAAAGTGAAATAAGTATGGAGATATCTCACCAATATTGAAAAAATGTGACAAGAAGATTAGTTGGTTGCGCTATGTCTAGCTCTAATTGCTCTATCGCACTGGGCGGCGTCTGGAAATATCAAAAATCTTTAAATCTCTAAAGAGAAGAAACTTATTAAGTGTCAAAAATATATAATACATACAATAAATAACTCAGTGGAAGACAAATTTAGAAAATATCACGTAAAATGCAAATTCAATTATTGGACAACAAAAAAATATGATAAACCGATAAAAACTATGAAGAATTTAATTTAATTGCTTTCTAGGAATAATTAACTGTGTAAAATGATGAACAATAATCTAAAAAAACATTAAAAAATTTACTTTAATTATAATGTAGTCTAGAAGAAGAGACGCACTGAATATGGTTCTGACCCCACGCATTCATACATCATTCCGAAGGAGGAACATGAAGTTTCTTAAGCAAAAAAATTATAACACATTTCTGAGTGAGAGTGGTGGTTTTTGTAATAGCTCGAATTAAAATTTAAAAAAGTGTGTAATACGCTCTTTGACAGGGGGAGAGCAAAAGAGGAACTTTTGGAAGTTTCCACATAGGCATGTGATGCAAATGTTGAGTGTGTGATGAGGAGTTGTTAGACAAGATTTTAATGTAGTTGGAATTATATATGTCATAACTTGAGATTTAAAAGTTTGTAAGGATGTGAATGCAATATTTCAGCCTGTTTTAATATTGAGGACAAATATATGATATTTAAATGTAAGAATTAATGGTTCAGTCAAGTTTTTTTAGTATTGAGGACAAATTTATGAAATTCGTGATTAAAGAATGAGATCACTAGGTCAAAGGCCTTGCGTAGTGAAGTGGTTCTCACATATGCACGATTTTTAACAATGTTAATCTTAAACAATTTACCGTGGTTAATAAAAAATTATATAAATAAATTTTAAGAAATTCTAAGGCAAATATAGTAACATCCAAATTATAGACGAATAAATTACAATACATATTACTCAAGTAACAAATAGTTCAATAAAAAGAGAACAACATACCTGATTATGTGAAAGTGTATTAACTGGTGAGGGAGGAGCACTAGGTCTGTCACTCTGCGTATGGGCAAGAGTCGTAGTGAAATTTCTGTTCAGGTGAGCTGCTTCGTACAGCGCCAGTAAGACAGCATTATTTGCCCTATAAAACAGTAAATCACTCATTAACTATCAGCTTTTTGGGAGCATGCATGGACAAAATCAAAGCAGGACACTAGAACATAGTATTTTTTTTTATCAGGTGTACAAATAAACAGTCGCCGTTTGACAAAAGTTGGCGCCATATTCATACACACCAGCACTTCCACATTTGTAACAAGATTCATCCAGGGAATCTAATGCATGGGTATAAAAGAGAGTTACAATGTTTAAATGTGTGGCCCAGTTGGCAAGACACTTTGTCTTTCAGCCCAGAGTTATTTTTAAAAAACCTAAGGCCACATTTTTCTGGTTGATGTCATATGGAAATAAGCCCACCAGGTACTCTTTACAACAAAAGTGTAATACATTAATACAATAACTGGCTGTTTGAAGAAAGCTCAAGCTAATGTGGGTGGTTGTCTTATACAGGGTGGGCCAAAATCACGTAGGGGTCTAAAATTTGAATAATTTAAGTCACGAAGGGGTTTCAAATTTAATAACTTTTTATTTATTTTTTAAATTTACAATACCATAGGATCATAAACATTTTCTGTTTCGCACAAAAGTGCCCTTTCTAAGGTGTTTTCTATAACACCTCTGAGAGAACAAAAAATTATACAGTATTAAACTTACCTGATTTGAAAGTTTAATACTGGATTATTTTTTGTTCATAATAAATACTTCATTTTTATATCTGATTATAATTTTGTGTATTTTTCCTAGAGACTGGTAGATCGCGACTCTCCCTACAAAAAAGCAGTTCACATGTAAAAAAGGTTGGGCAGCCCTACTGTACACACTCCAACCAAATAAGATGTCTTAGTCACTTTGCACTGCCTTCTTCATTTCCTCTACCAACAACTCTTCTCAGGTAAATTAGGGTGTGCAATGTACAAGAAGCTTGGATAGTGGTGTATTTTTGAAATTCTGGTTTTAATCTTACTTTGACATGTAATTCCAACTAAATATTTTAGTAGCAATATGTATGTACGATTTTTACTTTTCTTCACTCACCACATATTATCTATCTCGTCCAGAAGTACCACATAATTATTTATATATTTTCTTCTCAAATATTTTTTCTTTTGAGTAAAGGTTAAAGAGTCTAATACGGTCTTCAGTGTTGTTAAAGGCACTGTTGGCAGTGCCTATTCTAAGAGACAGCTCATTCTTGAGACATATATGTACCTGATAGAATGTGTCTTTCCCTGAGTCGTGTCCTCCCCACTGAGAAACATGCCCCCCACCATGGAGGTGAGGGAGCTGAGCCAGCCCCCGCCCCCACCACCTCCTCCCTCGCCACCTGCACGCTCCTGACCATAGCGCGAGCAGAACCCTCCCAGGGCAGAGGTTATCACTTGACCGTAGCTGGAAAATAAGTTGATCAATCATAAATTTGAGACAAATAACTCATTATTTATTTATTTATCACATTATTGTATAACAATCTGGTAGGCTTATTGGCAGGTAGTAATCTCTTCCATTAATTAAAAAAAATACTAGAAAATGGATACACTTTTCCATTAAAATGTGATCACTATGAGGTTTAGTATGCTGAAATCAGCGAGTCTCAGAGCAACAACTGAAGAGGTTGAAAACCTTCAAGAGATATCTTAAGATAAAAAAAATTGTCTGGTGAGGGAGGAGCTAGATGGGATGGGAGAAAGATGGGATAGTGTAACAAGCATTCCATTGGTCATTTAATACATGTAAAAATACATGTTTTTTTTTTTTCACATTGTATATACGAGGGTAGTCCCAAAAGTACCCGACCTAACAAAGAAAACACAAAAAATTTGGGAAAAAATATTTTTATTTCTCAACATAGTCTCATTTCAGCTCAACACATTTTTCCCAGCGATGTTCAATAGCTTCGATACCCTGTTTATAGTGAAAACCGTCGAGCGCCTCAAAATAGCCATCAACCGCAGTTCCACCTCTTCATTGTTGGCAAATCTTTTACCACTGAGCCATTTTTTCAAGTTTGGAAAAAGAAAATAATCCGAGGGGGCTAAATCTGGCGAATAGGGTGCGTGAGGAAGCAATTCGAACTTTAATTCATTGATTTTGGCCACTGCGATAACGGATGTGTGAACTGGTGCATTGTCTTGATGAAACAACACTTTCTTTTTCGCAAAATGCGGCCGTTTTTTCTTGATTTCATCACTCAAACGCTGCAATAAGTTCGCATAATACTCACCGTTGATTGTTTTTCCTTGCCGTTGATTGTTTTTCCATGCGCATGAGATAATTTTCATAATCAATGAAAATTATCCCATGCGCATCCCAAAAAACTGACGCCATGACCTTGCCTGCAGATGGAAGTCTTCGCCTTTTTTGGAGCCGATTCGCCCCTTTCAGTCCATTGTTTTGACTGTTCCTTCGTCTCAAATGTGAAGTGATGGACCCATGGGTCATCCATGGTTATGAATCGACACAAAAATTCGGCTTTATTGCTGTGAAACATCGCCAAACACTCGATTGAAACATCACGACTCTGTTTTTGTTCCATTGTGAGCAAACGCGGCACCCATCTTGCGCACAACTTTCTCATGTCCAAATTTTCAGTCAATATGCGATGTACAGCACTTTTTGAAATGCCTACCATGTCTGCTAGCTCGCGCACTTTCAATCGACGGTCATCCAATACCATTTTGTGGGTTTTCTTTACCATTTCTGGCGTGGTCACCTCATTTGGTCGACCACTGCGATGTTCGTCTTGGCAGCTCGTACGGCCTCGTTTAAACTCTGCCACCCAATCGGGTACTTCTGGGACCACCATCGTATATTAAAATTGCATTGGATGATTTCAGTCCATAATTTGCAATTATCAATTGCAAATTTGTTTGCTTCAGCAGATCTCTCTGTCTACATGTTATATTATGTTTGTTTTGATAATATACAATAGAAAATTTAATTATAATGATTATTTAATATAAAATTAGATTGTAAAGAAAAATTATATAACAAAACTATTTTTGATAAGTTAAAACGCAATGTAAATAACACATCGATCAATAAGTCCCGGGACTAACCAACAGATGGCGCCTCTAATAACAAATCCATACCATTCACAGTTAGTACAAACCTTTAGAAGTTACGTGTCAAATTTTCATGACACTCCGACATTGTGTCATTGAATTACAGTGGTTTGAGTGACGCTGCTTTTGCTATTTTCAAAACAATGGAAATAACCGAATTTTGTGTGTTGATAAAACATTGCTTTTTGATGGGAAAAAATACCGTTCAAACTCAGCGATCGCTTGAAAAGTGTTATCCGGGCTCTGCTCTGTCGAAAACGACCATTTGTCGGTGGTATGCTGATTTCAAACACGGTTGTACAGACACAAATGATGCTGAACGCTCTGGTCATCCAAATGAGGCTGTTACACCAGAAAACATTAAAAAAAACCCTCAAAATCATGATAGAAAATCGTAAAGTAAAGTTACGTGAGATAGCTGACATCCCGAAGATATCATTTGGTAGTGTTTACACTATTTTGCATGAACATTTGGCCATGAAAAAGCTTTTTTCGAAATGGGTTACGCGTTTGCTCACAATGGAACAGAAACAACAACGCATCGATGATTCAGAGTGCTGTTTGGGACTGTTTACGAGAAATAAACAGGAGTTTTCGCGTTGGTATATGACAATGCATGAAACTTGGATCCACCACTATACTCCGGAATCAAATCGGCACTCAGCTGAGTGGAGAGCAGCTGGTGAAAGTCGTCCGAAGCAACCAAAAACTCAACAGTCGTTGAGTACGAAACACAGAAATCCGAAGGGCGTGCAAAGTTGAACATATTGTCAGATGGGGACGACAGAGAAGAAGGTTCTGGAACGAACACGTATCCAGAATGGCGGAATCAAGAGCCGTAAGAATGGCCAGTATCCCCCAAGCGAGCAGACCTCCAGGACGACCTCCCGAAAGATGGAAAGACAGGTGGCAGTCGACGTCACAAGAGGCAAACAATGATGCAGGACCATAACAGGCCAACAGGCCTAAAATAAGATGAAGAAAAAGAATATAACAGTATACCTCACTTGTAAATGTCATTCGTCTCTCAACTGCCAAAAAATTAAAAGTACAAATTGTGAAAAATCATCAAGCACAAGGCTCAAATGCGAGGAATTATGAGTTTTTATGTTTATTCTAGATTTTATGATCGTTTTAGTTAGTAATAGTTTTACAACTAACACAAATTATAGCTTAACAAGAACAAATAAATCAAAATTTTATTATTATTGAATGTGTTTATTATTGAATACCTTTTGTATGTTGTAGAGAAAAACTAAAAATGTTTTATGTTATACTAAGGCGGCTTTGACTCATCTAAAGATGTTTCAAGAGGATGTTCAACAATAAAAAGTTATTGGAAGTACAAATTAGTTCGGTCCGTTTCCAAAAGATGGCTCTGGCTGTTATGAAAGGTTCATAGTGACAGCCAATTTTGGCGATTTCAGAGAGGTTAGACATCTGCCAATAATATCCAGTTTATATCGCTTTGAGTTTCATGCAAAAACCTTGTTTTTGATGTCGAATTTTGTGTTAACCAAGCAGCATTTGCAGGAGGTTTTAATTTTCTGCTTTAATTGGAAGAAAAGTGCAGCTGAAGCCCATCGAATGCTTGTCGAAGTTTATGGTGATGCTGCTCCAACTGATAAATCATGTAGGGAATGGTTTCGACATTTCAAGGATGGAGATTTCAGCGTCAAAGACAAGCCTTGCTCTAGACAGCCAAAAAAATTCGAGGACAAAGAATTAGAGGCATTACTCGAAGAAGATCAGAGTCAAACGCAAGAGGAGCTTGCAGAATCATTGGGAGTGACTCAACAAGCCGTTTCCGTACGATTGAGAGCCATGGGAATGATTAAAAAACAAGGAAATTGGGTGCCTTATGAACTGAAACCGAGAGACGTTGAAAGGCGATTTTTCACTTGTGAGCAGCTGATTCAAAGGCAACAAAGAAAAGGTTTTTGCATCGGATTGTTACTGGAGATGACAAGTGGATATTCTACGACAACTCCATGAAGAAAAAATACTACGCTAAGCCCGGTCAATCGTTGCCATCGACCTCAACATCAACACCAAAACCTAACATACATGGTTCGAAGATCATGCTCTGTATCTGGTGGGACCAAAGGGGTGTTGTTTACTATGAGGTGCTGAAACCTGGCGATTCCATTACGGGCGATCGGTATCGGCTATAATTAATTCGTTTGAGCCATGTGTCATGTATCTAGCTGCCATATCTATACATTCACCGTTCCGCTTATCTAGGAACCTACGAATATTATTATCTGTAACAAAACCAATATTAGCTAAATGATGTTCAAATAAGTATTGTCTGTAACAAAACCAATATTAGCTAAATGATGTTCAAATAAGTATTGTAAGTTATGTAAACCTATGTCGAATATTATTATCTGTAACAAAACCAATATTAGCTAAATGATGTTCAAATAAGTATTGTTAGTTATGTAAACCTATGTTCACTAACCAATATTAGCATTCTTACTCGATGTATTTGTTTACCATCTCACTGGCGCTATCTCCACAAATTAAACTGAATGGGAGAAAGTTGCGCTTATAAATGGACGCCATATCCAAGGCAATAGATCATTATTCTAAAAGCCGTGAAGATGTTAACATCATTATTCTTAGAGTCACTACAATGTAGAGACCATAGCTATCATTATTCTTAAAGCCGCTAAGATATTAACATCATCCATATTATAATACAAATAAAACTACACAGTTAAAGTTCTAAAAGTGTTTTCGTTATAAAAGGCCATAACACATGCATTGTGAGAAAAACGGCCGGAATACGAGCAGACATGATAAAGTTATTCTTCTTCAAGACAACGCTCGGCCTCATGTCGCAAAATTCGTAAAAAAATATTTGGAAACGCTCAAATGGAATGTTTTACCGCACCTGCCGTACTCCCCGGACATTGCTCCTTCTGATTACTGGTTGTTCCGAAGGATGCAGCATGATTTGGCAGGTCACCGGTTCACTTCTTTCGTAGAAACCGAAAATTGGCTTCAAACTTGGATCGACTCAAAAGATGAGTCATTTTTTCGAGATGGAATTCGAAAATTGCCTGAGAGATGGGAAAAAGTAGTAGCCAGCGATGGGCAATACTTTAATTGATCTGTTCATTCATTTTGTTTAGAAATAAATGCATTTTTGAACACAGAAAATGGACCGAACTAATTTGTACACCCAATACATACAATCATATTGCATCTCAAACATTTTTTATTCTCAAAACCATACAGCTGATATGTTCTAAATGTTATCATTATAGGATAAGGTAGATGAGAGATAATAGTGAAATTTCCACTGATAAATTTATTTTTCCTGTTCACGTCCTCATAACTGAGGAATGTGATCTTTCTGGTATGGCCTCCCAATTCTGTCGATGATTATGTTACTCCAGACTCTTGTCACAGAGGACTCGGTCCTTCTCATAATTCTTCCTCTCCTCATTCCTTAATGAATCTCCCCAAGTTATCTTGCCTTTTACATGGTATATGACCAAAGAACTGGAGTATTAGCTTTAACCCCTAGGCGACGGGAAGGTTTCGTATTAATTTGCTATCTGGAACGGCGAGAATCTCAAAATCACTGTCTGCATTTTGTTGTTGTGCATTTCACTGCTTTGTGCTTTACCAAATAGAATTAAAATTATTAAAAAAATCGTGTCGTATGTTTGTGCATAGTTAAAGTGATCCGTTTTTCATTTTATTTATATGTTAGATGAAGTTTAAATTATAAATTACCTTCAAAATGCTCCTCTCCATAAAAGAACCACTCACAGAGACTTTATTTATAGTCGCATCGTAACAAATCATTTTACTGTGTCAAGAATGTACATTTAGGAATAACATATTCAGTTTCAATCATTTTACTGTGTCAAGAATGTACATTTAGGAATAACATATTCAGTTTTTTGGGAGTTTTGTTTACACAATAATTATAAGGATTTTTTTAAAAGGTCTCTAAGATAATATTCCGCCATTCACACATACTTACACGGGCTCCATGGTGGCATTTAATAGGGTGACCACAAGATTGTTCGGAGCTTCGGACACTTTTGATTAATAAAATTTCACGGTGTGATGTATTTTAAAACAATTGGTTAGGCATAAACCAATACCACACTCGACACACCAGTAACGTGTCTGGACACGACGTTTAGGGCCACTTTTTGCGTGTCTACAAACATGACACTCCCTGTAAACCGATTTTCTTTTTGAATTATCTGTTTTTGGTATGTCCGCAACAAAATGTTTTTCGACCAACCTCAGTGGGTACTCGCCAACTCGATTAACTTTTATTATTGACCCAGGAATATGATACTTATGAACTAATTGTTTTATTACTTGTAAATGAAAATCTGTTAAACTAATATTTTTTTTTAATTTTAATTTGTACATGGCATGGGCATTGATCAAAACGACATCGATTGTTCGAAAAGCAACTTTTTTATACCACTTTACTGTCTTTCGGACACACTGGACGAATGTTATCAGCATGTCCGACCTATCAACACCTCCCATATTTTTATTATATTTAAGGACGCAATTGGGTTTCAACACGGGAGCTTTATTTTTCCAATTAGCTTTTCCCGTTTCCATCATTGATGCGTCGTGTGAAGTAGTCAACAGATGCACGTCTCTCTTGTCATGCCATTTCATGGCAAGTTGGCATCCAGCTTGTTTTGTGTCTACATCTCCTTTTTTGACTAATCCAAACGATGGCATGAATTTACGGTTTTTTTTTACAGTACCGCAGGCATTGGTCTGCTTGGTATGTAAATAATTAAATAAAAAAGGGCTAGTATACCAGTTACCTATATACACTGTATGGCCTTTTCCTAAGTAATCACCTAATAATGAAACAACCACTTTTCCAGAAATCCCCAATTGCTTCGACATAGTTTCTTCCATATTTGGTATTAGTATTTCCGTTTTAGCGCCAAAATAAATTACGAATTTTAAAACAAGTCCCGTTTTACAATCACATAACACAAAAAAATTTATACCAAATCTATGTCTTTTCGCTGGAAGATATTGTTTTATGCGCAACCTGCATTTGAATAATACTTACGACTCGTCAATGCAAATATTCTCGTTTGGACAAAAATGTTTTTTAAACTGGCTACACACTGAGTCAACAAAATCTCTTACTTTGTATGTCGTGTCACCTGGTTGTTGTTTTTCATTATCCGAGAAATGAAGCATACTTAGGATTGATAAATACCTATCCCTTGGCATTATTTCTCTAAATATTGGTGTCGAAATGAACTTGTCTAATGACCAATATTTATGGATTTGACCCTTTTTGTTTGTTGCCGTAAGCATGGTCAAGGCAATGAACACGTACATTTCTTCAACTTCAACATTTTTTCCATTTATGTAATCTGGAATTCGGAGCTAATATTGTTTTCAATTTTACAGTATCACAATATCGGTTAGTTTCAGTTGCTATATTACTCACAATGTCTCGACATAAAAATAACTCAAAATAATCTAATTCACAACTCTCTTCATTGATGAATTCACAATCTCTTAAACCAGATTGTTCATTAAAATTGTGTACATCTGGTTGGAAGTTAATGCCACTTTTCCACTGGGGTGAGAAATTTGTAAAATTTATTTCACTGGGGGGATGTTCTTCTAATATTTCAGAATTGTCCATTTCACTCTCACTGTTTACCGGCGCGGCGTTATACCCGTATGCTCTAAGTTCACCAAATTTTGGGGAATATAATCTTCTTCATCGCTCATTGATAAATCTGAATCGCAATCCAGCGCAAAATTTTCGATTTCTTCGTCATTCATTTTTAAGCCTTAAAAAACAGTATTTGTTCCAAAAAACACAAAATGATGCGTAACAACTAAATAATTAGTGTCATTCAAATAATAAACATAAATAAAATACTAAATCCAAAGGGATCACTACACTAAAGGAAATGTTTACAAAATAAATGAAACAACGAAGTATTTCATTTAATGAATACTCCGAGTCGAGTATAAAATAATGGGCACCCTAAAATAAACAAATACACGCGCGGATATTATGTACCCACAAGCGCGGATATCGTGTACAGACAAGCGGCAACGGACAGACGTCACATGGAAAGGATGACTAAGCTGTGTGCGAATTCCCGAAATGCAATATTACTAATGATTGGATGTTTGTCACGGAAAATTAATTAAAAATATTTCTGTAAGTATAAAGGAGAATATTTTTAAAGGGAATTGTAGTAAACACTTGACTCTATAGTATGATAATTTTTCTTTTGGTTTTTTACCGTCAAATTAACGAAATACGTGGAGATAAACATGACGAATATTCTGAACTACAACGTGTAGTTGGTCGTACGCAGGGACCAATTTTCTTGCACTACACATTGTAGTTGGTCGTGGCCTCAAGGTTAAACAAATTGTGAACAGTCTATCGCATAGCCCAAGTTATGATAAATTTGTAAGTCACGCTGTCAAAATTACTTCATAATTGCATTAATGTACATAGTCAAAAACTATTTAAAAAGATAAAAAAACATATTAAATGGTCCCATCTTTATAGATTACACATTGCAAAAGAACTTATCATTAGTAAACACTTAAAGGGTTATTAGCTTTTTTGATATCAATAAATAAATATAACTTCTATGTCAATATTGAAGATGTATCAAATATTTATTTGACTAACTTGAAAAAAATCTAAAAAAATTGTCAAGACCAAATGTGATCATCATAATAAGTTATTTATTAGTGAATTTTATATTTTCTACTTATAAAATATGAAATTATAAACAACGAAGAACAAATTAATTTTCTTTTTTCTGTTGTCTTTATGATGATGGACCATCCATCGAAAGAGGATGATTGTCATCCATCGTATGAATAAATTCTTAGATATTTAATGATTTTTTTTATATATAATTCAGTAAGCACGCAGTAGTCTTAAGTTAACAAGCTGTTGCACTTCAGAAATTACACTGATAGATCAAACCCATAGTTTTAATTGATGACAAGAAAATCAAAGTTCTAAAACTTGCAGATCGCATGGTATGAAATATAAGCAAGAATGGGTGGTTAAACTTTCATACCTCCAATTTATTTGTATTCCATAAATTAAAAATTGTGACAGAAGCGGAAAAGATTCGCCACCATGGAAAAAAATCGGGAAACGCTGGAGGCTCGGCGTTGACAACACGGAATCTGTGGGTGCACTGGGTTCTAAGGATATTTGTTGAGCCCTCATTGAATTCAAGAACATACTTTTGAATTGTTTTGTAACCTGGGTTACATTCATTATTATTGTGTTTTCTTCATCTTAATTAGCAAAAATGTATTTATTGCGATTTCATGGTTTAAATATTTTTTAGTTAATAGTTATATATATATTTTTTTTAAGTCTTATGCAGTTTGATTAATGTTTTTATGGATTTTCTGTTAAAGTCGAGTTATTAAATAAATAAATATTTATTGATTGATAAATGTGGTGTTTCATTTATAGAATTTAACTATTAATACGGAACATTTCTGTAATATTCGGGGTGTTATCATTCATTATATTGCCTCGATATTGAAGAGAGCTAAAAGTAGATTGTTATAAGTTTTATAATATACATATTTTTAATAATCCCTACTCTGATGATTACAATTATTGGAGCCTTCATTGAATGAAAAGGCACAAAAAAGTGTTGTGTTGGCATTTAACAATAAAATATGAGGATTAATACAATATTTATGAATTAATCAGAATAGGAAATAACATAAAAGAATATAGTAATAGATGTGGATAAAAGACTGAAATGAGTCAAATGGGGCACTAAAACACAAATTTGATAGTCTACAACAGTATTCTAGTGCCTAATTTGATGTATGGAAGTGAACATGGAAATGGAAAAGACTGAACGGCGATGAATAAAAGCCATAGAAATGTGTTCAATAAGAAGAATAAATGAGGTGACAATATATGACAGAATATGGAATGGAAAGTTATTATGGATGAATGTGAACTTAATGTTGGTGTATTAAGGAAAATTAAGACCACTCTGAAATGGTTTGGGCATAAAGAACTAATGATTGAAGAAAGACTAAGAAAACAAATGTACAGTATAAATGTCAGTGGAAGGCATAGTGATAGAGGAAGGTCAAAGAAAATATGATTGGATCAAGTGAATATTTTAAAGAAGAAAATGTAAAAAATCAGAGAAATTGTAGAAAGTGTACGGATGTAGATGAGATGAAAGATGTGTGTTGCCATAGAAAAGTCTGTACTGCTATATATTAGGTAATACTGCTATATATTATATTAGCAAGTGCTAATATAATAAGTAATATAATAAAATTCATTACATTAATGTTGATTATCAATGGGAAAAATGGATTTTTATCAATCAACACGAAAGTGAACAAAATTTGAAATAACGAAAATTCCAATTATTAACAGAAATACTGATAGCATAATCAACATGATAAATTGTATTGATATTTAACTTCAACGATCAAAATTCCAAGTTAATGGTCAATACTCGACATTTGTTACTTCTGATGTCAAACACGTACAATTACTGTAAATATTCCAAAACAAATACAAGTGTTTTTCACTTTTCATTTTGAAGCTTGTAAATTATTCAACAACTGTACTTAAAAATCTCTTGATAAATATTTACACAAAATGTTGTTGAGCAAATAAATTCGCCAAACAGTAAATATAAAGTATGGAAAATGCGCATATATTTTATCTCACCAAAGTATGTAAATTCAAGGGCTGGAAATATTTAGAATATTTAAAAAAAATCCATTGACTGATTTAGCTGAAGCAGCTGTAAGAGAAAATGTGAAGGAAATGTCACGATAGGAAAGTTTGACCCATTATCATCTCTGTCTACGCCAACAATGGTATGTATGTACTTATACAGAACTGTTTTGAAACACATATCACTCTAAGAATGCTCCGAAAATTAATATTATGCAGCTACTAGTAAAATAATATTTCAAGTAGAAAAAAGTTTAAAAAAAACAGAATCCATTAAAATTATTAACTGGAATGCCTAGATGGTATAATATGAATGATAATTATAAGACTGCACCACCACCATTTAAGGCATCATTTCTGAACTTGTGGTCGCACCCCTAGGGGACTCACGAAAATAAAAATAGCCTACGTGTAAATAACACATTTTCTCAATAAAACTAACATTTTTATTTAAAAAAATTCTAGTCCAAGTCAAGTTAAACAATGGGAAATTTTATGCAGGGGGGGGGTAGCGACTTCTTCATTTTTTTTAATCTTTTCGGGGTTCATGCAAAGGTTAAAAAGTAAGGCAATTATTTCACCTAACTTTTGAATTGACTATGTATTTTCACATGACTAGTTATTTCTAGGCAGCAAGGATAACACATCAATCAATAAGTCCCGGGACTAACTGCTAAAACAACATTTGTTTGCCAAAATTCTTCTTTATTCATCAACATAGTCTCCTTCAAAAGCGATACATTCATTCCAACGCTTTCCTAACTTTTCTATGCCAGCCGTGTAGAACGATTTTTCTTTGGTTTCAAAATAGGCGTTAGTTTCGGCAATCACTTCTTCATTGGAGCCAAATCTCTTTCCCTGGAGCATCTTTTTGTAGTCTGCGAACAGCCAATAGTCACTGGGGGCCAAATCTGGAGAATACGGTGGGTGCGGAAGCAATTCGAAGTTCAACTGATGCAATTTGTCCATCGTTACCATCAACTTTTGTTTTGACGACATCGACGTTTCTGTTCCATTGTGAGCAAACATTAAAAAGCAATGTTTTATCAACACACAAAATTCGGTTTTTTCCATTGTTTTGAAAATAGCAAAAGTAGCGTCACTAAAACCACTGTAACTCAATGACACAATGTCATAAAAGTTTGACACGTAACTTCTAAAGGTTGGTACTAACTGAGAATGGTATGGATTTGTTATTAGAGGCGCCATCTGTTGGTTAGTCCTGGGACTAATTGATCGATGTGTTATTTACTAAATAACTGTACAAAGTTTTAAATATTTACAGCAAACAATAAATTGACAACTGATAATTAAGAAAAAATGTGATAAGATACATTATGTAATGGCTTAAGATCAGATATTGTTTAATGTTAAGTAAGATCTCAATTATTATAACTTGTATAGTATATGTCACAGTGGAAGTGGATTGTAAAGGGAATTTAAACTATTACCGTATTAGCCCGACTATAGGGCGACCCTGATTATAAAGCGAGCTCTATTTTTTTATCTGCTTTTTGGAGAAAAAAACATTTCCCTCACCATTATAATATTATGAAAAATAAAATGCAAAATGTTTAACGAAAAATATTTCTTAATACAGAGTAAAGTAAAGTACATGTTTCAACATGAAAAGAATAAATAAAAAAGTCAAACTACAGTAGGTAATCAGATCAGTCAGATTCTGATATGGCTATAGCGTCCTCAGCATCAGTCTCATATTCAGTGATATTATCGTCTTCAGAATTCTCGATCATATTTTCCCACAAAATATCATCTTGAGCACCGTCCATTTTATTGGATATGCAACATTTTTAAATCCATTGATGATGGTCTCATTAGAATTTGATGCTTTTCTTGAGGAATTCTCAAGTCATGTTTTTGTAAACGCCAACGTCTAGCATTATTTTCCGTGATACCAAATTGTCTGGCAACCGCACAGTTGTTGGTTGTTTCTGCAGCACGCACCACCATAACCTTAAAGTTGGAATCATAGCTTATGCGTATTTCTTGATTCACTTGATTTTTTTGAGCTCCTAGTCTTTCAATATGGTCAGTCATAATATTTTTTTAGGTAGTAAGATGCAAAACGAAGCACAGTACAAAAAAAACACCTCAAAAACTGTCAGAAATTACTACGCACTGGATATGTGTAAACAATGACGCCTTTTGAACGCTCTCATTACAATGTTGCCATTTTGCTAATCGCGAGTAGTGAATTTATTGTTACCCACTATGTTTGTGTCTCAAATATAAGGCGAGCCCCCTATTTACGTGTCGCCTTTTTAAAAAAACCTCGCCTTATAGTCAGGCTAATACAGAAATAGTGAATATACACCTTCACTTAAGTAAACAGTGAATGTGGAATAAATAGTTCATTTGAAAATATTAAATCCATATAAAGTGCCATTCTTCTTGCATTTACACAATTTCTAGTACGTTCACTAATGCCGAGCAATGGAAGTACATATTTCTAGTGAATGTGAACATTTACAATGTAGCACACATTCACTGAATACTTTAATGAAGGTATACATTCATTAGTAATAGTTTATGTTTATTGAAGGATTCAGATGGGATGAAATGGTTTATAAAAGCTCCATATAATCAAACATAGAATCTATTGTACGTATGTCTGTTTGTAACAATAGGTGTTGTCATAGTTACAGTTTAATAATAAAACGTTATTTATATTCAAAATGTTCATGAACAGAATATCAACATATATAATTTTCACCATTTCACTAAGGTATTCTTTATTCAAAACATGTTTCAGAAGATCTTTATTTTTCCAATATTATTTGACAGCTGTCACTTCTTGATACAATTATGACAGCCTTTTCTTTTGGAATAATACTTTTTGAAAAAAACCCAAAGCACTGTCACAAAAAATGTTGCAATAAAGAACTATTAAAATGAATTTAAAAAAATTCAAAATATATTAAAGTTTTTTATTTACTTCCATCATTATTGACGGCTAATTAATAATAAAACTTGACATATTTATTTTCTATTAAATAGTATAAAGTGAAAAAAACTCACCCATTTAATGCTAATTCATCAGCTAAAATTGATAATTTGACAATATATGGATTAGCAGCTTCATCTTTTCTGTAGTTGACCAGCAACGTAAGAAGAAGCACAGCATCATGCCCTGTGTGTAGAAATAGTTTCAAACATTGAAGACATAAAAAGTATGAAAGAAAAAAGATTGATATTTTTGTAACTCAATTCCAATCCAGTCATAATCTTAAATAATGTAACTTATTTGTTTGCATACTCCATCCAAGCCCAAACTTCAATATGAACTATTCAATTGTAGTTATAAAACAACCAACTATTCTTACAATTCACCAATAGTTAAGCTATACATGTTATAAAATCATTATGGAGATTGTATAAAACCCTTTTCAACTCTCCATAAATCCATGCAAATTAACTTGAAGGAATATTTTTCACAACTTCATTGTTTTCTGTACTATTGTGGTTTAATGAATCATTCTATTTTTATAAAATAATTGCATTAAAACTTTTTTTGACTTTCTATATTTAGAATTTAAAGGCGAACTGAATGAGTGCAAATATAGTACATGAAAAATGCACAAGTACAATATTTATGGATATAGACAATCACTTCACTAGACAAGGCCTGTGGCAAAGTGGTTTCATTCCTTAATAACAAATTAAACATCTCTTTCCTAAATACTCAAACACTCCTCATTCACATCCTAACATGTACATACCAATCCGATGTTATCACTTGTATAATTTAAACCGCATCAAAATAAGATCATGTCCAGCAACTCATCATACGCTTAATATTCGCTCAGTTATTTAACACACCGATCAATAAGTACCGGGACTAACCAACAGATGGCGCCTCTAATAACAAATCCATACCATTCTCAGTTAGTACAAACCTTTAGAAGTTATGTGTCAAACTTTCATGACATTCCGACATTGTGTCATTGAGTTACAGTGGTTTTAGTGATGCTACTTTTGCTACTTTCAAAACAATGGAAAAAACTGAATTTCGTGTGTTGATAAAACATTGCTTTTTAATGGGTAAAAATATAGTTCAAATTCAGCGATGGCTTGAAAAGTGTTATCCGGGCTCTGCTCCGTCGACAATGACCATTTATCAGTGGTATGCTGATTTCAAACGCGGTTGTACAGACACAAATGATGCTGAACGTTCTGGTCATCCAAATGAGGCTGTTACACCAGAAAACATAAAAAAACCCTCAAAATCGTGATGGAAAATCGCAAAATAAAGTTTCGTGAGATAGCTGATATCCTGAAGATATCATTTGGTAGTGTTTACACTATTTTGCATGAACATTTGGGCATGAAGAAGCTTTTTTCGAAATGGGTGCCGCATTTGTTCTATTACCGCGGGTGCTTTATTTGAACCATAAATCTGGTACCACGGTGACTCTCGTTTTTAATTATTTTTTTTATAGTTAATTTTTTTCCTCTCAAAAAAATATGATTTTTGGTGTGTATTGGGAATGGAAGAATTATATGATTATATTTTTTTCTAAAAAGATAATTTTTTTATATGTTAAGGCACTGGGCTTTCTGAGTACTGGCATGTTGTGTACTTGTATTATATGTATGGTAGGTAGTATGTATGTATTCTTTTCTGATATCTTTGTGTATAAGTCATGTTAATGTTTATACTTTTTGTAATATGTACGTTGATTTTTTGTCCACTCGAGAATTATGTGCACTCTAATTTGAAATTAACTACCGTACAATCAACTAAATAAATAAATAAAATATATTCAAATTATTGCAGTGCTCAGCCCTGACTAAGTTAACCGAAATTATTGCAGTGCTCAGCCCTAACTGAGTTAACCCAAAATATAATATTTACCGTATACTTGTCTCTCCGCTGTTGTAGACAAAAGCTTTAATAGTGACTCAAACAACACGGTCCTCATAAAGAAGTCCAAGAGGGGATTATCACTGACATCTTCCTTTCCAGTGGCTATGACTAACAGGAGTTTCAGCACATGTATCTTCATACTGTCGGGGACATCACCTAAATTAATAGTGGAATTTTGACCTGATTAGCAGTATTTGTCACATTTAATAATAATGAAATGGAATGTGGAAATGGACACTGAATGAAAGGAGCTAAGTAAATGAATGCAGTGGAAATAGATACACTGAGAAT
This sequence comes from Odontocerum albicorne, assembly GCA_949825065.1. NCBI lineage: Eukaryota > Metazoa > Arthropoda > Insecta > Trichoptera > Odontoceridae > Odontocerum > Odontocerum albicorne. Next base: position 7,543,690 of record OX463851.1, read on the forward strand.
TGTGATGTGTCAATATCTGTCAGTATAAAAAATGTAATTTTCTTTCTTTTCATTCATATGGTACATGGTACCTCTCAACACATCCGAACAGTTCGACATAAAGCACTAATAAACCATCATAGGTGGTTAAGAAGAAAGATAGATACCTGAAAAAGGAAACTTGAAGCACGCACACAGAATGAAGAAGAAAGGATAACTACCAATGACGTGGGCGTAAACCATCCAAAACATGAGAGCTAACATTCACGAAATGACAAGTCGTGACAGTTGGATATGGTGCATGCTGAATAGGTTAGTTTTTTATTCATTCCTATGGTACCCTTCAACATAAACATGTCCAACGCCAGTGCGGAGCGTGGGTGGAAGACAACATTGTCTTCGGCTCTATGAATCGAGCAGTTCATCATCGCACGTGTTGCAATACTGCCGCACGTGAAGATGCAACAACACTCACACACGTCTAGCACATGCCGGTGTTGTTACAAAATGAACTATTTTACCAGACTGGGACCGTTTCTTAATTTTTCTTTTATACAATCGGGAGTTGAACCTAAAATTTTGAAAAAAAATAAAGACAAGGAATAAGATAAATAGAATTGTATGGATGGGGAGGAGACGAAGAAAGTATGCAGCGATTGGAAAGTTTTGGTGTTCTGTCCTCTCTGCCTACACCGATAAGGAAATGGCGTCATAGTATATATGTAACAATAATACAGAGAAAATAGGTTAATCAGGACAGTCGCTTAATTGTAAGCCTTGGAGAGCCGAATCAAATCAAGCACTACTATATGTCTGAATTTGCTCAGCTTGGGACAGCAATGACTAAAATTGGGTAACAAATTGAATAATTTCGTATAACTATTAGTGTTGATGATATACTCGCATTAAAATGTGAATAATAGGTCTGTACTATGTACATGATGTTTCTCAAACTATAAATATGTTTTGACAACCAAGAATGCAAAGGATTGCAAAACTGTGTAGAACTGATTAAATATATGTGTATCAAGGAACTTTTGATTATTGAAAAAATAAATATTATAGTCGAAAGGGGGTTGAAAAATTTTCAGTTTTATATTACACAAGCAAGAAGATATGGATAGCGTCAAATATTTTTACATTTTTCTCATCATATCCTTTTAGCAATTGAATAAGACATGTTAACATCACTTTCAAAAAGAACAAAAGTACCCGATGTATCCCATATAACCGGATCTTCTTTACTTATGCCCCAATTTTCATGAAATCATAGATTCAAGACAATACATATTACTTAATCTGGTTGTTTTGAAAAAAGTGCTGCATAGCAATAAACCCACGAGATGTACCATGCTTGAAATATGACATGGTAAAAAATATAATTATTTAGGAAGAATATGAATGAAAATCTGACGCATTGAATAGGGTTAAAAAGAGCATGTTGATCAGTAGTTTGGACATGTAAAATGGATGGGTGACAAAAGACTGAATAAACCAATTTATAATGCTAACATAAGTGAAAATCGTAGTAAAGAATGACTGAGAAAAGCTTGGTTGGACCAAATTTTAAAAAAATTGAAAGAAAAGGTAAGAAGTAAAAGAAACTGTATGAGTAAGATGTATGGATGTGGAAGAGGAAAAGGAAGTGTATCATGATAGAAAAGTTTGGCACTTTGTCTTCTTTGCTTAGCCTCAGAATAAATTAGAGGATTCTAAAATGACTAATCATTGTCACCATAAAAAAATCACACATTTTCTATCGATTATGCCAAATTCTTGCATATCAGTAGTAACGGAAATAAATTGGACAGATTAGAGGCCCTAGAAATATCCAAGTCAGTGCATTGGGATAAACAATGACTTTAATTTATTATTACTACTGCTTTTTGTATTTTCATGTTAGTTTAAGATAAAGTTGTATTATTTGTCAATAATTTTAAGTACTTTATAACTTGTCACATGTTCATTTGTATATAAAGACACTGTTGTGTCGTTAATTAAATAAATAAATAAATAAATATCTAGCAAACACATATACTCCCAAGATTTCACCGCTGCTTGCTGAAGTTGTCTCCTGCCTCCATACCCAAATTCTCCAACCCAATTTTTTACCGTTAAAAGATGTAAGCGTACCAGTTCAAACAAAATTCAGTCTTGTTTGTGCTCCCCTGATGATGAGGTGAAAACCTTGAAACCGGTAGGGTTATACCATATAAAGTGTAATAAACAGTGTTTGACTAAATAAATTATGTTTTTAAACCTTCACTTAATGACTTAACTATAAATAACAAAACAGTGAATGTTATTTAAAATTTTACATGATTGTTGTTTCTTATTTCCAGAAATAATTTGTTATTTGTTCAGTTGCCAAGAATATTTTCAGTCTTCTCAAAATTTTAAATTATAATAATCTAGAATGCAAAATATAATAATATCCATACGGCTTATATAATTTGGCATAAGGCTCTTTTTTTACCATAACGATCACTTCAAGAGTGCTTACTACGAGTAATTTGCTGAAGAAATAGGAGATTGGAAGACTTCAATGCCGCTAGCAAGACTGTCATCTGGATTCTTAAATTCAGATGGAAAATGGCCAATGAATACAACCAGTCTGGAAGTGAATCTGCTAGGAATCAAATGCTTAGCATGGATGCTAACCATTAAACCACGGACGTTGCAGTGCAAGATTACTGCCTCTAGTTTTTCAGAGAACCTTTTCAGTAGTCTGTAGGAGGCAGATAAATGCAAAGAAGACTAGGATGAGCCGTATTTTAGGGTTTTGTGGGATTAAATCTCTCAATACCCTTAAATGGAGAAAATTTGCACCTTGAAAAATTTGGCCATGGTTCAACTCAGTTCTCTTCACCATAACGGGAGAAGACATTGAGTGCTGGGATACATCATAGTTATGCGGTAATATTTTAGATATTATGAGATAAACATAAATGTGTGAGATATTTTTTAGATAAACACTAGAGGCAAAATTATCGGCACCCATGTGCCATTTTTTTAATCCCAGTTTCATTTTCAGACTTCTTCCACTTGGATTTATTTAATAATGTTTATTGACTGCCTTTTAAACATACCAAAAACAAAACACATTGAATTAAATATCATGTGATATTTTATTAAATACAAGATTTTATTATTTTAAGTAATCAAGCAATGTAATTACATGTTTGATTGACAAATTACTAGACCAATCAAAATGTTCTCCATGGTGGTTTTTTATCAGCTCCATAAAAATTATCACTCCACCTCATTGCTAAGTCTAATAATCTAGATAATTGTTTCTCAACATTTTTAGCCTTGCTATCCCCAAAAAAGATTTTAAAAATGAATTAAGACTTCGTGACTCCCCTGCAAAAACTTAATATATTGTTGATGCAGGTATATAATACCTAGTTATATCTTAATTTGCCCTTTTTCCATCCACTACTGAATGAGGGCACCCACTTGTTATTAATGAGGACTATCACTCTGCGTTTTTTACACTTGTTCACCTGGTGTATTGGCAAAGAGTTTTGTCATATAAGGGTATTGGCTACCTCCATTTTCTGTCTAGCCTACAGCTTTGGAGGACACCTAGTGATGTTATCTCAGCATGGAATGCTTCGATTTTAACCATATAGGTACACTTGGTGTAGTATTAAAATGCTGAAAAGAAAGAATGATTAGTACATGTGAAACTGCCTCAGTAGTTGAGTGTATAAATAGTAACTTAATTCTGAATGAAATAGCATAAGGATTTTAAAGATTCACGAATATGTTGGGTTCAGGTTTTGGTTTACTATCCAGTTATATAAAATAATAGATATATAAAAGTAAACAATGTATAACGACTTTGGACAGTAATTTTTTTAAATGTGTGCATTTTTCTCAGAAAATGTGTTATTTTCCTTTAGTACAAGTTATTTTTATTTTGCTACCCCGCTGGAGGTCACAACCCACGGGTTGAAAAACAGTGATTTAGATATCTGTCACAATATCAGTGGCAGCAGTGTTGGTACAAATGTTTTTGTGAATAGCGAATTTATATAGTGAATTAAAAAGTGTTCCTAAGGTGATTATTTTACTACAAAACAGCGATACAATTTATGTGTTTCTTAAATAATTATTATTTTGAAAACCTTTGTACAATAATAATAATAAAAGGACATTTTATAGAGCAGAATCCTCAAGTAAAAAATTACATATTTAAAAAAAAGGTTTTACTTACCAGCAAGGAAATCGTTGCAATAAGTCAAGAGCTTGGCCATAGTCCCCTCAGCAGTATCAGAACCGATCATGATATTGACCACCTCTTTAGCGCTATCGTTAGCCAATTTTCTGTACATGGCATTGACAAGCGCGCTTAAGGTCTGTAGTGAATACACGATCCTGCCAATATATAATAATTAGACATCACTAAGAACATACAAACATATAATGCAAACATGAGTAAGCATGGTAGAGGAAGACCAAGGAAAATATGTTTGGATCAAGTGAATGATATTTTGAAAGAAGGAAATGTAAAACGTCAGAGAAATCGTAGGAGTTTTATGAGGTGTATGGATGTAGATGTGTCGCGAAAGGAAAGTCTGGTGCTGTCATATTTTCCTACCCAGACAGAGAAACGATGTAATGGTATGTATTTTTTCTACAAATTCTTTGATGAAAAATCACATTTTCAAAACAACATTACCTCCAACAGTGACGTACTAGTGCCAACATTGATGAATGGAAGTAAATCATGGACATTGAAAGGGAATGATAAGAGCAGAATAAATGTGGTAGAAACGCATGCCTTGCGTAGAATATCTGGTATTGCAATCTTTGGTAGAATATGTAATTTTTACTCATAGCGCTTTCTACCAATCCTGCATCAAATACTGTTTAGCTACTAATTATGACACAGTTTAGCTACTAAATATGACACAGTTTAGCTACTAAATATAACATAAAAATATATTAAATAGTTCATCAGACAGCAAGAGCATATCACTCCATTCCATTTCTAAGGAAGAAGTGTTGAAAAGCATAAACTCCTTGCAAACCGGCAAAGCAATCGGACCAGATGGGTTATCAGCTGACATTTTCAAAGTCTGTGCGAAATACGTGTGTGATCCCATCTGCTACATATTTAACTTGAGCATAAATACCAATACATTTCCCGTAAGCTGGAAGACAACCAGGGTCTGCCCTATCTTCAAATCGAGAGACCTGTTAGACTCTCACAATTACAGACCTGTAGCTGTTCCCTCTTTGCTTCCAAAAATTTTCAAAACTGTACTGTGCCACCAATTGACCCACCAAGTATCAACAAGACTTATTGGAAACCAGCATGGCTTTTTGCCAAAACGATCGACTGTCACTAACCTTCTCTCTCTCACACAACAGATTGCGTCAAACTTAGATGAACTTTCACAAACAGACGTAATATATACAGACTTCCAGAACGCTTTCGACAAAGTTGATCACGATATTTTACTTAAGAAAATGCACAAACTTGGCTTCAGCGATAATCTAATTGGATTATTTACATCATACCTAAAATAAAGATCTCAATACGTAACAATCCGTAACGAGTCTTCTGTGGAATTTATCGCAAGATCTGGTATACCGCAAGGATCTAATTTAGGTCCCCTGATATTCTTCATATTAATAGACGACATTCAAAATTCAATAAGTCACTCGACATGTTTATTGTTCGCTGACGACTTGAAAATTTTCAAAAAGATCAATTCACCTCACGACTGTGCACATTTACAAAAGGACCTAGACTCTCTAGTCTCCTGGAGTGAGCAAAATCATCTCCTGTTCAACATCAATAAACGTGTCTGTGTATCTCATAGTCGATCGTTTTCACCAATCCACCATCAGTATACTATACAGAGAGTGGCATTAAACAGAGTTTCTGAATTCAAAGATTTGGGCGCAACCTTTGATATCGGACTCACATTTGTTAACCTTGTCTCACGTTTGATATCGGACTGTTACGAACTACTCGGTTTTATGAGAATATCAAGAGAATTTAACAGCACCGATATCATCCGAAACTTATATAATTATCTAATCAGAACCAAATTAGAATATGCATCTACGGTTTGGGCTCCTCATCAGCTCAAATATAAAAACAATATAGAACAAATACAAAAAAAATCCTCAGATATCTATGGTACAGAACAAAGGGCGATTACCCAAAATATGCTCACCATGCCGAACTTCTCACGGTGTATAACTATAGAAGCCTCGAAACAAGAAGGCAAGAATCCATTGCGATATTCCTACTAAAGGTTTTCTAAGGTTGCTTTAACTGTCCCGTGATTATAGACGCACTAAGTTTATATGTACCCAATAAATATAGCCGTGCAAGGAATCACGCTCTGTTCTACATACCAACTTACAGGACTAATATCATGGCTAAACACTCAGTCACGCGTGGTATAGAGATATTGAACCGACTGAATGACACTGTTGATATATTCTCGGTACCATCTAACAGTATGAGAAGAATCCTGGCTGATTTTCTTCCTAACGAATAAGCTAACGCTAGAAGCAGACTCTCTTTATGTAACAGGAGAAATCCGTGCAGTGGATAAAAAAAATTACTCTCCCTGTCTGAATAAAGTTCTATATGCAGATTGAGGGAGTAGCGCTAATTGCAGTCAACTTATTTATGGAGAACTTTAAGTAGGTAGAACTTTGCACAGCTCTCATCCCTCCCACAAAATGGTTTAGATATGTGAAAGATACATTTATTATAAACTACCACGGTAGACAAACACTAGAAGAATTCCTCACTCACCTAAATGCATTAAATACATTAGCTTTCTTAGACGTGCTTATCGTACGCAAACCTGACAGTACATTGGGCCACAAAGTGTACAGAAAATCAACATGCAGATAGGTACTTAAATAATACCTCCCAACACTACACAGCTGAATTAAGATCAATAGCTGCTGCACTCTTTACCTTCACCAAAAATGGCTATTCAGCAAACTACAATACAGCAGCAAAATGGACAAATGTCATTATGAGGCGAGAAGACAGAAAGCTTTTTTACCTTTGTCATAGGTGTCAATAACAAAATCAAGAAAATTATTAACAAAAAAACAGTCTTTCGATCAACGACAAGTCTCTGGCCTCCTTATGTCACTGAAAGACATATTGCCCCTTCAGTCACCAGGAGTATATTTAGTCCCTTGCCAATGCTGCCTTTATCATGATGGATAGATAATAACACGCCAGAGCATGTAAAGAGCTTGAGAAACAACAAACAAGCAAAGTCAACTATTTGTAAACATGCAATGTAAGGAGACACTAATTCTTTGATTACATTTAATAAGGTATATGCCATCGCTTCAGAGAACACTACTACCCGTGAAATGTAAGAGGAGTTATCCAAATTCAAGAATATCTTAATTTTAACAGCGAAGATTGCTTCAAACTCGCAACGTGAAAATTGGTTCTAATCAAAGAGCATTAATCCAAACAATAAAAATACCCGATGGGTGGCGTGTATGTACAAATAAATTTAGCTAGCCCCACTAAACCTGAGAAAACCATAAAAGGCAAATTCTAACGATATCATCTACGTTCAAAGATGACTTTGCGCAGTCATCTGTCGAATGGAACAAGTGACTCCTGGCTGTGCGATCAGCCTAGATTTTAGAGTTATTGACTCGAAATTATAATACAGTAATAATTTCTAAAAACTTATTTTCCAATCATGTTTACATACCTTAATTGGTGCTCTTGTCCCAATGTGTCCACACATTTTGAAAATAAAGTGTTAATATTATCCTTCAAGCTGACTATCTGTTCAGCAGTCAACTTTTGTATTTCGGCTTCCAACTGGACAACTTTTGGTTTTAGTAGGAATAATTCGTCCCAAAATGTGGCATTGCTTGATGTCAAGTCCTCGCCACGGAAATATGATTCATAAATTTGAACGACCTTCTCTTTAAGCTGCCTCTTCGAACCGGATCCACTTCTTTTCCGAGTAGCCATTATTTTTCTAAATAAAAATGAATAAAAGAATAGATTATTTTATAACATGATGAAAATTTTGCTATATATTGATTACTTTTTATTTTATTTTGTATTTTAAATTTGACAACCTCCTTAGCCTAACTCCTTGGCTGCCTGTCTTCCAAGCAAGGGGTTGTGGGTATAATTCCCCTTAGTAAAAAAGGTATTATTGTAGTTTGGTTTTAACTTTATCACATCTTTCTAGTTGATTGGAATGAATTGCCACATGACAATAAACCAGCCAGATTGTGTATGTATACAACAAAAGTGCATACACTAATACAATGATTTCCAGTTAATTACTCCCTCACTTACTCGTATTTAACTCAAACTCTTAAATTGTCCAATTTAAAAACATTCATTTGTGCCATACACAATACAATAACATGTTTTGTTAAGAATACTGTATGTTTTTGTTAATTATTAAAAGGTAAAACCGTTCAGAAAAAAACAAAATATATTATAGTCGTTAATTCCATCTCAATTTTAATTGTTATAAGGATAAAAATTAAGAATGTTGAATAAATTGTTTGCGCTGTGTGTATGCAAGAAATCCGTTATTTTCTCCATATGCAAGAGCAATACATATTCCTACAAAATAAAATAAAATAAATACAACTTTAATTGGATGTAGAATATATTTATGTATTTAACTGCACTTTCAAGTATATTCTATCTGCTTCTAATGTAACAAAGAATATCTCCCATGCTATTTAATGAGGATAAAAATGATTTATTTATTTAAGACGTGATGCAAATACATCTGGCAGATTTATTGCTTTAAAGCATAATTATTATTGGTTTCCATGAGCGTGTCTTTAACATAGTGTATGAAAACAATATTTGAGGAAAACTAACAAAAATGGAAATAAAAGATAAATGTCGAGCAAAGGAAGGATTAGAATAATAATAACTTTTGACTTTTATCATGACAGTATAGTCATTTTGCAATCAATTTGTCTCAAAATATAAATTATGCTTTGCCATGAAATTACCTCAATAGTTACATACAACCTTTTTGCAAATAGATTTTATCTCTCTTATAAAATTTTGTGAAAAGCACATAGGTCATATTAATAAACAAACAATGATATATTTAAAATTATCTGGTGATCCTTCATACTGACTGACATATGGAGAAAACTGAAGATTGAAATTTTTATATATTAGGTGTACAAATAAGTTTCCGCCGTTTTTTATAAAAAAATGGGCATTTATTGTGAAAGAACGGAACCTCATGTTTTATTCGAAGTAGTACCCATCGCTTGCCACTACTTTTCCCCATCTTTCTGTCAGCATACGAATACCGCGTCAGTCATCATCATCATCTTTTGAGGCTATCCACGAATCGACTCAATTTTTGGTATCTTCATATGATGTGAAGTGCTGCTCAGACAGGCCATGCGTCATCGATCAAAACAAGTGGTAATCAGAAGGAGCAATGTCTGGTGAATACAGCGGGTGGGGTAAAACTTCTCAATTGAGTGTTTCCAAATAGGTTTTGACCGGTGCCGCAACATGTGGACTAGCATTATCATGCAGAATAATTTTGTCGTGTCTGGCGTAGTAGTGGGCGCGCTTTTCCTCGAGTGCTCGACTCAATCTCATCAATTATGTTCGGTAGACAGCCCCAGCAATGGTTTCATTCGGTTTGAGCAACTCATAATACACGACACCAAGCTGATCCCACCAAATACACAAGAGTTTTTTTCCATGAATATTTGGCTTAGCCGTAGATGTTGAAGCATGACCAGGGGATCCCCATGATTTCTTCCTTTTTGGATTATCATAATGGATGCATTTTTCATCACCAGTGACTATATGGTGCAGAAAACCCTTTCGTTTATGCCTGGCAAGCAGCATTTCACATGTGGAAAATTGGCATTCAAAGTTTCTCCGTGTCAGTTCATATGAATCCCAATTTCTTTGTTTTTGAATCATTCCCAATGATTTCAACCCATGTGAAATTGCTTGTTGAGTCACTCCTAATGTAAGTGCAAGTTCTTCTTGCGTTTGGTACGAATCTTGATCCAATAATACTTCCAATTCCGCGTCTTCGTACACTTTCGGCCTTCCGCTACGTTCTTTGTCTTCGATGTCAAATTCACCGTTCTTAAACTTTTGAAACCACTCACGACAACTTCTCTCACTTAAGGCAGCCTCACCATATGCTTCTACAAGCAATCGATGCGCCTCAGCTGCAGATTTCTTCAAATTGAAGAAGTAAATCAAAAGTTCCCGCAAATGACACTTATTCGGCTCAAAACTTGACATTTTCGAACACAAAAAAATATGTTATACTGATAAAAATTCACTAATATTTCAAGGTCATGTTGTTGACAGATGTCCAACCTTACGATAATGACATTTTACATCTGACAATTTTAACCATAACTTACTGGTGGCGCCAACTTTTGTCAAACGGCGGTGACTTATTTGTACACCCAATAGTTCGGAGTCAATTTGGCGAGCCCCTGAAGATGAGTCGCATATGACTTGAAACTAGTTGGGTTAAATATTTCAAGTGGATTAAACAGTCTTTCAATTTTTTATTATATTTGAATATTATGAGGGTTTATTATTTTAACTTACAATATATTAAACACTCACATAGTTTATATTCCAAAACTCAAAATTACTCTTTTTGTTTGGAGTAAACCTTAGGAGATGACCTTTTGATAATTTATATCCTTCAAATGTAAAAAGTCCATGTAGGAGTTATCTGAGAATGTGTATGGATGTAGAAGAGGCGAAAGATGTATATCAAGATAGGAAAGTTCTCTCCTCTCTGCCATACCCGACAGAGAAAAAGGATAATGGTATGAATCTAAATAAGCTTTTCCTCCTTTCCCTAAACATATGTTTGTAACAGTTAAATATACACCTATCCATCCGTTTACGCATTTTCTTTTTATGCGGTTAACAAAATATGCTTTTTAAATGACCATCAATTTCTACATTATTTGAATGTTGACGAGAAATTTATAAATCTACATGACTGCACACTTGCCTCAATCAACATGCTCGACAATGAAGGTCAGATCGGCATAGAAGCAGACTAGCGACAATAAATAACTACACGCCTAATAATTGTGAGAAACAAAACTTTTTCACTTTATTTTATTCTCACGCTAAATAGTACCAGTGTACCGAAAACTAATATTTTTAAAACTAAAAAATAATGTTTATATTTTTCTTTGATTTTCATTTGGGTAGCAATTTTTTTTCATGCGTTATGTCCCTCAATTTAAGAGGATTTCGATATTCTAGAAGGCATCTTCTAATTTTGTACAAGTTTCAGGTCTCAATTTGTCCGATTTTGATTTATGTGAATTTTCATGGAACTTATCTACTGCGTAAATCGAAGGATGCGTGTACTTATAATACTTTGTATTACTCAATTTATATGTAAACACAGAAAATAATACACAATCAACATAGCATTAGGCGGTTTTCAAGATACAAATTGATTTCTATCTGTCATTCATCCTTATTTCAAAATACATATTAGGTTATAATTTTTATGGAATATATCAATAGAACGTATTACAAAACAAATGTGCAGGGTAATTAAAAAAAATTAAACTTTAAAATTTGAGTGTCAGTTCAACAAAATAAACAATTTATACAGTAATAAGAAAAGAAAAATGTATCTCACCCAACTGTCAAAAACTCGCAGAAATCGTAAATACACTAGTTCTGTCATTCGTAAACGACCGATTTTAATGACACGAAAACTTTATAAGAACAAGAGAATAATACACCCTATATTTTATGTCAGTCGATCTGTTGGTAAAATTATCTTCAATTAAGCGTCTGATCTAGTTTTCACGAAACAGAAATATTTACAAATAAAATTATTATAATTTGATCCCAACGGTATTTTCAAAGGTCAACTGTGGTTCGATTATATTATTTACTTTGGAATGGATAATTATAATTGAAAAAATATAGTCAAATATCGATTCGATATCGACGCGATTTTTTAAAAATACTTTTACTGTTTAATTAATAAAAATTTTTTACTGTTTAATTAATAAAATGTGTTACGATGAAAATATAGTGTGAAATAAGATTATAAAAATAGTCAAGGTTAACTAATAAATGTAAAATAATTACTAAAATATTTGAGTTTTTCCTGAATATAACTTACAAAACCAATTTCACGATATTTTACATTTTCAAAATGAACTATTCATCGAGAAATAGGCGAAATTAGAAATAAAATTTCCCACCTCTAGGTATTTTCAAAAACATTTGTCAAATCTACAGTTTTATAAACTAAAAGGTTGCCTGTTAACATTTTAATAAGAGTTTAAATAAGAAAACACCAAAACTTTGATTAAAATATTCAATAAAATATTCTATATTATGCAAAAAAAAAGTAAACAAAATATATCTTACCCATCACCTGTCAAATTTTCACGTAAATCATAAATACGTGTAAGAACAGGGTCGGAAACTTGAAGATTGTTGTTTGGAACATTTTCGCCCGTTATCAATAAAAGACAGCGGTGAGTTCTCATTACGACTTGCGACCTATTTTTACGTCCAGCTGCAATGTCTGCTCAAACTTCTGTGCGTTTAAAATACACCTCACTCGCAGTTTGTCATGTTTATTAATAAATTAGCCCGCGTCAAGTATATCTTAACGCCAGATGTTGTTAACCTTGTAAATATTATTTTTTTAAATATTTTTTATTTATAAGGAAACGGTTACCGATTTACAACGAAAAGCATACTTTCTAATTGTTTCTTCCAAGTGAACATGTATTACGACGCGTGCACCGGTTATTAAACGGTTGTTAAAAATAGCGACGGTTTGTCGAACTCCGGTAGAACTCGGTTATATAATATAAATATAGATAATATTATTATCGTCAAAAAGTGTTCGTTATAATCTCTGTTAGTTATAACAAACGCTCGTTTTATTTCACAATGATGGTTCGTCGATCATTTCTTATAAATTACGTATCTCAACAAGTTTGTAAAAAAGCATAATTTATTTAAATAGGTCAGTCGCATAACTGTTTACTAACATTATCAACGAAATGATTGTTAAAAATAAGGACTGGAACAACTTCGTAACATATTTACTAAAATATGGGAATGTGAGGAAATGCCTTCTCTTTAGGTTGCTATAAACAAAAAGGTTGACCGGTCGAAAGGTCAAAAATATAGATGTATCTCTTTACTATCAGTGGCAGACAAGATTTTTACTAAAATTCTTGCCAATTAATTGGCTACACAAAAAAAAGTGTTTTCTGAGTCTCAGGCAGGTTTTTGCCCTTTTTGTGTACACGGTTAAATTTGGTACATCAAGCGGATATTACTATTTAGTAATTTCTCGCAAACAACCAACTCATCTTGGATACATTACACTGTTTCAATCTATGACAGATTTTACAAAAAAAAATACTAATCTCTATCAATAATGGTAGAACTAAAAAAAATAAATTCATTCAAGCATAGTGAAGGGAAATAAAGGAAAATTCGGATGAAAGAATATTCGGAGTAATGTTGTATTTTTCGATTCTCTCTAAAATGTAAACAAGGAGGAGGCACATCTGATAAATCTTAGAAATTCATTCCACAGCCATGCCGAGTACACCGCAATTGAAGATGTGTAAAATATGGTGTGATGTGTTGGTATGCAAAAAACCTTCCCGTTGGATCATCGATTTGATTTTCTCTGCAAGACAAATACAAGAGAAATGTGAACAAAACTTACTCCCTACATGGGTTTTATTGACATAGGCGTGGCATTTGATGGTGTAGGTCGTAGCGCATCATGGAAGATCTTAGAGAGAATTGAATGCCTTACGAAAATGATTTAAATGGTTCATTTGATGCACGAAGACATGTCATCAGCAATAACCGAGGGAGGTACAGGCGCTCCGTCTAAAGTTAGCACTGGAGTAAAACAGTGATATATTACGGTATCATTATTTTTATCACATATATCTAGCAACCACAATGTACCTTATTAAAGGCCAATTACCTTGAACGATTGAAATTGTATATCTCATCGACGGAGATCTATTCTCTCTTAGTAAACGTCGTGCCACACCCATAATGGAATTGCAATATGTTGATAATAATGTCATATTAACCAACTCAGAAGAAAATATAAAACTCATCATGAACACCGTTCATCAAGCTTCTCTTTGACTCAGCCTCAACATAAGAACAAATACAACTAAAATGCCATATCAACCAACATCTTGAACCCATATAACATATTACCACTCAGCATTGCCATAAGGAACAATATCTTGAAAAATACTCCTCTTTTTATATTGGCGTCTTATCATGAGGTGTAAGTTCGGTGTCGTATTTGATGAGGAAATACGACACCGAACAAGATGCGCTACTATACTTAAGAAATTGTAGCACGGTTCCTGTGACAGTTCACAAATTTGCCCCAATACAACCTTCTAACGACGTTCAGTAATTTTAATTATTTTATCAATTTTAATATAAGCCTCGATTCTAATAAATAGCAAGTTATTTAGGTAAATACATAACAAAAAACTAACAATAATGACAAATTAATACATCTTGTTACAAATTAGCAAAAATGTGGCAGTTTGTTAAAATCAAATAATATTTGGTGACGTTTATCAAAAGTCACTACGTTAGTTTGCATTGGCTAGGGATGGGGTATATGTTACGATAATTGGATTTTCGATTTTTTTATATATAAAATTTTATGTTCGTAATTAGTATTAATTCATAGTGGATCTTGGCCTATTTATAGATAGATACAAATCATACAATACATTAGAAAGTCAGTATAATGATAATTAAGAATTAAAACGTCAGTTTAGAGAAAAACAATTTTCGATTTATAAAAAAACTATTCGATTTGTAAAAAAAAAAACGATTTCACCCCATCCCTTTGAGACATGGCGTTTCAAACGTCATTGGAACCACCCTACATTTTCCCAAGTATAATGCTTATTGTAAATTGTGGGAAACAGTGTTTAACAATCAAAACGTACACAAAGCAATCAGAATAAAAGTATTCATGGCGATTATTTGGCCATCACTGTTGTATGAATGGGAAACCTGAACCATATATCATATAGAAGACACTTAAATTTTTTGGAAAAGTTACATCAGATATGATTGCACCGTGTTCTCAATATAAAATGGCAGGATAAACACACGAATCTAAACCTTATTAATGAGGCTTAAACAAACAATATATAAGTAATTATAATTAGAAAGCAATATGGACAGAACACATGACTAGAATACCATAATCTCGAATTGTCAAGTAATTTATCTTCTCTGAACTTAAATTAGAGAAAAAATGCTAGTGTCCCAAAAGGTTTGAATTTCAAAACTACTTTCCAGCCACCAAATGAATCAAAGGTTAAAAAAAATTTAAAAATCTCATCCTCATCTCAATTATTTTAAAATATTGTTTTACTTTATATGGGATTGTATAGTACCTGCTCTAAAGATGCAATAAAATCGTGAAATATTCAATTAACTGGCTTAATATATGTTAATACATCTGATATTGAGGTGTGTTTATTTGAAATTTAAAATAGACCGAAATAAGTAACATGAACCCTTACCACTCTGAAAACCAATATAATGGTTTCAAGGGGACTGGTAGCCAGCTCCGAAAGCCAGTAAAGCGGCTTTGGCGAGCGGTTACTTTGAAGCTTTTTTTAAATATTTATTGACAATATTTTGAAGATTTTATTTTCATTAGTACATTTAAAGGATTATATATGCTATATAATGCATTAATAGGCAAATTGCAGTAAAGCGTTAGCTTCTATGTTATTTTTAATATTTGCATTCTTTATCTGTACCATACAGGCGCATTTGAGTGGATCAGAGCTACCTCCAGTGTGGTGACCATCATTTCACAAAGTGAACGAAAAAACAAGCAAATCAAATAGCACCATGAATCTCAATTTAATAAAAGTTCTACAGTACATAATTATAACGATGTGTTAAGTAATACATTTATTGCATATAGTGAAATAATAAATTAAAATATTAGTAACATTGAAATTTCGATGAATGATACTTTTGAATACATAGAAGACTTCCAAGATGACTGTGATAGTGATAATGACCTTTTTTTATTTGATCATGTTGACAAAGTTGTATTTTTTTTTGTTATAAATCATAACGATTCAGACAGTGGAAGTACAACCAACTCCGACCAAGCAAAATTAGGCGCTATGGTTATACTGAAAGTGACAGTAAATATGAAAATGAGCGTAATATAAACGTAACATAAACGAGCGTAATACAAACGTAAATAACAGTGCTAATTGGTCGATTTTAAATAATAATGTTAACTAACAAAAAAATCAATTGGTAGTCGACGAGTTAGTTGGTCCCAATGTTCCACCAAATTGTGAAAATCCGCTTGATTTTTTAAATAGCTTTTTTGGGAATAAGCTGATAAGCTTCATAGTTAATACTAATGAATTCGCAAAATCATTAATTCGCAAAATAAATTAAAAAATCTCAATGAAGTTAAAATTCCACATGGAATTCTTTGAGAAATGTAAAAACGTAGTATGTAGTAAACGAAGAAGAATTTCGAGTTTTGTTGGGAGTCATTTTAAATAAAGGGGTGAAACTACACCCTAAGCTCTTAAGATTATTTTTCGACTTTTTCCACTGTTTAAACCTTTTTTTTATAAGTGTGTTCAAAAAAGATCGCATTTTACAAATATTTTGGATGCTACATCTCAAAAACAATGAAGTTATGATAATAAAACTATTGAGAGTATAGTTAAAAAAGTAAACAGTTTTATGAAGCATTTAGATAAGTGTAGACAACATATACGAGTAATACCCCGTAAGAGATAGCGGCCGATAAGTCAGTAGTGAATTTTAAAGGCAGGATTTGTTTTATGGCTTAAAATCCAAATAAACCTAACAAATAGGGTATCAGAATATATATTTTAGCGGATTCAGGTTCTGGTTATGTTTATTCTCTTGTTCCATAGTATTCCATCCATCCTTTCCATCCTTTCCGTTCCATCCTTAACCACGAATAAATTAACTAAACGTTATCTCACATTTACATCAAGAATTGTTTTGCACCTGTATAATAATTAATTTAATTCGATTCCGGGAGCTGAAGGCTATCATATATTTACTGATTGGCTTTATACAAACCTTCAATTGAGCGAAAAATTTCTTAAATTAAAAGCTCATTTTACCAGCACCTTAATGACAAATAGAACAAATATTCCACTATCAATAAAAAAAACACCTAAATTAAAGCATTACACGTGTAAAAAAATAATCAGTCGCTTCTTGCCTGGAAAGAAAAGCGAATTGTGACCATGTACATAGATGTTTATTCTAATTACAGTAAAATCGTAAAGAGAATAATTCGAGGCGGAAAAGAAGAAATTATTATAAAACCAGATATGGTAATTAATTACACCAAATATATGAGAGGTGTGGATACTGCCGATCAACAAACTGCAACCTCCCCATTTCTGAGAAAAACGTTTAAATGGTGGCGAAAGCTCTTTTTTATGGACTTGACGTGTCTTTTTATTTTTTTTAGCCTCAGAGTAGTCTATTAGTAATGAGTAAATCCAATAGGAGTGCAAAGTGTTCATAGGTTGGATTCTTTTGGCTAGTATAATTACATTTAAGGTTACAGTTATATAAGAATATTTTCTTCCGTTGAAATATATTGGTTCCGCCATTTCAATTTGAAATTTCGATTTTGTTCATATTAAGCCTTCATACTCATTTTACAAATTATATTTATCTTTTTGTAAAAAAAAATGGAAAGTATATTTTTTCTCGAAAATATTTCAATATACATTTTGAGGTTAATATTGATATATTAGGAGTACAAATTAGATCGGTTCGTTTCCAAAAGTTGGCTCTGGCTGTTATGAATGGTTCATAGTGACAGCCGATTTTGGCGGTTTCAGAGAAGTTAGACATCTGCCAATAATATTCAGTTTATACCGCTTTGAGTTTCATGCAAAAACCTTGTTTTGTACAGTGTTGAAAATGTCGAATTTTGTGTTTACCAAGCAGCATTTGCGGGAGGTTTTAATTTTCTGCTTTAATTGGAAGAAAAGTGCCGCTGAAGCCCATCGAATGCTTGTCGAAGTTTATGGTGACGCTGCTCCAACTGATAAATCATGTAGGGAATGGTTTCGATGTTTCAAGGATGGAGATTTCAGCGTCGAAGATAAGCCTCGCTCTGGACAGCCAAAAAAGTTAGAGGACAAAGAATTAGGGGCATTACTCGTAGAAGATCAGAGTCAAACGCAAGAGGAGCTTGCAGAATCATTGGGAGTGACTCAACAAGCCGTTTCCGTACGATTGAGAGCCATGGGAATGATTAAAAAACAAAGAAATTGGGTGCCTTATGAACTGAAACCGAGAGACGTTGAAAGGCGATTTTTCACTTGCGAGCAGCTGATTCAAAGGCAACAAAGAAAAGGTTTTTTGCACCGGATTGTAACTGGAGATGACAAGTGGATATTCTACGATAACCCCAAGAAGAAAAAAATACTACGCTATGCCCGGTCAATCGTTGCCATCGACCTCAACATCAACACCAAAACCGAACATACATGGTTCGAAGATCATGCTCTGTATGTGGTGGGACCAAAGGGGTGTTGTTTACTATGAGGTGCTGAAACCTGGTGATTCCATTACGGGCAATCGGTATCGGCTACAATTAATTCGTTTGAGCCGTGCATTGTGAGAAAAACGGCCGGAATACGAGCAAAGACATGATAAAGATATTCTTCTTCATGACAACGCTCGACCTCATGTCGCAAAAGTCGTAAAAAAATATTTGTAAACGCTCAAATGGGATGTTTTACCGCACCCGCTGTATTCCCCGGACATTGCTCCTTCTGATTACTGGTTGTTCCGAAAGATGCAGCACGATTTGGCAGGTCACCGGTTCACTTCTTTCGTAGAAACCGAAAATTGGCTCCAAACATGGATCGCCTCAAAAGACGAGTCAGTTTTTCGAGATGGAATTCGAAAATTGCTGAGAGATGGGTAAAAGTAGTAGCCAGCGATGGACAATGCTGTTGACAATTGATCTGTTCATTCATTTTGTTTAGAAATAAATGCATTTTTGAACACAAAAAAATGAACCCAACTAATTTGTATTGGATTATATTTTCTTAAAAAAAACGTAGTGTTAGATACAATATCTGGATCAGAGAAAATGGCGTTTTAAATATTGTAGGGTGAACGTTTTGATCTGTCTGGAGTGATGAAGTGTGAGGGGTTTGATTCGCGTGATGTATGTGTACATATCTAATTGAGTGTCACTGTTTATGAGGTTGATGAGAATGTGCAACGGGGTTTTATATAATCAAAAATTGGAAAGAAGTAAGTATCGATTTATTTTTTCATGCTATATGTCCTCAGTGACATACAGCCTAGTTTACTGGGGACACGACAAATAAAAGGCAACAAACCCAGATCCATTAAAATTGTGTGTCCAAATTAAATTATATGTTGTTTTTTTTTCGCAAATTACGTATATTTCTTGTCATGTGTAAAATAAATAAATAAAAAAAATCTTTTAAAAACATTTAGGGTTTCTTTTTATTTATATTATCATATATTTTAGCACTGTAATCGCTATTATTTTTTTAATTTAGTTTTGTCATATATTTTTAAAGACACATATGTATATATTATTTGTGGAAAAACGGCGTCTAACAAATTCCGATATGAATCAGAGCTAAGGGAAAAGTGGCCGCTTCCTTCTTATACCATACTTATTTAGGTTTTACAAAAACAAAAGAATTAATTAAACATTCATTGGTCGTAGAATCACCAGCTCAATAATTATCGACTGTAACCATAATAATGTTTAATCGTAATAAGCCAATTTTCAAAAATGTTAAATGATTGGTATCAAAATAAATTTATTAGCAAAATATGTACATGTCATCGCACTATTTGATTTTGAAAATTTTAATTCGAATTAAAAAACCAAGTAAGGAGCAAGCGTACTGACAGGTAAAATTACGTATCCTTTAGGATAACTTTGAAAAACACATTCGCTTGTTGTGTATGGACCTGTAAGGAATTACTGTAGCATATTTTTTTCCGTATTTAAAAAAAATAATGTTAACGATTAAGTAAACTTTAAATAACTGTTTTCTGATTATGAATATAATTTAGTAATTTTTCCATAAAAATGTTCTAGTATGAATATTCAATTTTAATTTTTAGCAAAGGCTGTGCCCCTTGAAAAATAATAAGTAATTAAAGAAAAAGAGTGAATTGAGCTTATAATCTATTCTTACTGAAGATACTGAAATGGAGTTTGTGTTTTAAAATCAGTGATTGACAACACAGTAAAATAAAATTGTTTATGGTATCTTTAGTCTATTATGTGGTCTATTCTTTTCTTTCAGTACCTTAACCACCATATTTGTTTTAGACGCGGCTTTGGAAATCGTTTTCCGTATCGGTGTCTTATCTGTTCGGGTTTCAGTATACTTACTAAAGAATAAAAATGAAAACAAAACGTTCGCGAAAAGATTATAGCGACGAAGAGTCCGAAGAACCTGATTTATCGTGGCAAATTGCCCGTAGATCCGAGAGTGATTTTCTCAAGTCCAGCGACGAAGAAGTCGCAAAAAAGTCGAAGAAACGCAAGAAAAAACGTGTATCAAGTTCCGAGTCCGAATCTGAAGAAAGTGAAAAGGAATCACATAAGAAGAGAAAACACAAGAAAAAGAAGCGCAAACACTTGAAAAAAAAACGCAAAGAAGCTTCTTCTGACGAGAGTGAAAGTGAATCGGATGGAGCCAGTTCGGATGTCAGCGAAGGAGAGAGCCCCCTTGTCAAGAAAAAACATAAACATCGACATAAGCACTCGGTGAAACATGGAAAGAAACGAAGGCACGGCTCCGACAATGAAGCGTATCAAGGTTTGTAACTTGTTTAGTTTGTATCTGTCCCTAAAATAGCACGGTTAGGGTAAACAACCATTTTGACGAGGTGATACTGATGAACATAGTTAACTGCGGCGGGTGATGCTATTTCAGGTGTAAAAAACCTATGATAAATGTATTTTTTAGATTTCAAGGATTTTCAATGTCAACCGACATTTTAATATCAGAAATTACCTATAATCATCCTTAACATTGCATAGAACGTGTACGGCTTGTATTTCAAACAACATTGAGATAACATGTATTGGTGTTCTATACGTATATGCGAAGGTGGGTTAAACTGTTATTCAGTTTCTAGATACTGGAATATTGGTTTTATTGTTATTTTATCATATTTTTTCCTGAGAGAACAAAAATTATTGACTATCTAAATTAATCTTCCAAAACTTCAGAATTAAGGAGTTTATGTTTTCGATATGTATATCAGTAACTTATTGTGTAAGAAAAAGTGAACATAATATTTATAATGTAGCGCTTAACTTGGTTCTAACGAGCAAGAGGGGACATACTAAATTTACTCTTACTGATATCCGAGTTAGATATATTGTAAATAAGTTTTTTAAATGACATGATCACCATATTTATTTATTTATTTAAAACTTTTATTGCAAATACAATCTGGCGGGTTTATTGCCAGGCGGCAATCTCTTCCAACCAACCAGACAAAAGTAATTGAAGCAAGTTACGTGGTTGCATAAATCATTCAAATTACTATCCATCCCCACGAAATCCATAAACATATACGTGAACACATGCCCACGAACCCCACAAAGACGGACAATCACCCGAACATTCTTTTTCATATAAAGTGAGATATCATCAATCAAAAGGAAAGGAAGGGATGGTGAAGAGGATGGTGAAGAGGAAAAGAAAGAAAAATCAGGAATGAAACACGTTATTTTACTGACTAGAAATTAAGAGTTTTTTCAGTCACTTCTTAAAGCATGCCAAGGACGGAGTGAGTCTTATATTGGTTTGTAACTGATTCCAGAGTCTCACTACATGGACAGTAAAGGACGACGTAAAGAAAGAGGAGCAGTGAACTGAAAAGGCTAATAAACAATCTCTATTTGAGCGTAGCGCTAATCCATGATTGGAAAGATGCTGAAAATTTTCAGCGAGATAAGAGGGGGCGGCGGGACAGTTAAGGATATTATACAATAGCGACAGTATGGGAATTTGGCGTCTATTTCTAACATTCAACCAGTTCAATGCCTTCTGGTATGAAGTTATGTACTTACGTAGGTTGAAAATGAATCTTAGGCACACATTTTGAAGACGCTGTAATTTGTCCAGCTGTTCCTCTGTAACATCCAAGTAACATGTCCGCATAGTCCAGAATCGGAAAAAGCAGAGATTGTACGAGTAAAATTTTGGTTTTAGTTGCTAGGAATCTTTGCAACACTTTAAGGGAATAAAGGCTGAAGAAGATTCTTCGGCTTACCTCATTTATTTGATCTCGCCATGAGAGAGTGTTATCTATTATCACTCCTAGGTTTTTAACAGTTTTATGTAATGGTATGATAGAGCCGAGCCATCAAGTAATATTGGAGGAAGTAAGTCAGTGTTGAATTTACCGAGAAGCTGAGGGCTGCCAATGAGGATCGCTCGAAACTTCTTAGGATTTATGAGTAAGCTATATTATTATATTGTAAAATGCAGTGTTGTGTAGCCGCCAACAAAATTTTTGATTCCAATTTATACATATATTGCTAACCATGTTAAACTGAATTATTTGGCGTAACTACTTTAATTTAGGTTTTTCGGAAACAATGTCTACGGAAATTCCTCATCATAGTACACGCTATTTGTACTAGATGTCCCATCTAGTACAAATGGCGTGTACTATGATGAGGAATTTCAATTGCATTTAAAATAATATGTTTTTACATTAATAGTAATGATAAATTTCTGCAATATTCATACTGTTTATTTAGAATTGATAAGATGCCGTCCTCTATCCCATCCAAATGGCTGGAAATGCTACATTTTTTGATGCTCGATTCGGGTTGAATTTTATCCGGTTTTCTCAATCCATTCATCTAAGGCAGGCCTGGCCAACCCGCGGTCATATATGATGAATAATGTTTTTTTAAAGTATCGGGTACTTCAGAATGTATTTAAAATCACATTTAAGTAATTAAAACCAATAACGTTTCTATAATTATGTGAAAAACACGAAATGCTTAGATTCTGCTGGTTTATATTTCCCGCGCATAACTTCTCGCTCGTTAAGCGTTCGAGAACTCGCAGTCTGCTTGCAGCGCCGCCACGGGCAGCCACATGTAATTTTTGTAACTACTCAGTTTTGACGAGGTTCGACAGGTTGAGACTCGTCTTTCATTATTATCCAATTCTTGTCGACGTGTATAGTAGTCTGTTCAGTGTAGTGCAGCTCTATACTACTCTATAGTCCCAATGTCGAGTGATCTAAAATAGTAGTATTCAAACAAGACAAGTGTTTCAAGGTGAGGCAAGATGACCAACCGTAATCCTTTTGGGAATTAGTAGAGCTCTGGACACGCAATTTGTCCGATCGCGTTAGCGTGAGTCACCGAGTGTTCGACGAATCTTACGTAACTGTTTATTGCCAATTCAAAGTTAAAGTCATCCACAATATTTTTTTAACTGCAAACCCTTGTTTTCTTCGGAGAACTTATGGCCATCTCTATTCCGCTATCTTTAAATCCCACGATCGTGCAAGTTGCGTATGCACAGTTATACAGGTGCACTTATTTTAGTGATATATTATTAATTAGTACATCTATTTTTTAGCAGTTAAACATGAATTCGAAGAAAAGAAAACTCGTTGATGAAAAAAGGAAATTTAGTAACCGTTGGGAAGCCGATTATTTCTTCATAACGCATAACTCCAAATTAACGTGTTTAATTTGTAGAGAAACAGTAGCTTCTTTTAAAGAATTCAATGTTAAAAGACATCATGAAACGAAACATAGTGACTATTTAAAATATGACGCGGAAGTGAAAAAATATACTCTGACCAGTCTAAAATCTCAATTAAAAGCCCAACAAAGTATTTTCGGTTCATCGCTACAACAATCATCCAATATCGTCAAAACAAGTTATTCTATCGCATTGTTAATTGCAAAAAAAAAGGAAGCCATTTTCAGACGGGGAATTAGTAAATTACTGTGTTCATTCAAGTCATTGTAAAGGATATTTTGCCCGATAAAAGTGAATTATTTTCAAGCTTAAGTCTATAGCGCCAAACTATAACTCGTCACATTAATGATATTTCAGAAGAAATAGTTGTGAATTTGCATAACAATATTAAAAATTTTAAAGCGTATTCTTTAGCTTTTGCCGAAAGCACAGATATTTCAGACACTTCACAGCTTGCAGTATTTATTCATGTTGTTAATGAATCGTTCCAGGTTACACAAGAATTATTAAATCTCTTAAGCTTGAAAGATACTACAAAAGGTGATGATGTTTTCCAAGCCATAAAAAAATATTTGTTAGATAACGGCTTACATTTAGAGATGCTTTCCGGATTAACAACAGATGGAGCGCCGGCTATGATTAGAAAAAATAAAGGTGCTGTAAAGTTGATTGTCAATGAGTTGGTGGCAAAAATTAACAAAACCAGTGATATATTATATGTGATACACTGTTTGATACAAACTTATAAATCACAAAATTTATACGCTCAAGTATTATCTATGAGCCAAGTCATGCATGTTATAAAAACAGTGAACTATATCCGTTCGCACGCTCTTCAGTATCACCAATTTTAGGCATACCTCACTGAATTAGATTCTGAGTACGGCGACATAGTTTATTTTACCAATGGTTGAGTCCCGGAAAATGTTTAAGATGATTTTTTGAGTTACGTGAAGAAATTGATATTTTTTATGACCAAGGAGAATATGCCTATTCCCGAATTAAGAAATGAAGAGTGGTTGCAAGACTTATGTTTCTTGGTAGACATTACGGAAAAATTGAATCAGTTAAATATGGAGTTGCAGAATCAAAATAATTTAATTACCGATGCTTGCAATTGGATTAAAGCTTTCCAAATGAAATTATTATTGTTTGAGAGCGAACTTACAAAATAATAATGCGCAACATTTTCCATTGTTGAAAGAATGGCATAATAAGTTTTCAAAATTTTCTGATGAAATAAGAAAACTTATAGTAACCTTTGATCGTCGTTTTAAAGAACTGGTAAATTATGAGAAAGAATTTGAGATGTTCAGTTCTCCATTTGGTGTTGATGTTTCCACTGTTTCAGAAACCTTACAAATGGAATTAATCGACCTACAATGCAATATTGAACTAAAAAATATATGCCCCACGATTACAAAAATAGAATTTTATAGTAAGTACATAACAACAAAATTTCCTAACATAAGATGTTTTGCCCAAAAAATTATTAGTGCCTTTGGATCTACATATGTTTGTGAAGCTTTTTTTTCCAAAATGAAATATAATAAAAATAAAAATAGAGCATCAATAACCGACGTAAATCTGGAAAACCAGTTAACATGCTCACTGCGTCGAACACGGCTCCTGTGTCCATACAAATATTTTGTATGGACACGGGAGCCATGAATGTTTAGTGCACTCATAAACGTCTCCCGATAAGGATTCATCGCCGGTTTCATGTGTTTTGAAGACACGAAGGAATACACTTGTATATGATGTTTAAATAGAAAGTAGAATTTGATTTTTAACAAAGTTATGGGTTTTCAAAAATTCGCGAATTTTCAGCATCTCTGTATGACATTAAGTATTTTATACGCAGTGAACGTGTTAAGAAAAGAATATAGCAATTGGCTATTAGCGGAATCACCCATTGACACCATCAGGAGAAATAAATAAACCCTTAGATCAGGTCTGGCCAACCCAAATTGCACCTCGGGCCGCATTGACGACCTAAAATTTTCCCAAGGGCCGCACATACGAGGGCGGTCCGATAAGTACTTAGCCTCACCGCACGATAGCACCACTATCACAAGAGCATTTTTTATCGCGTAATACATTCTCGTTGACAGCTACTGTCAAAATTTCAGCCGAATCGGACGCGTAGTTTTGTTTTGACGGTGTGTGGAAGCGAGCGTGTCCGCGGATTTGAGAAAAATGGAAAAAGAGCAATATCGGTCGGTGATTCGATTCTTGTTTTTGAAAGGGAAATCGCGCAGCTAAATCAAAGAGCGCTTGGATGCTGTGTACGGTGACTCTTCTCCTTCGATGGCGACCGTCTAAAATTGGTTTAACGAGTTTCAACTATAGTAGGTGTACAAATAAGTTTCCGCCGTTTTTTATAAAAAATTGGGCCTTTATTGTGAAAGAACGGAACCTCATGTTTTATTCGAAGTATTGCCCATCGCTTGCCACTACTTTTTCCCATCTTTCTGGTAGCATACGGATACCGCGTCGGAAGAATGCTTCATCTTTTGAGGCTATCCACGAATCGACCCAATTTTTGGTATCTTCATATGATGTGAAGTGCTGCTCAGACAGGCCATGCGTCATCGATCGAAACGAGTGGATATCAGAAGGAGTAATGTCTGGTGAATACGGCGGGTAGGGTAAAACTTCCCAATTGAGTGTTTCCAAATAGGTTTTGACCGGCGCCGCAACATGTGGACGAGCATTATCATGCAGGAGAATAATTTTGTCATATCTGGAGTAGTAGTGGGCGCGCTTTTCCTCGAGTGCTCGACTCAATCTTATCAATTGTGTTCGGTAGACAGCCCCAGCAATGGTTTCGTTCGGTTTGAGCAACTCATAATACACGACACCAAGCTGATCCCACCAAATACACGAGTTTTTTCCATGAATATTTGGCTTAGCCGTAGATGTTGAAGCATGGCCAGGGGGTTCCCATGATTTCTTCCTTTTTGGATTATCATAGTGGATCCATTTTTCATCACCAGTGACTATACGGTGCAGAAAACCCTTTCGTTAATGCCTGGCAAGCAGCATTTCACATGTGGAAAATCGGCATTCAGCGTTTCTCGGTGTCAGTTCATATGGAACCCAATTTCCTTGTTTTTGAATCATTCCCAATGATTTCAACCGATGTGAAATTGCTTGTTGAGTCACTCCTTATGTAAGTGCAAGTTCTTCTTGCGTTTGGCACGAATCTTGATCCAATAATACTTCCAATTCCGCATCTTCGTACACTTTTGGCCTTCCGCTACGTTCTTTGTCTTCGATGTCAAATTCACCATTCTTAAACTTTTGAAACCACTCACGACAACTTCTCTCACTTAAGGCAGCCTCACCATATGCTTCTACAAGCAATTGATGCGCCTCAGCTGCAGATTTCTTCAAATTGAAGAAGTAAATGTAAAGTTCCCGCAAATGATGCTTATTCGGCTCAAAACTTGACATTTTCGCACACAAAAGAATATATTATACTGATAAAAATTCACTAATATTTTAAGGTTATGTTGTTAACAGATGCCCAACCTTACGACAATGACGTTTTATATCTGACAATTTTAACAA
Source organism: Odontocerum albicorne (assembly GCA_949825065.1). Classification (NCBI taxonomy): domain Eukaryota; kingdom Metazoa; phylum Arthropoda; class Insecta; order Trichoptera; family Odontoceridae; genus Odontocerum; species Odontocerum albicorne. The sequence continues at coordinate 7,571,122 of OX463851.1, forward strand.
TAACTTACTGGTGGCGCTAACTTTTGTCAAATGGATATTTACTTAAGATGTGCAGTATTTTATAAAAGCTAAACTAATATGTACTCCTTGTATTTCATGTATAATTTAATATTTTTCATTTCACCGACTGTTTGAACTTAAGATTTCCAGACAATGGTATATTTTGGTCTATACATTAGAGCCAGGCTAATTTTGGATGATAGTTATGATGCCAGTCATTTCTTTCATCTTCTCCCTGGCTCCATCCCAACTCATTGTCTGCGAAGACTGTTGGGGTCAGCTCTCCTCGTCCTCAGGTTGTATGCTCTTCTGTCCCGGACTACGTCCCCCAGGCCGTACCTCTGCATCAGGTTATTTTTTTGCACCACCCATGAATTATTTGGTCTTCCTCTGGTTGTTATTCGAGGAAGATCCATGGAGATTGCCTGGTTCACAATGTGATCGGGTGCTCTGCGTCCAACGTGCCCATACCATCTCAATCGCCTCTCCTCCATCTTGCTGTTGATGTCTGTAACACCTAGGCTTCCACGAATGCGTGAGCTTTTTATTTTGTCTCTTAGGGACACAACTGCTGACCATCTTAGCATGCGCATTTTAGCAGTTTCTAGTTGCCTAGAGTAAGAGTTATACATCGTCCAGCATTCGGAGCCATAGAGGAGTGCGGATCTGACAATCGTTTGGTATACTTTTCCTTTTAACTTTACTGGCATTTTCGGATCACATAGAACTCCCGTCATTGATCTAAACTTCATCCATCCCACACTTATTCTATGTGTTACATCTACTGCACATCCTCCATCTCTATGGATGAGTTACCCAAGATATTTAAAGGAGTCACAATTTAGTAATGTTTCTCCATCCATTTGCATTACGGGAGTGACAGCATTTGTGTTCTCGAATGGTAGGTACAGATACTCTGCTTTCTTTCTGCTCAGTCTCAATCCATTGTCCTCCAAGATTCTTCTCCACCTTTCCAGACTATTTTGCAGGTCTTCATGTTTTTCACTTATTAATACGATATCGTCTGCAAATCGTAGGATCTTTAGGAGACTGTTCATTTCCTGGTTAGTTAAATAATCCATGACTAAGATGAACAGTAGCGGACTCAGTACCGATCCTTGATGTACCCCCACCTTTACAGGAAATTCTGGTGAAGTTCCCGAAGTGCACCTCACTTGTGTTGTCACGTTATTGTACATGTCCTAGATGGCAAGTACATACTTCTCTGGTACACTATGTGGTCTAAGTGCTGCCCAAATTAGGCTTCTAGGGACCCTGTCAAATGCCTTTTCAAGATCGATGAAGACCATATGAAGGTATTTCTTGGCATCACGGTGTTTTTCGACAAGGGGTCTAACGGTTTGAATGGCGTCTACTGTTGATTTTCCCGATACGAAGCCATACTGGTTGTCATGTATTTCCACCAAATTTCTGATTCTCGAGTTTATAATTCGCTCATAGATTTTCATAGTGTGGGATATTAGCTTGATGCCTCTATAGTTGTCGTATTTCCTGGAGTCTCCTTTGTTTTTGTAGAAGGGAAGGAGAAAGCTTCTTCGGAATTCATCTGGCATTGAGGCTCCAGCCAATATTTTATTAAAGAGCTTACACAGCCAATTCTGTCCCCATTCACCACATTGTTTCCAAAATTCAGTTGGTATATTGTCTGGTCCTACTGCTTTTTCTGTTTTCATTTGGCATATGGCCAACCCTACTTCTGCAGGAGTAATATCTACAATTGGCCCAAAGATTTGTAGTTCTGAAGGATATGAGGTTATCGGAAATTCTTCATTCAGTAGTTCTGAGTAGTAGTCTTTCCATCTTTCACATATTTTACTTTCTTCGGTGATTAACTTGTCTTCATTATCCTTTATGTACTTAGGGGTTCTGATCGATTCAGCTCTCTCTTTTCTTTGTGCCGCAATTTTATATATTTTCTGAGCTCCTTGTTGTGTTTCCAGTTCTTCGTATATGTCTTTCATCGCTTCATGTTGGGCAGAGGCTACTACTTTCTTTGCTTTTCTTTTGGCTTCCCTATATAATAGAAGGAGGCCTTCTTTCTCTTTCATTATCACAGTTAGACCAATTCTTAAAAGTGATCTTTTTCTCCTTAATACCCCTTTGTACATCATCCGACCACCACCAGGACTCTTTCTTAGTTTTTAGTTTACCTTTTGAAACTCCAAGGTGTTGCTTAGCATATTGTAAGCATATCTGTGACAATGCCTCCCACATTTCATTTGGGTTAAGTACGTCGGAATTTTGCACATTTTCAATCATCCAACTTTTCATTTTAGATTTTAGTGGTTTGCCTTTTTCATTTGAGATATTGAACCATTTAATTTTTGGTATCGGTTTTAGTTGGTCTTTGGGCAACGTACGCTTTGGCACAAGTAGTTCAAGCAACACTAAGCGATGCTGGGTTGCCAGGGGCTCTCCAGGGATGACTTTGCAGTCTCTACACATTTTCCGCATTTCTTTGCTACACAACCAATAATCTATTTGTGTTGCTGCATTTCCGCTTTTGTAAGTTATAAGGTGTTCAAACTTTTTACGGAAATATGTGTTAGCAACCGTTAAGCCATATGCCTCTGCGAAGTTCAGCAGCTCGTCCCCCTGTTGGTTACGCGTCCCATACCCAAACCCACCTTGGATTGCTCCGTGACCGGCATTTGATATTCCTACGAGCCCATTCATGTCCGCGCCCATAAGAATAGTTTCCTTTTTGGGTATGTTTTGAATTAATTGTTCCAGCTTTTCCCAGAATGAATTTCTTTCTTCCGCGTCGCATCCCATTTGTGGAGCATAAGCACAAATGATATTGTATTGTATATGGCGTTACAAACTATGAGTTTTATCATAATGATCCTATCATTCACTGCTACGATCTTTATCACATTGTCATGGACCTTTTGGTGTAATACTATAGCCACACCATTTCTGGAGTTATTTTCCCCATAGAAATATAATTTATATTCATTATTCTGTGTTTCTAGATAGCGGCATTTATCAATGTTTGTATTCTTCCATTTAGTTTCCTGGATGCGTGCAATATCTATTTTGAGTCTACTCATAACCTCCGCAAGTTCTTTACTCTTTCCTGTCAACGTTCCCAGGTTCCAAGTCGCGGCCCTTAGCTTTTCAAACCATTTTCCTGGACGAATTTGTTTCCTCATGTAAATCATAATGTCATTTCTTTCATGTAAATCATAACGTATGTGTTTTCTTTTACAGAAAAAATATCGCTGGATAGAGATAGCAGTGAGGAACCAAAGCCAACAAGAGCCCAGAAGATAAAGAGTGTATGCATGGGGAAGGACATACGGGTATCCAACATAGAGACTATCATCTCCTCCGATGAGGGAGCTGTTGATCCCAGGGTGAGGTCTGCTGGTATCACCAGGAGGGAAGACTCCTCAAAAAACAGGTTTGACCATGGTTTTTTTTGCAACACTTCACAATTCGATTAACTTTTTATGCAAAACTTCACAATGCGTTTTCCACAGGAACAACTTAATTTAGGCTCGGATTGCTCTAGAACATCTATCTATTGTATTTGAAAACTTCTTTTTAGATTCGTTAGTATGTTATTTGAAAAAAAATAATGAAACGAGTAAGAAAGATGATTAAAATAAAGTGTGTGATGTGCAAGGAGTTTTTGTAATTGGTGTATGATTAAATGTTCTCTAAGAATGCTGACATGGAAAAATTTGTCCAAAAACCAAAAAAATATCTGCATTTGTTGATTTAGAAAAAGCATAGGATTAAGTAAAGAGAAATAAGCTATGGAAGAAACTCTCGAGTATGGGGTGTTCAACAAATTGGTACATGCCATTGCATCTTTGTATACTGACAGTGGTGCACATGTAAATATTGTACATGTTCTAGTTTACCAGATTAGTTTAACATCACTGAACGTGTCACAAACTAGAACATGTAATGTCACCATGGTTGTGTAATTTTTAAATTGACTTGTTTGAATGTGTATTAAAGGATACCGATTGTGGAGTATCAGGTTCAAATGTATGCAGAATGCTATATGCTGACAATATGGTAGTGTTAGCAGAAAGCGAGGAAAATTTATAAAATCTTTAACCAAAGTGTATGAACAGTGGGAAAAGATTGAGTATGAATATTGAAAAGTTGAAATTTGTCATAATTGAGAAAGTTAGTGTGTGGAATAAAAGAAAAAAACTGAACAGAAAATGTTGAGGAAATTTTGTATCTTGGAAGCATGTTTACACTGGATGACCTCACAACGTCATATTGAAAGAGTAGTAGCAGCAGGCAATAGATTTAATGGTGATTTATACAATGTTTACTGAGTGAAACATTACAAAAAAAGCAAAACTGGCTGCTCATAATGGATTCTAGTCCTTACTGTAGGATATGCGAGCGAAACTTTGACATGGCAAAAGAGAAACTAAACTAAGATACATGTGATAGAAATTAGAGCAATTCATAGAATGTGGCAAAAAACAGGTGGTAGAATAAGGACATTAGGAAAAAATGTTGGTGCTCAAGATGAAGAAACAGGAATCAAAGGGGTTTCAAGAATTATTGATGGAAAATTAACAAATAAAATCTATACTAGTAGCAAAGATTTGTGAATTTTAGGAAGATCTAGAGAAATATGACCCGACTAAATGAATTAAATACTGAAAGAGGGAAAGTTAAAAGCCTTAATAGGACAGAAGTGAAAGAGATATATTAATACAGAATAGATATTTACTCTCTGCCTACCCCAATAGGGACATAGACATACATAGTAAAATTTCATACTTCATTAGTTATTTAAAATGAAACTTGGTTGGTAAAAACTGACAAACAAAAAATCATTTAATTATAAAATGGTCAAGTAACCAATTTTTTTTGGAACACTTGAAATGGAATTACCCAGGGGTAAAAACAAACACAAAAAACAAAGGTAATTTTTTTTATCATGAACCCTCAGAACCAGTAATAAAATGTTAATGGGGGCGGTCCATTAAAATCAAATCAAACATATTTCAAGATTTTTACTTATTTTAGACACAGATGTAATATATGCTAGTATATAAAAAAAAACTTAATGAAAAGTGATTGTGAACTTTTCTGGATTGCGAGATCTATATAATTTGATAGTTTTGTTTATTGAATATATCTAAGAGTTACATTTATGGTCTTCTGATTTTTAACTATTTTATTTCTTTCAGTGCACATTATAAGACACACGGCGATGAAAAAGAACAATACAAGGGCAAACATTACTCTTCTCGCTCTCACCATCCAGAAACGAAGAAATACCCGGATGAACAGAAGCAGTATTACAGAGAAGATTCTAGGAACCAAGCACACGGGGAAAACTACCGTGGACAGGCTCGTGAGAGATATCAAAGAGACAATGCAGGACCTAGTTCTGAGAAACAAAGATATACTGATCAGTATTATGATAAGCAGAAGGAAGAGCGCCACGATACTAGAGATTATGGCCAAAAGCATCAGGATAATTATAACAGATTCAACAATGACGGTGCCACTCAGGGCTATGAGAAGCCTAGTGGCAGTAGACAGAATTATGGAGGAGGAGGTAGTCGGTATCATACCACGGATAAAGAAGATAGTAGGGATGATAGGTAAGTTCAAATTTCTATGTAGATCCCATCACTTGACACTAGTGTATTATGTAGGAGTTCACGGTCATTATTCAAAAAGAATAACTATATCAAATTCTCTCCAACTGATATATTGGAATGAAATTTGAAAAACTTGAACAAGATTATATCTACATCACTTGACAATGGTGTATACTCCTTTATACATATATAGGAGTTCACGGCCATTATTCAAGAAGAAGAAAATATATTTATCATCAGTGTTTTGTCCTGTTGTCAAAGGTGTTGTTAGTTTACAATACCACCCAAACATTATAAAATATAACTTTGAGAACTTTTTTTGGTTCTCGAAGTTATAATATTTGATGAAGAGATATGTGGTCAGTCATATGTGAGATATGTTGACTAATTTACTTCAAAATATTTGTCATGCGGTAGGTATTGTAATACAATATAATAAAAAGGAACTGAACTCATGTTTCCATTCCAGATATGCTGGTCAGTCAAGTCAAACATACCGAGATAACAGGGAAACCCAAGGTGAAAAGTATGAGGACAGGCAGCAGGGGTACAGGAGGGCGCAGAATTATCAGCAACAAAATTACCAGAGGCAAGATGCTGGCAACTATCAGAGAAAAGGTTAATCCACATAATATTACATCTGTATCCGGGTACTACAATAGTTAACAAAACACTCATTATTTGTCATTTTTGGTGAACAGGGTATAATGAATTACTTTAGTTTTCCCCGTGTTCACAAGAGAAGAGATTGATGATTTTATAATTTACTTTGGATGTAAATTAATGCAAACATATATTTTTTCAGACTACTCAAGGAATGATCAAAGAGGCAATAGATTCCAAGATAGAACTGAATACTCCGGAGAAAATCAAAACAAGTAAGTCATTATTCTTCTTATATCTAAATAAGAAAAATATCAATTGAAAAAAACTTGTTTTATATACTTAATAAATCAAAGTTTAGAATTGATGTAAAAGTCCTACTTTATGTTGCATTGTCTGTTTAAGGATTTGTTTTTTATTTTCAGTAGGAGATATGACAACCGTGATGCAAATGAAAGGGATAACGCAGTTAAGAGAGAGAGGTCTTCTTCTACTACTCGGTATGAACTATTTTCAATAATCGTACAATTATTAAAAAAGAAAATTATATGTGTCAATTGACTAAAATGATACTAAAATCATGTCGTCATGTGTTATTTTTTTACAATGTTATAACTATTTATCAGAAACAAATTTATTTCTTTAGATATAATTTCTCAATTTCCATCTATTCATATTAAAATAGATATTGATTTATGTATCATGTTTTTTTTAAGTATTTTTAAAATGATGTATTTTTTTATTGATTTTATAATTTGCAAATGGGTTTTGGTTTGTCACAGTGTCGTAGTTATAATTAATTATCAGTGACAATTCTGACGGTCGTTAAGGCAAGTAAATTGTAAAGTTCCTAATAACAACAAAAATTTACAACTTACATTTCTAAGATTTGTTTTTCCGAATCTTGAACATGGGAATTGTATCATTAATCGGGAATCGTGTTGTTACGTCTCTTATTTTATTGGCATTTATCAAACTGTCACAACAGTAATGCTTCTTAAAATTGTGGCCAGTTGAAACATTCTCAACAAAAGAAACCTTGGTCTGATGGGAAATGTTTGATTTTTTTAAATGATTGTTGTGTTGTAGATTCAGAGAAAAAAATGTGCGAACAAAATTTATCCCTCTTTAATGTGACCCCTCCCCCAAATTATTATGGAGAAAATAATTGGTGTTTTAAGTATTACATGAAATTAACAATAATATGTATGAAGTGTTGGGTGGTCTGATTTTTAATGGTTTGGACTGTACAAAATGTATAAATATTTTCAATTGAATTATGTTCTAGTTTATCCTGTCCCAGTTTCAGAGGAAGATTTCTTTTGTAGAATTCCCATTTTAATTGTTTGCTTAATCTGTAGAAGCGTATTAGCACAGATCTTAACATTTAACAATGTTTGCGACAAGTTCACAAACTCTCGCACAGCTTTTTGGTCGTATTGAAAGTATTTCGCTGTTGTCAAATAAAATGTCAAATAAAGATTTTTCTATAAATACAAACTTAAAAAGATATTGTGTGCCACTTAAAAAAGATGATTGTTTAAAAATGTTTATAAAATGATTCCCAAATAAAATTTGCTTCCAGCTTGTGGCATTAAGTTTTTAACAATGCCGTAATCATCTTTCACCATTAACGGCTGGCGAGCTAAATTAATTTTTATTTATTTTACAGTGACCCCATTCTCTATGAAATTATACCAAAGCGGATTGTGTCGTGTATAAGACATGCTTGGGGTAGAATATTTGCTCTCAAGATATTTATTAGCACTTTTTGAAGGACATCATATAAAATAAACAGCTCAGCAATTGTTGAGAAGTGAGACATTTTTGAATTTAATGAATTTCACTGGATTTAGAAAAATATAAATCATATGGAAATGCACAAGCCAAAACATATTTAAGCTGGATTATATGTACAAGAAGAGAAAAAGGAAGATTGAAGAAATATTGACTTCAAACAATTTGAAATACATAAATAAATTCAACTTTGTTTTTGTGCCAAGCCGTTTTCAAATTATTCTTCACATGGCTGAGATCTAGGAGGGAAAATAATTCTGAGGATATTTGCAAGATTGAATAGTAAGGATAATTTTGTTATGAACAAAAGAGACTTATTTAAAAAAAAGAAAAGGACATCACCAGGCACACAAGGAAATTGTAGAGAGAATCCTACATGAGTATATTATAAATTCCTATGGTATTGATAGTATAAACAACATTAATATTTCCTGCGCTTTTAATAATGATTATAACTTGAAATGTGGAATTAATTCTATCACTGAAATTATATTTGTAATATCTGCAATCAAGAAGATATTTATACATAAAACCTGCACATTTTTCATTGAGAACATTTTTTATGGTTGAATGGAAATTCCGCATTTGGAGTCATCAAGTAGTTAGAATTCTTCAAGATTCTTCAGCAAGAAAAATGTTTTGACAAAATAATTACTAGTTATATCTAGTATAATTGAAATGCATTTTTTTAATTGGTTCCAAATTGCTGATAAATTAAGAAAAGAAAAGCTGCAAAACTTACTATGATGAGAAGTGATTAACATATAATTTGTTGATAAAATTTATAACAAATTCTTCCAACTAAGAATATGAAATTAGAAGAAAATTAATGAAACCCGGCTGTGTTAAATTTTGTATTGGATCAGTGGTTCTTCAAATTCTAAATGAAAATGAACAAAAAAATAATATTTTATTTGAAATAATTGTTAAAAGAATCGCAAGAGAGGAGATGAGAAAACACCAGAGAAACTAAAATGCGTATTGAATTGGAATTAACACGAGTTATCTATGAAATATTACAAAGAAGAAGAAAAATCATAACGAAGCTTACAAATCGTAATGGAGGAAATAATTTCTACATTATTCACTACATATATTTTCAATGAATTACATGGAATGCTAGAAAGTTCTTCAGAATAGAATTCTTTACTAGTGCTGAAATTTAATAATTTTTCTATTCTATAAAGAAATACTTTTGTTATTGTGAAATAATTACCATAAAATATCCACAGAAAAGTTAGGTCCTAAAAAGTACAGTAAACTTTAGGACTACAAAAATATTTCACAAATAACATTTGATATAATTACAAATTCTTTATGTATTGGTCTTTGAGTCATTAAAATTATGAACAAAATTCAAAATTAAGAATTTCTCCAATGACTTATAAAATGCAATATTTATTTATTTGAAAAATGAAAAGTGGTTTTTGGGCAATATTTAATTATTTTTATACGAGTACTGTCTATATTATATATGGTATTTCTTACGGAATATTTTCTACATACTTCAAGATGTTGGAATCAATAATTGGTTCAAAATTGACGGGAACAAATGTACAAAGATGATGGTTTTTATTGCGTAACCAACAATACATAATATATCATATAATTAGACATATGACCATAACATGCTTAACCTGATGAGTATAAAATGATCTTAAACAAAGTATATAAAGCTACATATGTGTATTGAATGAACATTTTAAACAGTATCAGGATCGGATCGTGGGATGATATATAAGAATTTAATAAAAGTAACATTAGTCACTTTTGAATCCTGATTAACCAAAGAAAAACATACTTGGAAGAAATGATATTGGCCCGTGGAATGACATTCAGAAGAATATTTGCTACTGAGGTTTACATTTGATTGTACTTTCACAAATATATTTACTTGGAAATCAGAAGTAATTGAAACAGAAGTTGAAATCCCGAAATAATCATGTGTGGCGTGAATATCTTTAAAAGAGAGATTTAAATAAATAATGGAACTAGTCTCATAACTTGATACTGTCAGTGAAGATAAACTGTATGAATATTGTGAGATGCATTCAAATCTTTATTTGAGTTTGCGAAGAGAGAAAATATATTCCAAGAATTTGTAAATATCTTGATTGGTGCCACTGACAAAGAAAAAAAAGATTCACTGCCATAGTCTGAATATTTATTTTACTGCCGAGGTAAGGAGTTCTCTGGAGGAGAATGGGCGTATACGTTTAAGTATGTATTTCTATTGTAATGAAAACATTTTTGTTAAGCTGATTTGACCATTTTTGTATTTTGTTTAAATTTCAAATGAATATTAAATAGTAGCCAAATAAACAAAGAAAATTCCTGAATTAGAATTGCAAGCACCAAATTTTTTTATATTTTAATATTAAATGTAATATATTTGAATATTGATAATGTGAATTATAATGGGAACGTAATCTAAGTGCAAAAATCAAGTTGAACTATTTATTAAGCTAATGCACTATTCTGTCAAGTTCCTATTTAATGGATGTTTTTTGATCTTATCCTTCCTTCCTTCCTTTGTAGCGATTTTTTTGTTAATTGCAGAAAATATGTTGTATAAGTAATGCGGGTTTGAAATTATGTGATTTTATTTTTCACACCCATAGTAAAACTATGAATTTTATCAGATCTTATCCAGGAATTTTCCAGTAGTTTTTTTTATTTAAAACTTCTAATACATTCAAGATGCTCTCTAACTTTATATTTATAAACCATCTCAATATATGTGAATGTTGAGACTTGTTTTGTTTTACTTAACAAACTATTCTTATAAATTAATAATGTGAAAAGATGCACGGATTGATAGCGGGCCCTTTTTATCTTATCTGATGCTAATGCCCTCATTGCTTTATTTAGGGATATCAGGGTCGAGAGAACATCTAACCAAAGGACTGAGAGCCGAGATAGGAAACCACGCACTGACTTAAAGAGGTAATTGTTTGAATTGGTTTTATTTACACGGTCTCTTATAAACACATTTTTAAAATTGTATTACAATGTATGGTCTTTTATCGACCATTAAAAAAGGTAACAAGAGTTAATACTCAAATTAGGATTTTGAGTCCGCATGAATGTAAATATAACTTGTCACAAAAATTAGAAACATTTACACAAATCATATACAAAAAAATATCGAAAAGCAGTACGCACATGCATACCACCCACCCCACATAAAATACAAGTTTGAGTAAAACAAAGTCACCGAAAAGAAAGAGAGAAAAATCAACGAGAGTCACGCAGTGATGTTGAATTTATGGTTAAGACAAACAAAAACGCTCTAAGAGAACTTTTAAAGGCATTAAGAGTTACACTAAATATGTCCGGGACTAGCCTAGTCATCATCCAATCGATATTACCTGGGTAATTCGAATAATAGTTCGTTCTACAACTGTCGCACTAGAATACATCCTGTAGTCTCATACTTCTCGAAGGAATTCGGAAGTGAAAGATTCCAGTAACTTTGGACAGTTAATTATCCTATTCACTATTTTGAAAAGTAGAATCAAATAAAAAAATCAATCCACTACTGGAAAATCTCATTAAGTTCAGATGCTATAGCAACATATTATAGTTTACATCATCATTTTTAAGACAGCCTAAACCTGATGTGATGGAAAAATCTGTGCTACACTCCAGAGCGTTCGAGTTAACTGCGTAATAAGGAGTCCAGATACTGGAATTGTATTCCAGTTTACTCCTTACCAGAGTGCAATAGAGAATTTTTGTTGCGTTTACTCCCTTGAATTCAAAGGGAGTACACGCAACAAAGGATGTGGGCTGAAAAACATCTGGTGTCCCCGTGGCTGGGTTCGCCCTACATTGGTGGGGTGTATCTTGGCCTAGGGGATGTTATTAGATGAGCCCAGACCTTTTGATAGCTTCTGTATTTAATGTATTATCTTCAATTTATGTGTTTTAGAAGTGTTATTTAAATATATTTTGTACATACTATGTTGCTATCAATAAACCTATATTTATTTATTTATTATTATTAATTCCTTCGAATTCAAAACACTCAAACAATTAGTGGTAATCTTTTCAATGTGGGTTGAAAAAGACAGGGCACAGTCGAAAACACTTGCAGATCTCGTATGATGCAAACACTATCCAACATATCAGAATTTATATTGTAATCAAAGATAATTGGGTTCTTAATTCTATAGAAATTTGTTTTCTGACACTTTCGTATTGAGGTGTAATTGATTATCAGACTCAACGAGTATTATTTGTTTAGACTCGCTGGATCCTATAACAATCACGCACACCTTTAACACACTAAATAAATAAATAACCCCTCATCTATAAATCATAAAAACATCAAAATTCCTAGCATTCAAAACATCCATAATATTTTTTACTTAAATTTTTAGATTTGTCTCGACACCCAATTTCTATTTCTTGAATGATAATATTTCTATAAAATGCTTTTCTTGATCATTCTCTCGATTTCGAAAATCATGATCGCCATGGGCACCATGCTTCCAGCACAAGCGATCTGAACTGAGCACACTCCTGCTTTTTTCACCTGGGCACTCCATTGGATGGACCATAATCACCACAAACTAAAAATAATGTTTTTTTTTTCATCGAGATATTCTCTTTTTTTTATCAGTTAAAATAAATCTTAAATTTGTTAACGACCTCGAATACTAAATCCTAACCTTAAAATTAATTGGTTTCTATTTAGAGTTGGTTTTCACATGATTGTTACTTTAATGTGACATCATGAAATTACATAACTTCCTTACTCGAGGAAGCTGAAATGTCCAATTATAAATTTTCATATTGTTTGTTTATAGAATTCAAAAACTTAAGTTAGTGGTTAAACACACTGAATTGTATTATAATAGTAAATTTATGTTTATTTCTTAATTAATTTTTTTTCACCAATTAAGTATGGCCAAATATTAAATACTAAATCTTAACCCGTTAACAATCAAACCTGAGAATTTCTCGGGCAAAATAATCATGCAATCCTTGCCATGCTTGAGAAATTCTCGGACTTTGACAATGCCAATGTATATTTTTTTCTGACTTTGACATCTACCGAAAAAACACTAAAGCTTGATGGTAAATTTTTAGTTTAGCAAGGATTCAAACAAAAAAATAAAGAAATTTGTAATACAAGATCGATTTATTTACTCAATATTCAAAATGGCCAATAAATGGCGCTCATGCACATTTCTTGAACTGGAAAAATTAAATGAAAACGAGTTATATGATGTATTAGGCGAGTCAGATTGTTGTGAATCTGAAGACGAAAGACTTCTATAGTGAGGATGAAGAAGAACCAGTTTCAGACAAGGATGCTTCAGATTCAGAAGATGAATCGGGTGAAGGGAACATTTCAACCATCGGGACAAGTAATGAAGAAGTAGTCACTGTCCAGGATCCCACACTCGGCAGCTGGTGAATAGGTCAGGGACCTCCGACACTCCTCTCAGGCTACAAGGAAGAAACTCCCACCTTCCTTATAAAATCCGTGGCAATGCTAGTGGAAAAAGTATGTTTCCTGTAAATGTATAGTATGTAAGGCCAAAGGCCTGAACAAGAAGTGTCTGTGGGAACGCAGGATATGCCAGGTCTCCCTACATAATGAAGATTGCTTTATTGATTTCCACTGTAAAAATGATTTTTCCAAATAATTGTTTTTTTAATTTTATTTTGTTTTTGTGTATTATTTTCATATGTGTGTTTCATGTGAATTTTAATTATTACTTCATTTTTGACTGCCTCCAGACAAGTTAATCAAAATATTTTTTTGAATCTCATATAAAAATATTAATTCAGCATTATTGTTGAGTAAGTAAGTCTTTATTTTTCTCAAATCAGACTCCTGTGTGATTTCTTATTAAATTTTTAAAGCATGATGTCATTTGACTAGAGAAAAAAAACATGCTGATTTGAGTAGTCAGTTTCAGTTTTAACATGACGGTTGTCAAAGGGTTTGTTTTTATCTAAATAGTTACTTGATTTCATTACCTATGAAGTTCAAATTTGAATACAAATCACATTTTATGATTAGAATATAATATTTAAATCGGACTATGGATTCGGACCTAAGTTAAGGGATTAGGATTTAGTATTTAAGTAGATCTGTGAATTGTGGCCTATATGTCAAACATAAAAAAATTGCGAATGCATAGCATTTTATTGAAAATAATTTTATCTTGCATATTATAGGGAAGACAGTGACCGAAGCCATAGCCGAGACAACCGCAATCCACGTTTAGCCAGAGAACAACCGAGTCCCGATGAAAGTGATCATTATGAGTGGGGTAAAAAAGATAAACCGTCGGATGAGCCCAAAGGAGAAAAGGAAAAGCCCAACTTCGCCCTTTCTGGAAAGTTGACTGAAGACACCAATATGGTTAATGGGGTGGTGCTCAAGTACTCCGAGCCGGTCGAAGCCAGGAAGCCCAAGAGGAGGTGGAGGTGAGCTGTTTTAACATTCTTGTATTGAAATATATAGAGAATTCCACTGAAGATTACGCATGAGATGTTTTCCCGCCTAAGAAATCAATCTTTTTGCATACATGAGACACTTCATACAAATAATTATGGTTTTTATTTACTGTCAAATATGTTTTTTATAACAGTTTTCATTTAAGTTAAAAAATGTTCATAGATGCCTTCTGTTAACTAATGGTAGAGCATATGTCTCCCATTCAGGGTTTCAGGTTCGGTTCCTGATGGTGACTAAATAATAAAGAGTTCCAATGTTTTTTTATTCACATACACACCTTTTAACATCTGGTTAGTAGGAAGAAATTAGCATAAAGCAATAAACTGACCAGGGTGTAGTATAGTATAAAATGAAAGTGTACAACAATTATGTATTCAGTATAGTGAATAAATGCTCCGTTGTTAATTATAAAATGTTGTAACCCAATAATTAGGTTAGTTTTAGGTTTTAAATATAACAAATAGATCAATAAGTCCCGGGACTAACCAACAGATGGCGTCTCTAATAACAAATCCATACCATTCACCTTTAGAAGTTACGTGTCGAACTTTCATAACATTTTGACATTGATTTACAGTGGTTTTAGTGACGCTACTTTTGATATTTTCATAACAATGGAAAATACCGAATTTCGTGTGTTGATAAAACATTGCTTTTTAATGGGAAAAAATATAGTTCAAACTTAGCGATGGCTTGAAAAGTGTTATTCGGGCTCTGCTCCATCGAAAACAACCATTTGTCGGTAGTATGCTGATTTCAAATGCGGTCGTACAGACACAAATGATGCTGAACGCTCTGGTCGTCCAAATGAGGCTGTTACACCAGAAAACATTAAAAAAAAACTCAAATTCGTGATGGAAAATCGCAAAGTAAAGTTGCGTGAGATAGCTGATATCCTGAAGATAATATTTGATAGTGTTTTCACTATTTTGCATGAACGTTTGGTCATGAAAAAGCTTTTTTCGAAATGGGCGCCGCGTTTGCTCACAATGGAACAGAAACAACAACGCATCGATGATTCAGAGCGCTGTTTGGCACTGTATGCGAAATAAACAGGAGTTTTTGCGTCGGTATGTGACAATGGATGAAATTTGGATCCACCACTATACTCCGGAATGAAATCGGCAGTCAGCTGAGTGGAGAGCAGCCGGTGAAAGTCGTCCAAAGCGACCAAAAACTTAACAGTCGGTCGGGAAGGTTTTGGCCTCCGTATTTTGGGATGCACTTGGTATAAAATTCATCAATCACCTTGAAAAGGGAGAAACCATCAATAGCAAATATTACATAGCGTTATTGGGACGTTTGAAGGCAGAAATTGCAAAAAAACGGCCCCATATGAAGAAGAAAAAAGTTCTCTTTCATCAGGACAATGCACCGTGTCACAAGTCGATGGTAACGATGGCCAAATTGCATGAGTTGAACTTCGAATTGCTTCCGCACCCACCGTATTCTACATATTTGGCCCCCAGCGACTATTGGCTGTTCGCAGACCTCAAAAAGATTCTCCAGGGAAAGAGATTTGGCTCCAATGAAGAAGTGATTGCCGATAACTAACGCCTATTTTGAAACCAAAGATAAATCGTTCTACACGGCTGGCATAGAAAAGTTAGGAAAGCGATGGAATGAATGTATCACTCTTCAAGGAGACTATGTTGATGAATAAAGAAGAATTTTGGCTAACAAATGTTGTTTTAGTATTTAGTCCCGGGACTTATTGATCGATGTGTTAAATCAAACTGCATTTTAAAAATATGCGTCAATTTGTAATATTTTGAAAAACTAAAGTTCACTAATTAAAGAATATTCAATAATTTGGTTGCTTGAAAAACATCTTAAAAAGGTTTCAATGTACTAGAAAACATTCTATTACATAGCGGTGCATGGCCGCGCGGTAACGCGCTGGACTTCCGTCCAGGAGGTCGTCGGTTCGAACCCTGCGCTGTGCTACTCCCCTCGAATGACAGGGATTTTTTCCACCTAGTGTTCGAGGGTATAAGGATAGATATGACTTCGGTCATATCTATTTAAAAAAAAAAATTGTTAAAAGTTTTACTTAAAATTACAATTATTTTGTAAATAATTAATGTCTCTTCGATAGGTATTCTAAAATTGTTGATTAACAATGTCTTGGCGGTAAAGTACATTTATAATTGGCGAAACAACCTGGCCTGAAAAATTTATGTTTTAAATATTTCAAATGACCACTTAATATTTTAATCAAGGAACATATAAAAATATTAGGATATAAAATAGACCAATAACGAAATATTAGTATGTCCAATGCTTTTCTGCAATGTGCTTATGACCACTGTCTGTGCATTATTTTTCATATAGCTTCTTGTATTAATTTTCCTTTCAAAAACATTGAATGTTTCTAATGTATTAAACGTTGTTGTCCAGATTCTATCCATTTAAAGGAGACAAAGCACTGCCGATCCTGTACATTCACCGGCAGTCGTGTTTCCTGCTGGGACGCGACCGCAAGGTGGCTGACATCCCACTGGAGCATCCCTCTATCTCCAAACAGCATGCCGCATTGCAGTACCGCCTTGTGCCTTTCACCCGCCACGATGGCACCACCGGCAAGAGAATACGTCCTTATATAATTGATCTTGGTATGTATTCCTCTTTAATTATCTACTACTCTGAGAACTGTGTTGGACATAAGGCCACAATTTTCTCTTTAAGACACTTAATTTCTCCCAGCTACTGTCGGTTGTGAAGCCTTTCCAACCCACCATTCTAATTTTCACTTCTTGTTTACATCAGTTTTCTGTAAGTGGCGAGCACCTGTTTTACTTATCCTCCATCAAAATAAACAATAGGTACTTGTTATATTCTTTATCAAGATGAAATGCAATGAGGTGGGAACTACCGGTATTTCTCGCTTTTTAAGTTTTCTCCCATATCATTGTTAATGAATTGTAGGTACAGTTTTTCTCCAAATGATGCACTTCAAGCGGTCAATAAAGATATTACGACCATTTACATTTTTGAATGTCTTGCTATATAATAAATCAAAGCTACTTTATAGCTCATGTAGTGCTAGAAACTTGATTTGAATCTTTTTTAAATTTCCCATTTATGCATTTTTTCCCTTGAAAATTTATCTCAAGAAAATCCAGAGTTTTATGTATAGTAGTTATCCACTCTTATCGTAATATTACCTAGTTAGTCTTAAAACCACTTTGTATTAAGCTCTGAGCATTAAAGAATTACCACCAATAAAATTTTCTAATGGCTTTCCAGGTTCTGCGAACGGCACCTTTGTGAACAATAAGAAAATCGACCCGAGCAAATATGTGGAGTTACTGGAAAGGGATGTGGTGAAGTTTGGCTTCAGCCAGCGCGAGTATGTGCTGTTGCATGAGAACAGCAAGGAGGATGGGGATGACGATGATGTGAGGGCTGGTGGTGTTAGCGATGAGGGCAGGACCAAGATCAAAGGGGAGGCTGATTGATGAGGTGACTAGGAATTTTTAAACAAATCCTTTTCTTGATTGTAAAAGACTATAGGAAACATAAACTCATGTTACTGGAAATATAAACTTTATATTCTGAAATAAAATAGCTTTTTCATTACTATATTTTTCACTCATATTCAGTATAACGAAATATTTTTTATGGTCCCATGTATACCAGGTCTGTACCTATGAAACTGTTTTTTTTTATAGAAAATTCACATTTATTGTATGAAAATGGTAAAAAATATTTTATTCCAAGTATTGCCCATTGCTAGCTACACATGTTTCCTATCTCTGGCAATTTGTGGATGCCATGCCAAAAAACCTCTTGCTCTTTTGAGGCAAACCAATCATCGAGCCATTTTCGTAAGAAGTGAAGTGCTGCACAGCAAGTGCATGTCCCATCGATGCAAATAAGTAGTAATCAGATGGAGCAAAGTCTGGTGAGTAAGCTGCATGCGAAAGTATTTGCTAACTAAACGCCTCAATCGTTTCCTTGACCGGTTTTGCTGTATGCGATGGTGCATTATCATGAAGCAAAATCACTTTGTGTTGCCTCTTTTGATATTCTGGTCGTTTTTCACGCAATGCTTGGTTCAAATCTATCATTAGTTGTCGGTAGCGTTCAGTATTAAAGGTTTCCTCAGGTTTTAGCAGCTCATAATAGATAACACCCTTCTGATCCCACCAAATACAGAGCATTGTCTTCCGTCCATAGCGATTTGGCCTTGCAGTCGATGTTGCTGGTTTGCTTGGAGTTACCCATGATCTTTTACGCTTAGGATTCTCGAAATATATCCATTTTTCATCGCCAGTCACAATTCGATGGAGAAATTATTTTCTTTCTTACCTAGCGAGCAGCATTTCGCAAGTGGTTTATCAGTTTTCCTGCTGTCTTTCATTCAGTTCATGTGGAACCCATTTTCCCACCTTCTGGATCTTTCCCATGGCTTTCAAACATATGGAGATGGCTTCTCGTGTCACATTTAATTGATCCGCGAGTTGTTGCGTTTGAGCGCCATCCTTATCCAACAATGCTTGCAATTCGGAGTCTTCAAACTTTCTCGGTGGTCTTCCACATTCTTCGTTTCTCATGTCAAAATCGCCATTTTTGAATTTTTTAAACCACTCAAAGCACTGTGATTTACTAAGAGCATGCTCACTGTAAGCTTCGACAAGCATTCGATGCGATTCTGCAGCAGTTTTCTTCAAATGGTAACGGAAAATCAATGCTGTCCGCAAATAGTTGTGAGTTAAAAGTCTGACAAATGTAAACACAAGAAAAAGGCGCCAATGACGCGGTGTGATAGTCACTACATTGACAACTAGAGCAGAACTAGACAATTAAATTCCGGTTTCTTATTTGCAGACCTGTTACAGAGTGCGTTTTATGTTCCAGGCTGATGTTTTTTTTGAATAACATTTAAATGAAACACAATTTTATAATTTATATTTAATTGATTGATTATATGGTCTTTACCATTATGTATGGAATATAATATTAGTCAAGAATCCGCCTCTGGTCGTGGCGCAAAGGCGAGCTCTTCCAAGCATATTTTTTATAACATTTGCAGATTTCTGGTGTTATTTCAGCAATTTCTTTTCGTATGTTGTCCTTAAGTATCGGGATTGTGGTTGGTTTGTTGGTGTATACCTTTCCCATCAAATATCCCCATAGGAAATAATCAGGGGTGGTCAATTCAGAGGATCGTGGGGGCCAGTCGATATCACCACTTTTTGACATGATTCTGCCGGGAAACATTTCTCGCAAAATTTTCATCGTAGCACGAGCTGTGTGTGATGTGGCACCGTCCTGTTGGAACCACATGTGCTGTAGGCCCAATTGATCCAATTCGGGCACAAGAAAGTTTACCAATATGTCACGATAGCGATCACCAGTAACTGTTACAGCATTGCATCTAGCATCCTCAAAGAAATATGGCTCAATGATGCTGCCGGCCCAAATGGCGCACTATACAGCCACTCTACGAGGGTGTAATGGTTGTTGGTGTATCAATTGAAGATTTTCAGTGCCCCAATTGCGGCTATTCTGTTTATTAGCCAGCCAAGTCGAAATGTGCCTCGTCGCTCATGATGAATTTTTGCCAAAAATGGTGGTCGTCTATACCGACCTGTAAAATCCAAGCACTCCAATCTCGCCGGCATATATGGTCATTTTCCCTTAGCTCTTGTGTCAATTGAATTTTATGTGTATAAAAATGCAAATCTTGTTTGATAGTTTTTTAACAAACATGATGAAGACATTCCCAATTTTTGTGCACGGCGTCGATGAGGTGCACGGATGTTCACCAACACTCTGCCTAACTGCATCAATCTTTTCTGGTGTACGTTGGCCACGTTGTCGCCCAGACTTTGCTTTATCTTCCAGTGTATGCAAATTTTTTAAATTATTCATTGCACGCTAAATGGTTGACATGCTTGGCACATGATTTAAACAAAAAAAAACATGCAATTTTCTTCGCGTATGTACAATTGAACAATTAATTAAAGAAAATGTTTGAATAACTTCAACACGTTATTGCGGAGTTAGATGCTTCATAATAAATTGTTATGGACCACTCTCTATGACTTAAATATGATCTGAGAAATGACGGTCAAACAAAATCGGCCTGGAATATAAAATGCACCCTGTATTAACTCTTACAGGCATAGGGAAACTTCACTTATTGTTACTCAGGCTGCACAAAAAATAAAGTCAAGTTTTTCATAATTTTTTTAATGTGTTTGAAAAATGATACATACAAATGATAAATTAACATATTTCCACTTCCTCGATAGGTCAGGTCAGGTGGTCCTGGTGAGGTGGTACAACTTATGTACCACTAGTCCTGTGATGAAAAGTTTTTAATTATTTAGTTATTTTTGCTGAAATATTTTCTTTAATTTTACCCCATTGTGATAGTCCTGGAAGCATGACTTTGTTTTCGATGAACAAAGCGGTACATTGCAGACTGTACAAATCCATTCTGTACGAATTTGCTTATCTTCAGTACTACATCTTGCACATCTTCGTAACAAAGTCTAAATAAGGGGGAAACTACTTTTCTAATGTGGTTATGAATTTTATTTTAAACTAGCTGTACCCAGCCACGCGTTGATGTGGTTCAGTCTGTTTAAATGGAAAAGAAAGAAAAGAGAAAACATACTTTTCTAATATGTTTAATTTCACAATGCTTGTGGGTATACAATATTATTGACGTCTTTCAGCCACTCTCGCAGTCACCAGATGCAAAGAAAATGTTTGGGCACTCATGAAGTTCAAGCTCTGAGAGAAAAAGTTCTGGAATGTCGAGCAGTTATTTCGACAGATTCGACTTATATGGAAGTCTTTGCCTCTTTCCCTGGAGCAT
The DNA here is from genome assembly GCA_949825065.1 of Odontocerum albicorne. Lineage (NCBI taxonomy): Eukaryota > Metazoa > Arthropoda > Insecta > Trichoptera > Odontoceridae > Odontocerum > Odontocerum albicorne. The sequence continues at coordinate 7,592,453 of OX463851.1, forward strand.
CTTTTTGAGGTCTGCGAACAGCCAATAGTCAGTCGCTGGGGGCCAAATCTGGAGAATACGGTGGGTGTGGAAGCAATTCGAAGTTCAATTCGTGCAATTTGGCCATCGTTACCATCGACTTGTGACAAGGTGCATTGTCCTGATGAAAGAGAACTTATTTCTTCTTCATATGGGGCCGTTTTTTTTGCAATTTCTGCCTTCAAACGCTCCAATAACACTATGTAATATTCGCTATTGATGGTTTTTCCCTTTTCAAGGTGATCGATGAATATGCGCATCTCAAAATACGGAGGCCCATAACCTTCCCGGCCAACTGTTGACTTTTTGATTGCTTCGGATGACTTTCACCAGCTGCTCTCCACTCAGCTGACTGCCGATTTGATTGCAACCATTTCGAAAAAAGCTTTTTCATGACCAAATGTTCATGCAAAATAGTGTAAACACTACCAAATGATATCTTCAGGATGTCAGCTATCTCACGTAACTTTACTTTGCGATTTTCCATCACGATTTTGAGGGTTTTTTTATGTTTTCTGGTGTAACAGCCTCATTTGGACGACCAGAGCGTTCAGCATCATTTGTGTCTGTACGACCGCGTTTGAAATCAGCATACCACCGACAAATGGTTGTTTTTGACGGAGCAGAGCCCGGATAACACTTTTCAAGCCATCGCTGAGTTTGAACGGTATTTTTTCCCATTAAAAAGCAATGCTTTATCAACACACGAAATTTGTTTTATTCCATTATTTTGAAAATAGCAAAAGTATTGTCACTAAAACCACTGTAACTCAATGACATAATGTCGGAATGTCATGAAAGTTTGACATGTAACTTCTAAAGGCTGGTGTGGATTTGTTATTAGAGGCGCCATCTGTTGGTTAGTCCCGGGACTTATTGATCGATGTGTTATATAATATTACATGACAATCTCCTTGCAACTATAAAATACCTACATGTAGACAAATAAAGATTATTATTAACTCGACCGTTCATTGACTATTCACTTTCACTTTTATCCGCATTCCTGGATTTTGTATTTATTTTAAATACAAGACATATCAAAATCATCACGACGTATCAAGATAAGCATTTCGCTACAAACTAGTTGGTAAGACTATATTACACGATGATCCTCCTGTCTTTAAACCCCGGGGTTTTGGGTTCCATTTGTTTTTTCCAGTTTACAGTTCAGCTTGGGCTTCACTTAATTCCGTTTTTGGACATCTTTCTGGTTTTGGTTGGAAGAGATAAACTCGCCAGGTTGTACTTTATACAGTGAAAGTGTAATACAATATCAAATTGTAAGAAGGCGCATTATTTGGTGCAATGAATAGTAACAACCCATATGATTTAGATTATACTTTTATTTCTTGTTTTATTTTCAGGATATACACAATTTGCAGGGTAGAACACAAAAGGATGTGGCAGATTATGATAAAGCAAATACAAAAATGTTTTTAAAGGGATCTGTTTGAGATATTTTAATTAATGTCAAACAAATGAGTGTGATGTAGTTTATATATATGTTAAGTTTGTACATGGTTTTTGCACTTAATTTACTTTTATTATCTATTACAATCTTATGGAAAGTTAGCAGTTTTTTTTTTTTAATTTTACTTGAATAATTTTTTTTTTATATTTTCACTTGACTAAGATGGTATGGGTGTGAATGTGAATAGTATGCACAATTGTACATAAGGAAAATATGGTACCAAGGAAATTGAAGCTTTACATGCAGAGAATATAAGAAGCCAGTGCGATCGGATTATTATGGATGTATAGAAAAAGCTAATTAATAGTTATTAAATATATAATTATATTATATATTATTTATAGTTAAGGCATTAACATTATGGAGGTTTCAAGACATTTTAATTTGTTTTTATCAAAAACTATTGATTCCACTTTTTATAACGGTATAACCCTACCGGTTTCTTGTTTGTGCTCCTTGGCTGTCTTGTTTGTGCTCCCCTGATGATGAGGTGAAAGCCTTAAAACCGGTAGGGCTACACCGTTATAAAAAATGGAATAAAGTGTTTGTAAAAAATAAATTACAATGTAATTATATTATAGTATATGTACAAAGAATCCCATCTGAATATTTACAGAATAGGGATTAAGATTTTTGTTTAATGTAGAAAATGATTTTGGTTTATACTTGTGAACCATAAAGATTGAAAATGTTTCTTCACTGGAATAATCAGTTTTAATTTTATAACTTACATATAGAACCTTTCTGTATCAATTTTTTCAGTTAATTCAATTTATTCTCGCAAAAATGGAATAAATCTGTAAAAAAGGTAATAGAAATTCAGTTTCAATAGTGAAATTGTTGGAGCATCTGATTCTGTGGCACCTTAGGTTAGGTGTCTGCAAAGTATTAATATAAAAATTCCATGAAATTAGTTGAGAAATAAGGTAGAATATTCCATTTTTAGTAGATACAATAGAGGATATTCTATTGCTAAGCATCATAATTGCAAAAGTAAACTATTTTATAGATACAATTGGATATTATTTCACTACTTTAGATATACGCCATTTATTGTGCATTTTTTTGACAAAAAAATATTGCATCATGTTAAATATGTCCATCAATTAATTTTATTGATTTTAATATCATTTATCAGCAGTTATTGAAATAAATAAATATGCTTGAAATCCAGATTTTCACATATTCTAAAAATTTGTCAATGTACATTTAAAATTTGACGAATTGAAAATCAAGTACATACTATTTTTATTTTGACTTCTGATTATGCATTAGTTTCTTAAACTTGCTATTTTTTACTGATTTTGCTAAACAAAGTTTGGTTTGTTAAGTTAACCTAATATCTATCTCCATTGAAAATATTATGCAAAAATGCACAATTCACAGATTTTTGACGGTAGTCTTGCAAATGCAACCAATTATATTTAACATCATGCAGTATATGTGTTGAATAAATACATTTAGATTGGGTCTTGAAAAGAATGTGATGTTTTATTTTTAGGGCAAATAGATCAATGGTTGATTTAACTATCAATAAATCCCGATTTTTGTGTGGCTATCCATCCAGGTCACACCAACCCTTTCTAAAAAAATTAAGTTTTGTTTTAACCCTTGACAAGTTGGAAGTATTCTCTATGTTATTCGCCAAATAATTAATAATTGGTTGCATTTATTAGAATATTATATTTAATTTCAATTTGTAAAATTAATCTGGAAGTGGTTTAAATATTTTCCTGTCATAGTTTATTTTTTCACTGGAAAATGTGCTCAAATAATGTATATTCTAAATGAAATTATGATCACCGGACAGTGGGTTTATGTTAAAATACCAAATTTCATTGATTTGTCATTGGAACAAATGTTTGTAATTATTCATTTTATATTGATTACACTTTTAAATCTAAACACTGGCATCTCTTATTGTATTCCCTCTATACCTTTACCGATCCAGCTACTTTATTCTAAGTTACTGATGTTATTTTTTACAGGTTTAACCCAGTGACATCAAATAAAATGCATAATATAAGAAAAAAATTAAATAGATTTTTCTTCTCTAAAAGTATAAAATAACAAGAACATTGATATTGGATTCCCTGTGAAGTGGCTCAATCATGCCTCCATAATTGAATAAGGAGTCCAGTCCTCAATTTATTCACAGATATGGATGATATATTAGAAAAGTCATTCTATTGAATGGATTCTGTCAAAGGTGAAAATTAAAAACCACGGCAGACTTAGATTTCAACAAGGCAGAACAAAGTATTGTGTATCAGAAGGTTCAGATTTAAATATATAAAAAAACAAATTAGTATCTATTAGACAAAGTTTATAGAGTTGTAAAAAATAATTTGCAATACAAAGTTGATCCATTTGCGCAAGTAAAATTCGAAGATTCTAGCATGCTAGAAACAAAATCACTAAATACCATTAAGTTCTCGGTTGATTTGCCACATCGGGATCTGTGTGTGTTGTGTTCCCAACACACGATCCAAAAAGGTTTTCCATTTTCTCAGGTAACGACGCAAACTACTTGCGCACACTTCCATTCTCCACCGCAATACGCTCACTGATCGTTTCCGTCTTTTTTAAGCTTACATATCTGGTTCGGCCGTTTTCTTACGTCCGCTGCATCACGTCATGTTACGGCCGCTACATAATGCCACCGCTTTTATTAATTCCAATTGCGGAATTTGTAAAAAAATCACTAAATTCGTGTAGAATGTTCTAATTTTGTGAAAAAAATATATATATTTTTACATATTAAATATAAAATTAACTATTAAGATGTGAAATATAGAAAGAAGCGTAAAAGTTTTATAAATATGCATAATTAGCACAAACTGGTTTGAGAACTTCTAGTATTTGGCTATTACTGGCAGTGTATCGCTTTGAACAAGTAATATACATAAGTCACCATTTTCTAAAGACGTGGCGTGGCAGTGGGGACCGAGATATGTAAAGGTTCCAAAGGAGTTAGCTCAAGCATAGTGTGTCAGTAGGGACCACTCCCCACTCATAAAGGTTTCACATAGGTAAGCAAGCATTAGCAAAAATATGTGTGTGGGCAGTCAATTTTTTGTAATTATTATTAAAAAATTTCAAATTGTGTGATGTGAAAATGTAAATTATTACAAATTACCAGGGTTAATCAACTATAAAATTGACAATCTGGGTCTTAAATTGTTTGAAATTGGGCTTTTTACATTATATTGCGAGTTATGGAAGTTCATGTAAAAATAATTATTCTTCAAAACATATTTTTTTATATACATAATAATTGAGACTGCCATTTGGAAAACCAGGCTATGTTTAATATGAGTGTCATAATTTTTAAATCAATTTATTAGGAAAATTTATTAATATTTTTGGAAACATGTGTTAGTTAAAAGATTTTCACCAGCATTGTTATTAAGGAATTTCTTCGTGTTGTTGACGTGTCTTCCATGATGGGCAACATTTCCAAGGGTTTGCAGCCTTAATCTTCGGGATATTGCCAAAATATATTACTGTATCAATCATTGGCCATTTTAATTAACCACTTAGCGGAAATTCTGAAGAATATGCTCACATACCTTCCAAATTAGTGGGGATTAAGAAAAACCAAATTGTTAATGTTTTTTATTATTTTTATTTAATACCTTTAGGTTTGTAGAAAAAATGATATCAGATTCATTACCATAATTCAACAATCAAAATATCAAGAGAAATAGAAACATATTTCCACTATCATTCAAATATAATAGTATAAATATTTTGAGTATAACACGCAATTGTGGGAGGACTTGGAAAATACACTCGACAATGAATTGTACTCTAGAACTATTAAAATAATATCAGTATATATTCATATATTATAAAGAATGTGTGATGGTTCAGTCATAATTCAAGTCAGTAATTCTATAGAATTAAGAGATAAATGAACGAGAATCTTATGAATGTTAAAATCCCAGTTTTCATTTTATTTAACCTTAGCTATAATTTTACTAAATATATCAAAATGGGAAATAAACCAAGAACACTCATATAACAAATAACTCTGAAATCATTTCATTTCTTTTTGGTCCATATGTCAATTCTCAATCAAATATTTGTTATATTATTATTCTTATAAAACAGATCTCGAAACATAAAAATTAAACAGATCTCGAAACATATTATTCTCTCGAAACATTTTTCAGAACATAAAAAAAGATTTAACTGCACATATAATATTTTGATACGAGTGCTAAAGTCTGAATATTTAAAACTTTTGAAGTTGACATAATTTCAGATATTTATATTTGAAGGATAAGAATTTTTTTCAATCACTATTCTCCGAGACATTTTTCATCAAAATATTTACAAAGATTCATAATTTGATAATGTTAAACTAAGATAAATTAAAATATAAATTAATTCTTATTGACTCAAGAAATAATAACGCTTAAAATTATAATATAAATATACTTAAATTAAGCTGTACAAATATCTTTATTCTTAGAATAAAAGTATTTTTATGGAATTATGTAATTGCAGTCTCAAGATTTTTTAATGAACTTTTATATAAGTTTAAAAAAGTTTTTTTTTTTGTCTTTTTCTATCAAAACATGTCTTTTCTGTTATATTTGTTGAAATAATAAAAAATAATTTAACAAATATTCTTACAAGATATCTCGAAAAATCTAAGGAGCATTTGCAAAGTATGGAATGTGTGTAGTTGAAGATATATTTATCTGTTATAATGACTATATAAGCTAAAAAGTAGCAACTATAACTGTTTAATATTTAATTTGGTTCAATTTTGATTCTCTACTATTATTGAAGCAACAAAATAGCACATTCATATTTTAATTAGTTATATTCAAGTGTTCAAATATGATTTGACTCAATATGAAGTTACCTACATATGAAGTTACCTGCTTTTTGCTTTCAAGGAAATTATAGTCTAGGATAAGAGTTCCCAAAGTGGTCGATATCAATCCCGTGGGGTCGATTTGATTTTTCTAAGGGTCGAAGTTTCAATAAAAAAACTTGAGGGTCGACGACAGCAAAAATAGACCCCCTTACTACTGCTATTTGTATATTACTTCAAAATATCTATGATTCCAATAGGTATTTAATTAAGAATATTTTTCAATATTTGTACTTATTTTGAATTTACATATTTATTTCATAAATGTCAAAAATGAAAAAAAAACTCGTATTTTTTTGCTTTAATTTTCGTCAGCGCAGATTTCAATATTAAATGTTGCACAAGATAATGCCATAATCTGTAGTCCTTTTAAATTTTTCAATCCTTAATTACAAGTGATTAAAATGAAAAGTTTGATATCTAGTGAAATATTTAATATCGAGTACTGTACAAACTTATTAATTTGAGTAAGTCAAGTAAATGACTAGGGGGTCGACGGTTTAAAAAGTTTTTGGTAAAGGGGTCTGCGGCCGAAAAAAGTTTGAGAACTCTCGGTCTAGGACATTGCAACGTGCTAGGATTACTATAATAATATAAACCAAATACAGAAGAATAAGTTTGATATTTTAAATTTACATATTAAGGATAGCAAAATATAGGAAGATGAATCATTTTTAAGGTGAAAGTGAGATATGGAGATTTTGTAGAATACTTTTATGTAAGGAAAAAACAACATTACTTTTTGTCTGCTCGGTATTTCTCTAGGTTAAAAGTAGGTGTTTAGTTGACCGGCAAAAAATATATCTACCTTGAAATTATGAATCTGAGAAACACCACCAATTTAGATTATTTATCTCACTCAGATCATTGTTACGCATTTAACAATAAATGGAGAAAATTAATATTAACAAAATATACTTAAAAAAAAAAAACAATAATTTGTTCTATCAAATTTATAATATCACACAATGAACAAAAATTACTCGAAAGAATTGATACAAATAATAGTTAATAATACTTCAATTGGAAGACTAATAGTAATTTTGATTTAATATTTACCAAATAAAATAAATTTAATGTCTTTTTTTAGTGGTTATATTGAAATTGATGGAAAAATAAAGAAATAATTGTTTTTTATTATATACTACTATAATATTTTCTCTAATAAATATAGTATAATTTGCATTGGGGTTGGTGGGAGGGGAGAGGGAGGGGGGGGGGTCAAACAACCTGAAAGATGTTTAAAAGCCTGTATTAACCTGTTCACCGTGTTAAAAATCAAATTCCACGAATCCTGTGCGCGGCACAATTTCAACATTTTTAATTTCTAAGTTTAAACACATATTTTGTTTAGAACCACTGATATTTGATTACAACACCAAGTAAACATGACACTTAAGTAATTTTCTGATAATAAATAATAGTCATTACTCTTAAGGAGACTCATTAAATAAAGGAGATAAACTTAACATTACGTAAAATAAACAAAGGAATGCTACAATCAAATCAATGCTTCATGACACTCACCCAATCAAATGCATATAGCACTAGTAATGTTTATTTACGTAAGAGAGACTTAGTAATGTTTATTTACGTAAGAGAGACTCATCGCAGGACTCGATCCGCACGACAGGTCGTTAATGCTGGAAATATTGAGAAACCAAAAAAATTCGGCGCTCTATTCAACAATATCTCATAAACTAATATATTATTTGACAAGGTTTTCAGAGATGTCGCTAGAATAAAGATTATTTTAAATTTTAGTTCAATTTTTATTCCGGTTTTGTGTCATTTTTTTTAAGTTCTTGTGATTTGAAACTTGGATTGTCGTCAGATCACAGGCGTTTGTGCTCCCGGCGGGGAACACGTCAAAAAACAGATGCACATATTTACACTGGGACATTTTTGTACCATCAGGAATTGAACTTCAAATCTCCAGATGGAAGACAAGTGTTCCACTGGAAGACCATAAAGGTTATAATATATAATACTGGGATATTTAAACTCAACTATATACAAAGAAAACAAAATTTACAGTAAATAAATACAATTTTATACAACAAAGTTGATATATGCGATTTTTTTAATAAAAAAATAATATTGGGAGTAATAGAAATGTGATAGCCAGAACCGATTAGATATTAAAAAAAACATATTTAAGTACTTTTAAGAATAATAATTTCCATCCTAAAATATCCTACAATTAACTTTTGAAAAAAGCTCTCAACATAATTATCAAACCAATTCAAACTTGAAAATACTTAATACATTTTTGATTATCTAGGATTGGCCTCAATAAATTGTATCTATACATATTATTTTAAAAAGTTAAATTTACCTTTTCAATAATTAATTGATGTTGAGATAATATTGACATATAATGTCCAAATTAAATTTCTAACCGATAGTACTTTCACAAGACTAGTTTCAACAAAAAAATAATCAAGTATTTGATGAAAAAAAATAAAAGATAATGGGTACACAAATGATTAAGGTGTTTTACACAAACGTTAATATATATGTGTTCAAATTATAACTTTTTATATTTCAATTTTAGATTATAAAAATGACATTTATTGTATTTGTACAGTAAAAGTTTGTTAGTAAAATGTTTTATCCTGAATACAGACAAAGCGAGCTAGTACTGTTTCAAAAGTTATATTGTCATTTTGCAATTACAACAAGACAATTTTGCAATTACAACAACAAATTTTTTGTAATAAAATAATAAAAAAAAACTAACAATCAACATTTCGAGGTTCCCAAGTTTTTGTTCTAATTTTATTGTGTAATCTGGGGCTAACTTAACATATTCAACTGAATCAGTTAACCAACTAATCTAGTGTCGAATTAAGCTTTGTTTGCAGATATCGAGTACTTGGTTCTTGTAAACAAACTTCTTATAGTATATATGTAGTAATCTTTCGATTGCAAGAGTGAATATACACAGAATACTTGTTACATGCTAACAATCAGTAAGCAAATACTTGTTACTCGATATGTGAAAATAGGGCATAACTATCCAAGTGTTCTTATCATATCGTATCTTGGATCAGATTTTACCAATTCTAGCTTACAAACAAGTATGTTTCTTGAATCAATCACTAGATCAAGTCATAATTTTTTAGTGCCTCGAAGCTAATATTGAACTTCAGGATGACAACTGAAATATTTTTGAAACAAAATAAAGTACCCAACTCAACAGAATAAACAAAACCCTCAGATTTATGTTTGAAATAAAACAGAACTCAAATAAAATAGTTATTCACAATCACGTAAGTGTTAATTAATTATTTAGGTTATTGAATATTTAAAGTTTATGAAGAAGTTTAATTTAAATTAAGTTACTTTTGTTGTACTATAATGCTCTTTTTACAAATTGTAAATACTTGATACATAATATTTGGGATCAATATGAACAAAAAAATTAATCCAATTTTTTAAATATTCTGTATTATATCAAAAGGAATTAACCTCTCTCAGAAACCAACTAAGTTAAACAAAAAAAATATAATCACGTAATTGTCTTTTGGGCAGAATTTCTTCCTAATTCTGGATGAATATCACCAACAGAGAATCCTGACACACAGTTTGCATTACTTAAAAGTCTTCTTTGTTCACTGAGAGCTTGTGTCGCCGCTCTTCCTTCATCACTGGTACGACTAGACACACTATTATTTCTGGAAACACCATTTATCAAAATTGCATTTGGAGCTATTTTTTGCGATGTATTCGGCTGGAATTCATTTTGGTGAAAGTTTCCCGAAGATCTCGGTCTCGGTATACTATTATGACAAAGAATACCATTTAAATTAGGTTCGAGCATTTTCACCCTTAAACCATTTGGTGTATGAATTTGTGCGGTTGATGTGAGGTTATGATTGAAAGATCTTCTCCTTTCGATTGGATTTGAAGAAGTCCTACGATTTTCTGATATTCGACTGAGTGAATTTCTATTATCCATTCTGTTAAAAGATCGCCTTCTTTCTATACTATTTCTAGAATGGATTGGATCTCCCTTAAATATATTTCTCGAAAAATTGCTCCTTATACTCGCCCTTGGCACCTCATACCCATCGATACAAGGTGGAGGGGTGTCGCTGTCGTATATAAGCTCCAAATATTTAGGGGGTCCTTCTGGTACGACTTCTTCATTAAGATCTTCCGGAAGGTGCTGACCGTCATTCATAAAGTCCATATCATCTGTAATTAAAAATATGAATATGTTACTATTGTATATATAAGTATTGAATTGTGAATTTGAGAAACATAGATTTTATGTTAGTAATTTTTCCAAAGAGTAACTCAGAAATTCTAAATTAAAAAGCTCTTCTCAAAATCGAAGGTCTTGACTAAGCTCCAGAGATAACAGTTAATAAAGATAAGGTGTGAAATAATAAAAAAAGAAATCTGTACATGTGTTGAAATGATTTTATAATTGTACTAAGTTACAATCTGTTTTTAACTAACATCATCGTGCTAGGAACAATATTATAATTTAATTAATATGTGCCTTGACTCACAGATTTAATATTTCAAAAGGGTTAAAGCAAGGATGTGTCATGTCACCCTGGTTATTTAATATTTACATAATAAATTGGAACAACAAAGGTCAATGGATGGCATGCAAATGTCAAATAGAAATGTGTGTGGAGTGCTGTATGCTGATGTTATAGCATAAAAAAGTGAAAGTGACAGTAAAGGCCATAAATGAGTGTCCAATGAAAGATTAGAGCAAGTTAAGGAATTGTAGATAGATGTGGAAAAATACTAAATGGAGTAGAATAAATGCTGTGGAAATGCACGCACTGAGGAGAATACATGGGATGACAGAATATGGAAAGAAGTTGACAGAAATGAATGTGAACACTTAAGACTGATGTATTCAGATCAGGAAGAGCACTCTGAGATGGTTTGGACATGTAGAATGAAAGAGGAAATATACAGTGCAAATGTGAGTGGAAGGCATGGTAGACCAACAAAATTATGTTTGGATCAAGTGAATGATATTTTGAAAGGAAATGTAAAAAAGTTCAGGTGTATGGATGTGGAAAAGGAGAAGAATGTGTTGTGATAGGGAATTCTGGCGCTCTCCCCTTACTCGCACAGGTAAATGTTAGTTAGGAGAAACTTTAATTTTGATATCACATATTCTTTAATTTAAATGAAAATTTAAAATTATCTCTAAATAAGACGATAAAGTTACGAGTGTATTTGATTGTGTAACTTTTTTTTATTGTGTACTCTATGAAACACTCGTATATTAAAAAAATGGCAAATTATTAGACCTCTATGTTTTATTATTTTTTATTTTATTATTTAAACCTGGACCTATTTAAAAAGGTATATATATTACAAGATCCACACATTTTTGTAAAAAAAAGAGTGAACATTCAACTGTTAAAATAAAAAAATTTAAGAGTTTATAAAGTAACATTAATGAAAAAAAAACATCGGTGACAAATAAACAATGCTGGTATTTTTCTACATTAAGCTTATATACTCTTTATACAGGGTGCGTTTTATGTTCCAGACCCATTTTGTTTGGCCACCATTTTGATTTGGCTGTAATTTGACAGTCAGAGAGTGGTCGATAACAATTTATTATGGAGCATCTAACTCCGCAACAACGTGTTGAAGTTATTAAAACCTTTTATTTAAATAATTGTTCAATTGTGAATACGCAAAGAAAATTGCATGTTTTTTTTAATTTAAATCATGTATCAACCAAGTCAACCATTCAGCATGTAATGAATAATTTAGAAAATTTGCATACACTGGGAGATAAAGCAAAGTCTGGGCGACAACGTACCCAATGTATGCCAGAAAAGATTGATGCAGTGTTGGTAAACGTCCGTGCACAAGAACTGGGAATGTCTCCATGTTTGTTAAAAATTATCAAATAATATTTGCATTTTTATCCGTATAAAATTCAATTGACAAGAGCTACAGGAAAATGACCATAAACGGCAGGGAGATTGGAGTGCTCGGGTTTTACAGGTCGGTATAGACGACCACCATTTTTGGCAAAAAATCATCATGAGCGACGAGGCACATTTCGACTTGGCTGGCTTTGTTAATAAACAGAATAGCCACTATTGGGGTACTGAAAATCCTCAATTGATACACCAACGACCATTACACCCTCGTAGAGTGATTGTATGGTGCGCCATTTGGGCCAGCGGCATCATTGGGCCATATTTCTTTGAGGATCCTAGAGGCAGTGCTGTAATAGTTACTGGTGATCGCTATCGTGACATGTTGGTAGACTTTCTTGTGCCCGAATTGGATCAATTGAGCCTACAGCACATGTGGTTCCAACAGGACGGTGCCACATCACACACAGCTCGTGCTGCCATGCAAATTTTGTGAGAAACTTTTCCTGGCCGAATAATGTCAAAAAGTGGTGATATCGACTGGCCTCCACGATCCCCTGATTTGAGCCCCCCCGATTATTTCCTATGGGGATATTTGAAGGGAAATATGTACACCAACAAACCAACCACAATCCCGATCCCCTGATTTGAGCCCCCCCGATTATTTCCTATGGGGATATTTGAAGGGAAATATGTACACCAACAAACCAACCACAATCCCGATGCTTAAGGACAACATTCGAAAAGAAATTGCTGAAATAACACCAGAAACCTACGAGAATGTTATGAAAAATATGCTTGAAAGAGCTCGCGTTTGCGACACGGCCAGAGGCGGCCACTTGACCGACATTATATTCCATACATAATGGTTAAGACCATATAATCAATCAATTAAATATAAATTTTAAATTGTGTTTCATTTAAAAGTTATTAAAAAAAAACATCGACCTGGAACATAAAAGGCATCTGTATTATATGAAATAATAAAAATTAATTTTACGTAGAATTGAAACTGTTTAAAAAAATACATGACAATGAAAAAAGTACATTTGAAATATATAACATAGTTTACTGACAAAAGGTTTGTTGACCTTTTTATAACCATTTTATGACAGTTGTAAAAAATATAAAAAATAAACAAAAAAGTTGCAAAAACTAAAAAATTGAATTCTTAGTAGAATTGAAATTGTTTAAAAAAATAATAAATGAGAAAAGTACATTTCAAGTGCATGGTTTACTGAAAAAGGAGTTTGTTTACCAGTTTTTAACTGTTTTATGACAGTTTTAATACATAACATATGGATTTAAAGTGTGCATTTAAATGTGCCACCGATGATCGGCACTATGGGCCTTTTAGTATAGCAAAGGCTCGTGGTGCTGATAGATTAGCGTATTGGACCTATAAGGGTTAAAAAGATATATCACTATACAATGTTCAATAATAAATCCCTGTCATGCAATGTACGAGTATTTACCTGGGTAACTGTTTTGGTTTTCATCCATGAAGTAAGCTCTGTTGGAGACGCCTGTAATAGCAAAATTATTATGATCACATGCATCAAAAGCAAGCTGGTTAGGTAGGAAAATGGGGAAGAAAATATGACTGATGACATTAACACGCTATTGTCAAGGAGGGTATACGAGTATACCTGGAAATAATTATAAATATGTTTATTCAAAGTTTAATTTTAAATTCTTAATAAAAGCTGTTAATCTATAGATAATGTGAATTTTTTAATATATAAATTATTTTTTAAATATAACTCCAGACAACAATGTGCTAATCATTTTTAAATGGCATGAACCTTCAAAGTTTAACATGGAAAAGACATTTAATGAGCGAAGCAGGTGAGGAAATTTAGATCATCATATCAGATTAGTGAAAGGCTGAAGAAAACCTAAATCAAATATGTATGTATGTATATATTATATACATACTATACATACATAATTTTAATTTTTTTATAAAAAAATGAATCAGCACGCAATATTCTATGGGGCATTTCCCCACAGTTTCAAAAACAATACCATGCGTAGTTCTAAAAAAATGAAGAATGTTTGATTTAAAGGTGTGGGATATTTGAATAATTTTTAAATTTAATGGATATTTTATTTTAACAAAATATTTGTATGACTTAATTCAATCTCAACATTTTTTTTTCTTCAATATTCTTAGATAATGCAAGCTATTTCAACGTAACATGGAAGTAAAAAAGTTATAAAATTAAATGAAAATACACCAATATATTAAGGTGTAATTATATTTTATGAATCAGTTTATCCTTCTGTAGCTAACACTCGCTAGCGGAGATGATGTTTAAATTAATAAAGAAAGAGTGAAAACCCAAAAAGTATTATGTATAGTTGTTAAGCTTAAACTTGCAAGAAACCTATCCAGATTAAAGCGTTAAATAAAGAAGAGTCAAACCATCAGCAATAACAGTGATGTACTGGGGCTCCTCATTCATAGCAGCAGTCAGCACCACATCCAGGTCGATAGATTCCATGAGACTTTCCAAGATTTCCAGGCAGTGCTTGAATGTTGGCCGGTGGTCGGGGTTGTATGACCAGCACTTCTGCATTAATTGAAATCTGAAATAAAGTGCTCATTAGTCAAAGTACCTGTGTATCTAAAATTTCCAGTTTTATCCCTAGGTTGAGCATTCTTGCTAATAGGACATTCTTCCCTGCCTGTGGTTGATTATACTTCATTATTTCAATAATCTTGATTTTCATATTCATAACATCATAATAGTCTAAGTATTTTATTGTATTACAACAACCTGGCAGGCTTATTATTGCCATGCAGCAATCTCTCTTTACCAACGAGAAAGATGTTAAAGAGGCATGAAGTGAAAATCAGACTGAAACCTTTCCTTAAAAATTTGGGCTCCAACTAGAATCGAATCCATAACCTCTAGGTGTGAAGACAGGCGTTTTACCAACAAGACCATGGAAGTCATTGCATGTACCTTGACATTGTATTATTATTTGGTTTGGTTGTTAGAACTGTCTTGAAAATTTGCCACCATCAGAATAGCTGAATAATTTTGCTGTGTTGATCAACATGTAAATTTGTGCTTGTTTTATGGTGTGTACCAAGCTTATAACATTTTGTTTAGATGTAACATACACTAAATTTCTATATAAACAAAACTGTTATTACACAGATGAAAATAGATAACAACTATTTTGAAATGGAAATATTATTTTACAATTTTGATCAAATTAATGATAAATTTATTCTTGGCTGCACTTACGAGTATTTTGGTGAGTTCAAGAGTTCAATAAGTACGCTACTACTAATGATGAGTTGAACTATACTTATAGTGGTAAATGTGTTATTGGTAAGTTAGACTGCTGTTATAGAGGTAGCCATTTTTTTATAGACAAAGTGGACTGTACTTATAGTGGTAATTGTGTTCATTATTACATTATAGTGAGCTGTACTGAATCAATTAATTAGTGGTGTCCGTGTTTCCTAGTAATGAATTATATGTACTTACAGTGGTAATGGGCAGTTTGGTGGCCTTGAAAGTGTGCCCCCAGCCCGGACGTAGCGCATGACGGCGTGGTTGTGTAGAGCGGGATATGGCTGCCGGCCTAAGGCTGCTACCTCCCAGCAAAGAACAGCCCAGGCCCATACATCCGATGCTCGTGAGAACACTCCATCTGTCAGACACTCGACGGCCATCCAGCGGATTGGCAGCAACCCTACATTATAATTATTGCTTGTATTAAACATGTTGAGCCACTTTTCTGTTTGGTTTCATGAATTTGTTGAAGAGCAAAAAATTTTCCTGAGATAAGCAAATGATATAATATATATGTATAGACTTTATATTATTATATAACTTTCATTATATAAAATACAACTTAGCGGGTTTATTGCTATGTGGCAATTTTTTCCAATTAACCATGTTAAACAAGTCTAATGTAAAAACCAGACTGAAACCATTTATATAAAATCTGAGTTCCAACGGAATCGAACCCATAACTCCTGGGTTGGAAGATGGGCATCTTACCTACTGGGTCACGGAGATGTTTTTATGATTATATATGAGCACTACACTCCACCTAAAGCCGAATGTGTTACTTTCACATATCGGAAGATCTACAAAAGTTTCTTTGTAGTTTGGTAAACTGGTGGTTACTTCCCTTGGTAAATGTTGTACTGCTTCTTACTAAATGTTTTTCTAAACATATGCAGATGTAGAAAAATACCCAATTTTATGCTTACAGTCACCCCCCACCCCCTTTCTATCTTTACACTCGACTAATTAATTTTTTTAATGTTTTTAATCTGTCAATAAAAGTGGGTTCAATTCCCAAGTTGAATGCCCATAGGAATTTTCTCTTTTAAATGGCCTTTTAAAATAGAAAACTCTCCTTGATCTTTTATTATTATTATTCATTGTATAAACTACAATAGTGTGGGCTTTCTATCATGTGGCAATAGATCAAATCATCAGAATTTATGTTTAGCAGGTAATATGCACACGCACAACTAATCAGATAAAAACTGGTCAGAAATAACCAGTCTGAGACTCACAATGAAACTTGGGATATGAAAATATAAACTATTCAATATAATATTCCAATATGAATTATACTTTTAAAATAAAGCAATAAAATTAGGTAATTGAATATTGTGCAATTGAAACGATAAATAAGTAAAAAGGATAAATTTTTACCTTCACCCTCCTTTCTATAATAGTCATTTTTATAAATATCCCTTGCCAAGCCAAAGTCTCCGATCTTGACAATTCTTTCTGTGGGCTGCAGAGACACCAGGCAATTGCGGCACGCCAGGTCCCGGTGCACAAAGTGCATCTCCTCCAGATAACAACAGCCGCGTGTTACATCATGGCACATCGACAGCAGGTCACGAAGAGTAAGGGCATCATTGGTTCCCTGTTTGATCATTTTTACGTAGTAAGACAGTGTTGCATGATACATTAATACTTTCTTAGCTTATGTCAATTTCAACCCTTTTAATTACAATCCTTTTTAATAGGTGTATATTAAAAGAGACACACGTGTTAAAAATAGAATATATTTAAATACATACATAACATCCCGCCATTTCCCGTCAGGGTAGGCAAAGCCCCACACTTTTCTATCTTGACACGCATCCTTAGTCTCTTCTACATTCATAAACATTCTCATACAAATTATACGATCTCTCTGACTTTCCAATGTATCTGTCTTAAAATATAATTTACTTGATCCAATAATATAGTACATTCCTTGGTTTTTCTCTCACATGCCTTACACTTACATTTGCACTATATATTTGTTTTGATTGTCTTTCTTAATTTGTTTGTTTCACATGTCCAAACTATCTCCAAGTACTTTTCTTCATCTTATTCAACACATCAGCTTTAAGTTGACATTCGTCCCTTATCACTTCATTCCGTATTCTATCATACATTGTCACTTTGTGTATTCTTCTCAATGCATGCATTTTTACACCATTTATTCAGCTCCTCTGTCTTTTTCTACATCCACGTTTAATTCCCATATATCAAAGTTGGTACCAAAATACAATTGTGGATTCATCTTTACAGATTTTGATACTGTCTGGTTTGAGTATATATGTTTTAATACCCCGTTGACTTTGTTTCCTATCCCTACATGCTTTTCGATATCTCTCTTAACTCTTCCATCATCTGTGAAAATACTGCCTAAAAAGCAGAATTCCTTAACTTTCTCCAATATTTCATTATTCACCCATATGTCGCATTTAAATTTCCTTTCACATTTCTATCTATTTGGATATATCTTTAAATGTTTTAAAAATAATAATATCTTTAAATTTTCTATCGCCGTTTCTATCTATTTGGATATATCTTTAAATGTTTAAAAAAATCATATATCTTTAAATGTTTTAAAAAATCATGAGAACTTACACCAATGAAAAAATTCCTGATAACAAATACATAAAGATGGTCTTTTACTACAACTCTTTATATTGCATGGAATAAAAAATAAAGTCCCATAAAAACGGAATTAGAAGTAGAATTGAAACAATCAAATTTTATCAACAAGAGTTTATCATATTTCACAATTTTGTGACAGTTGTAATAAATACACAGTCGACAACACGAGCCATTATTTTTTTTTTAACTGGAGACAGCAGCTGCCATTAATGGTTTCGAAATTAAAATTTAATGATAGTCAACTCCAACAAAAGTCTTAGCGGAAAACTCTTAGCGACCATCATTCTGCAATATCATAATAAAAAGAATCTATAAGCACAGAAGATATAGCGAGATGAGGCAATGGAAACAATATTGGTACAAATGTGAAAGAAAATGGGGGAACTAAAAGTAAATTACAGTAAAATTTATTCATTCAAAATTCAAGGGACCGAAACAAAAATAATTAGAATTCTGTGAAACCTTAATTTGAAATTCACAAACATACTGCGAAATACTAACAAGCATATTCCTGCGTGTGCGCAAATAGCTGAGCAGATCTCCCGCTTCCATGAGCTCCATGATGATGAAGTGGGGATCGTTGTCCAGGCAAACGCCCAGTAGCCTGAGAATGTGCTCGTGCCGGAAGTTGGACATCAACTGTGCTTCCTGTAAAAACTCAGTTTTCCTTTGGTCTGTAGCTCCTTTTCTTAAGGTCTGCAAAGAAATAAAATATTCAATTCTATGCAAAAAAAAAGATACAATAATTTTCTCTTAAGATAAGTCACATATTTTCTATCAATGATGCCAAATTCTCGTATATCAATAATTACTGAAATAAATTGGACAGATTAGAGGCCCTCTATATATAAAAGTCAGTGTATAGTGAGATAAACATCTGGTAAATACATACGTCCCTATGGTCTCACCACTGCTTGCTGAAGTTATCTCCTGCCTCGCTCCACCCACAACCCCCATACGGAATTTTTACTGTTAGATGTGTTAAGTCTGTCGGTGCTAGCCTAGGCATAATTCAGTTTTGTTAGTGCTCCCCTGACAATGAGGTGAAAACCTTGAAACTGGTAGGGTCGCACCATTATCTTAAGTGGAAAAATAGCGTTAACTGATTACAATCTTTTTAAACCTTCAATGTTAACACCTTAACTATAAAAATATACTCATAGAACCTTTCTTCATACAAAACTATTGAGTTTAATCTATATAATATCTATTTAATATCTATATACAATCTTTATACAAAACCATTCATCTATGACACCTACAGTACATTCCTCATACATGGACATTTAATAAGTTTGACATAAATTCAAAAGATTCAGTGTATAAAATTGTTTTAGAAAAACAATACAAGTCAATCTTTAATTCTTTTATCTAACCTTGACAGCTACTCGAGTATAACTTCCTTCTCCATTGAGTCCTCTGGCTTTGCCCTGGAACACTTCTCCAAAGGCCCCAGAACCGAGGAACTTGGCGAGTGTAATTTGATCCCTACGAATGTGGGGCAGCTGAGAGATGTCGCACTCGGTCATGCCATGGTTGTACAGCACAGACTCTTGGAACATGCCACCTCCACCACGAGAGCGGGGTAATTCTCGTAACGTGGCTAGCTCTTCATCGGGTCCATGAAGGTTGGAATGGAGTGGTATTGATTGGCCCAAAACTGTTTTCGTATTGCGCTTTTTGAAAACTGAAAACAAATGTATTCAACATTAATTAAGAAATTATTTTTTTATTTATAAAAAGTACTTTTCTATGTAAAATAATATCATTGTATTACATACATATCATCATTCCATCTTCTGTCTTTCTGTCGAGGTAGGCAGAGGAGAGAGCGTCAGACTTTCCTATCACGATAAATATTTTTCGCCTTCTCTACATCCATACAACTTGAACGATTTCTCTAACTTGACATGTCTTTCTTTAAAAATATCTTACACTTGATCCAACCGTTCATTCAGATTTGCAATGTATACTTGTTTTGTTAGTCTTTCTTCATTCATTTGTTCCACATGCTCAAACCATTATACTTTTAACTAAAATTATATTTTTGGTCATAAAATGTACTTTTCAAAAAATAAATGACATTTTCAAAAAATAAAGATATACAAGATCTTGAAATTTTGTGTTTTATTTATTTTTTACAATTTGTGAATGATCATTTTTCAAATTAAAGGAAAAAATATATTTATTAGATACTATGATAGAGAAACTACATCAGTGTCACAATATGAAGAATCACCGTCTTGGCCTGACATAGGAAAACAAGAAGTGCTGGACTGTAGTGATCTGGATGGAGGTGTTTTATGGTAGCCCTTTGATTGAGAATAGGTAGGGTTTATTTTTTTTAACAAGTTTATTAATGTATGAAAAATATGAATAGAAGAAGATTAAGTACTTACCACACCAAATTATCATAAAAAATAAAACTAAGCCCATTGAAATACTAATGCCTAAAATACTGGATATGTAGTTTGGTTGCACAGCTAAGATCTCAGCTTCAGAGAAATCAAACTCATCACTGGTATCAGAAAAGTCACTCCATCCGTATGAATTGTAAGCTCGAACACAGAAGGTATAACGTTCGCTCAATTTTAATTCACTAATGATCCAATAATTATCTGTAAAATAAATATCAAGTTGTTTATTAATTTTTTTGCTGAAGTATGTATTATGTAAAGAAAGGTGGGATCGGAAAGTTCCATGACTGTTGTTGTTATGACTGATGTTCTACCAATGTGTGCGAGAGACTGAAGATCATTGCTCCCAAGCTTGCTGAGCCAGTTTGTCACTTGGTGTCCCTCTGTCAACACATGTTTAATTTATACATGCTATTTCATGACATTGTGTAACGACATGACTGACAAATTCGAGCACTGTGTCTGCATCAAGTTTTGCATGCAGCTTGGTCAGTTTGCTACAGAGACCCAAAATGCAGCTCGGTCAGTTTGCTACAGAGACCCAAAATGCATTTAAAAATGCTTCAACAGGCTTTTGATGAACATTTTTTAGTTCAAACACAAACAGGTTTTAAGTGACACCCGCATTTCAGGGCCGGTCGGGTATCTATATGACAACCATTCAGGGTGACAACACCAGTAAAATGCCAGAAAATGTAAACTCATCCATAAGCACCATCGCTGAAAAATTCAACAGCTCTCACATAGTTGGAATCAGTTAACTGATAAAACTTCGAACACCACTAATGTTCGAATACTTCTCGAAATAAGTTCATTTGTTAGATTTTTTTATTAAATTTGACCCCAGCTCTCTCCAGGTCACCCAGATTGATATTTGATCGAAAACAGCGGTGTCTTGACATGTGCTTTGTACGATTTCTTGTGACGACTCAATATACCCCCCTAGACCCCGATGACTGCCTTGTTTCTTAAAATTAATGAGGGGGCACTGTTTTGAAACTGTAAACGGAATTCACATCTGATTGCAGGCAGTATTGGACGGCCTTCGGTCTTCTACGATACTTTTGAGACATGAAAGAGGCACTGGTATCACTGTGTATGTTCCTAAAGGGACCATTTAAAAAGGAATGGCGTCCAAATTTAAATAATGTACTCCAGTATTATTTTTTAGGTCTAGTCCAGGAACTTTTCAATACCAAATAACCTGTAAGCCTTTAAACCCTTATGCACACTGTATACAAATATTTGGCAATTCTATGAGAAAGAAAGAGGAAAACTTTTTAATGGGCATTATAAACAAAGGCACCCCCGATAAAAGTAGCTTTGGCCATAGAACAAAGTGACAAATAGTGACACTTACCAGTTCCATTATACAACATTTTCCATCCATCTTTAAGAGGTTCGTCCGTGACCTCGATAAGCATAGAGTCTGAATTATCTTCAACACTGAAATGAGGAAGGTCTGACTGTGGCTGGGAATAGTTGGCTTCTCTTTTTGCTCTTTCAATATACTCGATTGTCACATCAGTCCGCAAACTGATAGATTCCATAGTAGTCCCTATTTCTCTATGAGTGCGGACTTTCTCTCCGTCTGAAGGCTTGGCATGCCCAAACAGTTGATACAGAATGACTGGACCTCCGTGCGGGGCTGAGTGTATCCATTGCAACTGGTAAACAGATCCAGAAAGATGTTGTATTTTTGGTTTTCCTGGTGGAGATGGGCGATCACCTTAAAATTAAAATATAATATATTTGGTATACTGAATTATAAAAAGACCTCCGTAGCCTAGTTAGTAAGATGCTTCTTGATACAGAGGTTGCAGATTCGATTGCCATCGGACCCCAGATTTATTTTCAAAAGGATTGCAGTATGGTTTCCATTTAAGCTCTCTTTAACATCTTTCTGATTGATTGGAGATTTCCACATGGCCATAAGCCCACCAGGTACCAGGTTGTAATGTATACAATGAAAGTGGAATACTTAAATGTATACATACCATCATGCCATTCCCTGTCAGGGTAGGCAGAGAGGACAGAGGGCCAGACCTTCACATTTTGATACATATCCTTAACCTCTTTCACATCCATACAGCTTCTACGATTTCTCTGACTTTCCATGTTTCCTTCTCTTAAAATATTTACTTGATCCGACCATACTTTTGTTGTTTTTTTTCTCACATGCCTTCATTAGTCTTTCTTTATTCATTCGTTTCACATGCTCAAACCATCTCAAAGTGCTTTTCTTCATCTTGCTCATCACATTCATCCCTTATCATTTTATTCCGTATTGTCATACCATGTATTTTCACAGTGCACTCATTTTTATTTATTTACGAAAGTTTAATACAATACAACAATACAAATAGCCCATCAAATGGATGAATAATACAGTCAAGTATAAAATAATTTGACGAACATAAAAACGAAATGATTTATTTTATTTCCAAAAATAAGATTGAAAATAATGTGATATGTACTTACCTAAGGTTTCAAAAATGAACAAAGCATCTTGAGGCCACACATATGGTACCGTGTTATTCATATAAGTTATCCTGAGCCTAAATCTGTATTGTGTCTTGGGCAATAGGTTCTGCACCACATAGTTGATAGAGCTGTCTGCCTTTTGGGAGCCTTCGTCTTCCACTCGCTTCCAGGCATCCAATCCTAACTCTGTATATTCAATAAAGTGCCTGAAATATTCACATTATTTTATAAAATTATCTTTTTTAATACCATAAATAATGGTAGGTAATTCTTGAGGATTGAAAAATTTGTCAATCATGAGAATGGACGAAACCCATGCGTGTGAGTTCATTCCGTAGCAGCTATTCATACATACATGCACTCGCAGCTTTCAACGGAACGCACCCGCTCAATGCCAAGATGGCCGACTCCACACCGATGTCAAAAATGACCGACACTAACTTCAGTATGTCGCCAGGTCTGTAGCCGAACGCATCTCAAACCCATCTCAAACGAGGACGGTATGTCTATCAGTTCTGGAATATATTCGCGAAATACCCGAAAAAAGAATTCATCATATACTATATATATAAATATATATACATACATACATACATAATTTTTTTAATTAAACATTTATTTTGTACTTTTTTTACTAAACAAATGAAAATACATTTATTGTCATTCGCATTTCACGTGTACTGAAAAATAAGGTATCACAATTAAGTGAAATATCACACAATTTGATGATATTTTAGAGTGATAAAATGTGAAAAACCTCGAATTTTACTGATTTATTGAAATGCGACTATTGAGATACGACCATTGAGAAGGATTTGTGGGAAAAGATTGATAGATAAAATTACATATGTCACTCATTTTAGTAAAGAAAATAAATAAAAAATGGCAGAAATTGTACAATGTGAATTTGTATCATACTCGTTTGTTCAAAATCATATACAGTTGTATGATTAGAATGACAACATTTCGTCGGGTGTTGTTGCGTCACAAGCGAGTCACAATGTGACTTGATCAGGGTCACGTTAGGGTTAAATTTGCTTATACAAGTTACTATAGTTCGACACGCTATATCGCGTGGGTAGTGCTTACTAAACGTCTTATACACACAATATAGTATATTCGGCCATGACCATGTTAAACAATAATAAAAATGTTCCAATACTTACTCTAAGGTTCTTATTCTGTTATACGGCAACCATGACACATGCATGACATAAGCTCCTTTAAATGTAGCCAGTATATCATTGGGCTCAGGATAAGTCTGTATGGAGACAGTCTCACTGTCTGTGTACACATCTGTGTTGTAGGAATGGGTACGCACCCATACTGAGTAAGACTGGGAAGGTACCAATTTTACTAGGTCTGCTTGAGTTGTTTGATTTGAGGAGGATTTCATCTTTGGTATGAATGTGTGCTCTGAAAATAAAATACTCTGTTAATCTATTATATAATTTGCCTAATGCTGTTAAGTCAAAAATTAAACAAAATATACTTTGACCGTGAATTCAAATAAGACATATGCAGAAGCTACCGCATAACATAAGTATTTCAATTTTGAAACACATACTATCAAAATAAAATAAGTCAGCAGTTGGATGGTACGAGTAGGTACTTGAATATACTATTTTTTAAACTAAATGTTTGCTATGTATTTCTTTACAAAACAAATGAAAACACATTTAGTATCATTCACATTTCGAGTACACACACATCGAAAAAATAAGGTAATTATTAACACATTAACTGCGAATACCTCAATACATGTCGTGTTGAGAAATTTAGAGAGACAAGACAAACATATTATCAACAGAATATGTCTTAACGTGTCGTATGCACTGGGGGGAGGTACACATACGACACGTACGCACTGGGGGGAGGGTATGTTTGTTTAGACACACGAGGCGTGTCCTAGCACTGAATGTGTTAAGTGAAATATCACACAATTTGATAGATGGGCTAGCTGAAAAGCACATTTTGGATGGATTTTTCAGCTAGTTTTAATAAAACTTGAAAATGTGCATACATATTACCTGTGGAGAATGAAGATATTTCTTTCAAATCTAAAAGTAGTTTTGAGCGAACTCTTGAAATAATTCTAAATCATATATGTATTTTTTATTTATTTTGATAAATTTCCATTTCAAAGATTTTTAATTTCGAAGACAGTATTGTCTTCTGGCTATGCTCTTCAATATGTTCAAATTATTAATCCGGATATGTTGAAGGGTACCATTAGAAAGAAGTATTTTTGGAAGATCACAGAAAACATATTTTTCTTTTGATGTTGATGATGACTATCGAAATATAAAAAAAATCAAATAATTTTCGCTTGTTTGATAAGTGCATAACTTGAAGATACATGTATGATTATCCATTATGCAGCGAGGCAAAAACAGATACGCAATAGAAAACTTAGGAATGAAAAAGGAAAAAAATCAACTGAGGGAAAGGTGAGGAGTATGAGAAGAGCAGGAGGCGAAAATGATGGTGTATGGTATATGTAGAGCAATATAGTGGATAATTAAAAACAATACCTTTGACTCCTTGGTTAGGTGTGAAGCTGCCTTCAGTTTTCCAATGTATTTCATACCAAAGATCAGGATCCACTGTGTCTTCTCGTGCAGACGGGATGGCTGCAGGTGTGGACCACTCTACCCTAGCATGGTGTGGAGAAAGCACTTGGGCATGTACATCACAAGCCGATGCAGGTGCTGTATTTGAAAAATTGCTAGTATCAGAGGTAACATTTAACTCAAATAAAACATATTAACTAGTTTATACAGTTATAATTAAAAGTAAGCTGGTCACTTATTAAATGTCATAAAACTTCTTTTCTTCTTTCTATCTTGTTGTTTTTTGATCATCCATCAAAAGTGTTCATTAACATTATACAGCCTCAAATAAATATATCAATTAAATTACATGAAATAATGAATATTAGATATTAAATATTTGTAATACAATACATTAGGGGGTTAAATTAAAATATAAGTACAGTAAAACCCGAATTTTATGTTTTTTCACAATTTACGGACTTTTTTGTCAGTCCCATTTCAATCCCATACATTCCAGAACAAATGTTTTCCGCAATTTACACTTTCCACTATTTAACAACATTTTAGCCTGTTCCCCAGAAAAGTGTAAAATTTGCATTATACTTTACATATTAATCAAATGAATGTAAAAACAAATTGAACTTTAATAATAATACAACGTGTATTTTATAATAGAAAAAAGTAAAAAAAATATATCAATTTACAGTATAAAATATTTAAACAGATGAAAATAATCTAAATATTAGTTGGTAAAGGAATATCAAAATGTTAAAATAAAAATTAGAAAAAGAGTTACGAGAACTACAGTTGGAAAAAATTTGATTGAAGTCCTCTTCCAGACCACATTTACATAAACATAAGTTATTGAAAATGTATCCAGAGTAAAATTATAAAAACCGGATATCTTTTAAAAGATGATTGAATATATCTTAAGTAGTAAAATTTACATTGAATTTTGCACTTGTCTCCCATTATATTTGGAAAAGAAAAATTGAATGTTGCAATTATAATAATAACCAAACTTTTAACTTACAATTATTATTACATTACGATCTTTCTACAATATGGAAATGTATGAATTGAAATTAAGTGTTTATTAATTAAAGATTCTGTAAACTTACCCCCTGCAGATGTCCTAAATACAACTGGTGGACCTAAGATTGGTTTGATTTCAGCCATATCTCCGTAAAAGTTATTAACTTGTATTGAAAATGTGTAATTTGAAAATGGTCTCAGTCCTTTTAACTGGAAAACTCGATCGAATGTTGTTACAACTGTACAAGCAGTCTCGTTGCATTGTTTTCCTTCTTCATCTAAGTGCGGTTGGTAAGAAATTGTATAGTAAGGAGTAGCCATATTCACATTTTCACACAAACTATATCTTGCTGGTTCTGGCAAGGACAGAGTTAGACTGTCGGAAGATTTGCCATCTAAGGTGACTCTAAGAGGTACTTGCTTTGGATACAAACATCTGTTTGGAGGGTAGGGTTGTATTTTACTGCCTAAAGCGAAGATCTTTTGGCCATTCATGATGTTTATGTGATTTATGCGATCAATAGAGTCTTGACTCTTTTCCCATGAATAAAGATGCCTTTGTGATGAATTTGTCCAGTATATATTTTTACTATCAACGGTTATAGAATTTGGTGGAAGTGCTAAAAAAAAAAATATTCAATTAGATATTTACAATTTTTTTTTAATCTAGCACTAGCTGCTAGCAAGATTATGTCCAACTTAACCTTGTTTATTGACCTGAGAAGTCATGGTAATTGAAATGAAAAGTAAGTGCGATATTTGGGTGAATAATGAAAGATTAAAATGAGTTGACTATAGTATTCTGCTATTTGTGAAGTATGTTCTCAGACGAGGAAAAGGTGTAATGAGATTTTAAACAGCGAGTTGCAATGGGTCACAAAATCAATGGGGCATTAAAACACATATATTCAAATCAAGCAATATCAAGACCTGCTAAAATTATGGTTACACCTGCTAAAAATGATGGTTAGACCTGCTAAAATGATGGTTACAACACATTAGTACCAACATTGATGTATGGGAGTGAAACATGGATGTGAAAAATGAATGAAAATAGTCGATTAAATGCAATTAAAATACTTGCACTGAGAAGAATATGTGGTGTGTTGATGTATGACAGAATAAGAAATGAAATTATTTAAGATGAAAATGAGCGATAAACTAAAGTGTAAGTAGTGTGAAAAAGAGCACATTGAGGTGGTTTGGACATGTTGAATAGATAGGTGACGAAAGACTGACTCAACAAATTTGTAATCATAAGTAGAAGTCATGGTAGAAGACCAAGAAAAGTATGGTTGGACCAAGTGAATGAAATCTTGAAAGAAGGAAAGGTAAAGAGTAAGAGAAACAGAAAGAGCTATTTGAGAAAATGTGTGAACGTGGAGGAGGCGAAGGAAGTATGTCATGCTAGGAAAGTTTAGTGCTCTTTCCTCTAACCTACCACAACAAGGAAATAATGTGATGGTATGTAGTACATTAATTAATCTATTACCCCAATAATTTGGGCAAAGTGATCCACAGGGTGATTGATATAAAGCTAAATTCATGCCATTCCTATTTTGGGATAGGAGGTCATTTTTATATCACATAGACTTTCACTCCCTCTTTATCCATAAACTCTCTTTTAGAGTTTAATTTACATGTCACTGATCAATTATTTCTTTCTCCGTCTTTCCCGATCTATTACCCGTCTGACTTGGATGTGCATTGCATGTTTTTTTAATAATAATTTATTTGACATGTTTAAACCATCCCAAAATGTTTTTCTTCATTTTGCTTAACAAAAGTGCTACTGAGGCAGTTTTTTCATGTGTATAGTACACCCATACCTCGCTTAACGGCCTAGATACGTACCGGAAAAGTTGGTCGTAAAGCGAAAAGCCGTATAACGAATCAATTATTTTGATATAAACCGATACAATTTCAATTGGATCTGTTCCAATTTTATATAAAGTAATATAGTTTTTAGTTCATAAAGCATTTTATTCTTTTTATTTCCTATAAAAATGCTTACATAAAACTAAAAGTACAAAACAATGTAATAATAAAAAGAAATTCAAAAAATAACCATATAAATTAAAAAACAAAAGAAATCATATGTATACATATAATAAAAAACATAAAATAAAATGTTTAAAAACTCTTTTAATCTGATGACGAACATTAACACGAAGAATCAGTAAGCTATATGATAATATGCTGCCATCATCACTTTCCACTGTTGTGGATTGTTGGACCCAGTTTAAAATATTGGTCCAACGTTGTCTGCTTTGCCTTGCAGTATTTTGTAACAGGTAATGGCTGAGTTTACTCCTCGAGACACTTAAGCGCTGCATTCTTCATCGGGATCATTTTGAAGAAGGATGTTCATTCCCTGCTCGAAATAAGAAAGCGCATTCGACAAGTTTTTTGCTGTTAACTGTTGGCATAAAGCAGGCTCTGGCTTCTGATCAAGTGCTCCTTCTGTTTCTAACTGGATCAGTTCCTCGTTTGAAAGAGGTTCTCTGTCAGCATCTAGAAAATCAATCAAATCACCTTCTTCCAAATCCTCAAAACCAAGATTGTTTGCTAAGTTTAATATGTTTTGTCGAATTTCAGAAAGATAATTAACTTTAGGCTCATTAGTTTTTATGCATTCTGGCCATATTTTTTTCCAAATATGATAGATTGTGGTTGATTTTAATTCCTTCCACGATTCGCTAATGTTGTCTACGGCATCTCTGATGCTGTAGTTTTTCCAAAACTGTTTTATCGAAGATTCACTATCGGTTTCGTGAATAAGGTTACGAAAAGTTCTGCGTAAATAATAAACCTTAAAAGTGGCTATTGCACCCTGATCTATTCACTGGATCAGAGCTGGTGTATTTTTGGGAGGATAATCTCCACACCTTCAGATAAATTAACCGGGTGCCCTGGAGCATTAGCCAATATGAGCAATGCCTTGTTGCTCAAGTTATTGTCCTTCAAATATTTTTTTACTTCTGGGCAAAAGTAATTTTGAAACCAGTCTTCAAAGAGAATCTTAGTCATCCAACCTTTCTTGTTGGATCTCCAAATTACAGGCAATTGTTTCTTGTTCAGCCCTTTAAAACACTTTGGATTTTCGGAAAGATATACTAAAAGTGGTTTTAGCTTAAAATCATTAACATTAGCACCAAGGAGCAAAGTTAATCGTTCTTTTGACACCTTATATCCAGATGCAGACTTTTCATATTTTGAAATGTAAGTTCTTTCAGACATTCGCTTCTAATCGAGTCCTGTCTCGTCTACATTGAAAACTTGTTCAGGTCGGTATCCACCTCTTTCAATAATTCTTTTCAAAATGTTGGGATATTCTTTAGCTGCGTCATCATCGGCACTAGCTCTTTCACCTTTCATTTTTAAGTTGTGCAAATTGTGGCGATTTTTGAATTTAAAGCATTTTTTTTGGCCGTATAACGAAACATTGTGGGCCGTAAATCGAAAAGGTGCCATAATTAAAAAAGGCCGTTATAGCGAAATGCCGTATAAAAAGCGGCCGTATAGCGAAGTATAGGTGTATGTATATATATTTTATAACACTTCAATATATCCAAATTGGTGATTCGGACATATTGAAGAGTGTGGCTGGAAGACCGTATTGTCTTCAGGTTTAGAATCACTGAAGTAGGCACGGAATTTGTGGTTCGTCATCGTATGTGTTGATAATACTACCTGACAAGTAAAGAGGCCACATACTCTTTCATCAGATTGGGATCCTTTTATATACGAGTACATAGGTCTGTAAATATGAAACCGGATTTTTTTTATAGAAAATACACATTTATTGTATGAAAACGGTAAAAAATATTTTATTCAAAGTATTGCCCATCGCTAGCTACACATTTTTCACATCTCTCTGGCAATTTGTGGATGCCATGCCAAAAAAACTGTTGCTCTTTTGAGGCAAACCAATCATCGAGCCATTTTCATACATTTTCGTAAGAAGTGAAGCGCTGCTCAGCAAGTGCGTGTCCCATCGATGCAAATAAGTAGTAATCGAATGGAGCCAAGTCTGGTGAGTAAGCCGCATGCGAAAGTATTTGTCAACTAAACGCCTCAATCAGTTCCTTGACCGGTTTTGCTGTGTGTGATGGTGCATTATCATGAAGCAAAATCACTTTGTGTTGCCTCTTTTGATATTCTGGTCGTTTTTCCTGCAATGCTTGGTTCAAATCTATCATTTGTTGTCAGTAGCGTTCAGTATTAACGGTTTCGCCAGGTTTTAGCAGCTCATAATAGATAACACCCTTCTGATCCCACCAAACACAGAGCATTGTCTTCCATCCATAGCGATTTGGCCTTGCAGTCAATGTCGCTGGTTTGCTTGGAGTTAGCCATGATCTTTTACGCTTAGGATTCTCGAAATATATCCATTTTTCATTGCCAGTCACAATTCGATGGAGAAATGATTTTCTTTTGTACCTGGCGAGCAGCATTTCGCAAGTTGTTTTTCAGTTTTCCTGCTGTCTTTCATTCAGTTCATGTGGAACCCATTTTCCCACCTTCTTCTGGAGACGGCTTCTCGTGTCACATTTAATTGATCCGCGAGTTGTTGTTGCGTTTGAGCGTCATCCTCATCCAACAATGCTTGCAATTCGGCGTCTTCAAACTTTCTCGATGGTCTTCCACGTTCTTCGTTTCTCACGTCAAAATCGCCGCTTTTGAATTTTTTAAACCACTCAAAGCACTGTGATTTACCAACAGCATGCTCATCGTAAGCTTCGACAAGCATTCGATGCGATTTTACAGCAGTTTTCTTCAAATGGTAACAGAAAATCAATGCTGTCCGCAAATCGTAGTTTTCAGGCACAAAAACAGACATGTTCAATGCTATGAAAACATATGTATTAAACTTGTATTGTTGTGAGTTAAAAGTCTTTGACAAATGTAAACCCAAGAAAAAGGCGCCAATGACGCGGTTTGACAGTCACTACATTGACAACTAGAGCCATCTATGAGCAAATTCCGGTTTCATATTTACAGACCTGGTATATATTTTTCAGATACCATTGGGAAACCACTGTGTGAAAGTGCTTACCAAATAGGCCCCGGAGGTAGTCACTAAGGTGGTCAACTTAAATGCTTTGAACTCCCATAATGACCTTTACTTTGTTAGGCGGCAGTTATATTGACTTTTGTATTATGTTTGTAATTAAATAGGATAGCATGTTTCTTTTCTTGAAATAATATAGATAAATACTTTACCTTTGTCATTAAACTTGGTAGCATTCACCACAACTTTGCATCTACAACCCGCCATATCAGAGATTGTAATGTGCTTCAGCCAAGCATCCACCCAGTAAATCTTCTCATCACCGCTGTTTGTCAAATCAAGCGTGTACCCCAAACCAACGGCAGGATTTTCGGGACAATTGCAGATTTTCCTCTCTGAATTTTGATCAATAGTATTATTTCTGTCCAACATATTCGGACCATTAAAGAACGGTCGGATATTTCTTCCTTCAATATCAGAAGTCATCAATTTACCAAGTCCATGGTGGTTTATTTCGATCCAATACAAAGATCTATATTTAAAAGAATAAATATATAATTAATTAGTCAGCCAAAAATCCATTTGATAAAGGATTATTGTTTATTATTTCACTCTTAGGCCTGAATTCATTATCCGGTCAAAATACTAATCTCTAACTTTAAAATGTTGTGATTTGTATTCAGTATCCAAACTCATGTGTGCCAAACCTTTAAGTTAGGTAATGAAACCACATGACTGCACTATTTAAAGAAACTATGACAAATTGTAGACTTTGCGTGATCGTGTAAGGAACACAACAATTCGAGAGGTCTGTGAGGTCCAAGATGTGGTCAGATGGGGACGATACTGGTAGCAGTACAGAGAATGAATTCCACAATAATTCCATACATAGCTCTGCATGGGGTGCCGGATAGACGGCGTCCACTAGGAAGACCCCCGAAACGATGGAGAGATAGCTGGAGCTCAGCATCACAGGAGGACAATCCTGCAGTAACAGACTCTTGAGTCTATAGAAAGTTTAAGAAGAAGAAGAAGAGATGACAAATTTTAACAATATCAACTTTCCATACTAATTTCTTCAGTAAAAAATAACTATATTTAGTATTAAGTGTCAAAGTCGGACTATGGATTCCGGCCTTAATGTCTATTTAATATTTTAATATTAGTCATATCAAATTCTTGTAGTATGAATAAACACATTGATCCTTTTTTTTAATTATTTTTTAATTCCCTACTGTATTTTATTTTTAATATAAATTAAAAGAGTAAAGGATAATAATTTTTTTTTTATTGAAAAAATATTGAAATATATGAAAACATATTGAAATATATGAAAAATCATCATTATCACCTGCCCCTTTAATCTTAGGGAAGCGGTAAGAGTATTGAATTATTTTATAACACTTTCGTTGTATAGTATACAGTACAACCTGGCTTTATCACCATATGGCAATCTCCTTCAACTACCTATGATATAGAGGCATCAAGTGAAAAATAGACTGGAACAATATTGGGAACCAACGGGAACCAAGCCCGCGATCCTCAGGTTAGAATACAAGCATCTAACCAACTAAGCCGCAGAGGTTGTTCAGAACAGTCCATTCCGTGAATAAATAAAATTTTTGCATATAGGTATTTGCATACTTTAGTTATTTAATAAGCACACAGTCTTGATAAATCCATCCAAAGGTAGTGAGGTGCATGGCCGTGTGGTAACGCACTAGACTTCTATGCAAAAGGTCGCCAGTTCCAACCCCATGCTGTGTTACATCCCTCGAATAACACGGGCATTTTTCCACCTTAGTATTTGAGGGAACGAGAATACCTAGGTCTTCGGTCATATCTATTTTTTCAAAAAATGAAAAAAACATGCCAATGTGCTCCGATTATCTCACTTCGGTGTAGTTTTATTTAGTTACGTCCTAGCAGTCTTTCCATGTATGTAAGGCTAGCAGTCTCTCCATATATGTAAGGCTAGCAGTCCTAGCAGTCTTTTAATGTATGTAAGGCTAGCAGTCCTAGCAGTCTTTCCATGTATGTAAGGCTAGCAGTCCTAGCAGTCTTTCCATGTATGTAAGGCTAGCAGTCCTAGCAGTCTTTCCATGTATGTAAGGCTAGCAGTCCTAGCAGTCTTTCCATGTATGTAAGGCTAGCAGTCCTAGCAGTCTCTACATGTATGTAAGGCTAGCAGTCCTAGCAGTCTTTCCATGTACGTAAGGCCAGCAGTCCTAGCAGTCTCTCCATGTATGTAAGGCTAGCAGTCCTAGCAGTCTCTCCATGTATGTAAGGCTAGCAGTCCTAGCAGTCTTTCCATGTATGTAAGGCAACAACTAAAATGAAGTCCGTGTGGAATGACCAGGAATCAAATGCAGGATGCTCGATTCCTTAGTAAGTATCAGAATACAAATGCTGATTACTACTAATAAATAAATCAATAACAATGTTAATTACCTTGTTATTGGTGATATCTGTAGTCTTTTAATATGCATCTTACTATGAAGAACTCGATGTAACTTAACAGAGCTTTCTTTATAGTATACATTCAGATCCATCCTGTAGAGAGAGCACTCATATTGGCTCGGAGTGTTTTCTATCTGTGACCAATACAGCATCCGTGCCACCCAGTCCACAGATATACTTAATGCAGTCCCGTTGATCGACAGCATCTATAAATTAAATAAACCTATAAAATATTGCGGGATTGATGGAAAACACCTGATTTTTTGCATCACATCGCAAAGGTAAGCGAGAAACTTAAGAATTTGGGTAGATTTAGAAATTTGAGAAAATGCACCAGTGGGTGGAACAAAACTGTTGAAGATAACAGTGCCAATCATATCTACTCCTTATATCAATTGAAAAAAAAAATATTTGTGTAGTAACACATCGATCAATAAGTCCCGGGACTTACTACTAAAACAACATTTGTTTGCCAAAATTCTTCTTTATTCATCAACATAGTCTCTTTCAATAGCAATACATTCATTCCAACGCTTTCCTAACTTTTCTATGCCAGCCGTGTAGAACGATTTATCTTTGGTTTCAAAATAGGCGTTAGTTTCAGCAATCACTTCTTCATTGGAGCCAAATCTCTTTCCCTGGAGCATCTTTATGAGGTTTGCGAACAGTTAATAGTCGCTGGGGGCCAAATCTGGATAATACGGTGAGTGCGGAAGCAATTTGAAGTTCAACTCATGCAATTTGGTCATCGTTACCATCGACTTGTGACACGGTGCATTGTCCTGATGAAAGAGATCCTTTTTTCTTCTTCATATGGGGCCGTTTTTTTGCAATTTCTCCCTTCAAACGCTCCAATAACGCTATGTAATATTCGCTATTGATGGTTTTTCCCTCTTCAAAGTGATCGATGAATATTATACCATGCGCATCCCAAAATACGGAGGCCATAACCTTCCCGGCCGACTGTTGAGTTTTTGGTCCCTTTGGACGACTTTCACCAGCTGCTCTCCACTTCAGCAAAAACTTCTGTTTATTTCGCGTAAACAGTGCCCAACAGCGCTCTGAATCATTGATGCGTTGTTGTTTCTGTTCCATTGTGAGCAAACGCGGCACACATTTCGAAAAAAGCTTTTTCATGACCAAATGTTCATGCAAAATAGTGTTAACGCTACCAAATGATATCTTCAGAATGTCAGCTATCTCACGCAACTTTACTTTGTGATTTTCCATCACGATTTTGAGTTTTTTTTTTTTATGTTTTCTGGTGTAACAGCCTCATTTGGCCGATCAGAGCGTTCAGCATCATTTGTGTCTGTATGACCGCATTTGAAATCAGCATACTACTGACAAATGGTTGTTTTCGATGGAGCAGAGCCCGGATAACACTTTTCAAGCCATCGCTGAGTTTGAACAGTATTTTTTCCCATTAAAAAGCAATGTTTTATCAACACACGAAATTCGGTTTTTTCCATTGTTTTG
Source organism: Odontocerum albicorne (assembly GCA_949825065.1). NCBI lineage: Eukaryota > Metazoa > Arthropoda > Insecta > Trichoptera > Odontoceridae > Odontocerum > Odontocerum albicorne. The sequence continues at coordinate 7,628,098 of OX463851.1, forward strand.
AAAATAGCAAAAGTAGCATCACTAAAACCACTAACTCAATGACACAATGTCGGAATGTCATGAAAGTCTGACACGTAACTTCTAAAGGTTGGTACTAACTGAGAATGGTATGGATTTGTTATTAGAGGCGCCATCTGTTGACTAGTCCTGGGACTTATTGATCGATGTTTTACATAGATACTATCACTCTATATCCCTGTCAGGGTAGGCAGGGAGGACAGAATGCCAGACTTTCCTATCTCGACATATGTACATCCTAAGCCTCTTCCACATCCATTTTTAAAGACTATATTTATATTTTATTTACTATATCTATATTTAAGACTATATTCTAGTCTGTATTTTCTAATGCTTTTTATTGTCAACTAACCTTTGTATGCCCTGTTTCATCCATTCTGGAGACAAAAATCTCTTGTTCCTGGCTCATCCAAAAGAGTAATTTTTCCTGCAATGACACAGTAAAATCTTCTGGCTTTCCAGGACTTCGTGAAACTGTATAAGTGTAGCCATCACCCAAGTCCAAATCAGCCACTTTGATAGAGTCATAGTAAGAAATTGCCAACTTTGGTATTGGCGATTCTATTTCAGCACTTGTGCAGACCTCATGAGATCTTGGTCCATAACCGGCATCTGTGTACGCTTGCACCTGTTATTAGATCAAAACCATAAATATTTTTTTATTTTCATGTCTCATGGATAAAATATACAGCTCGAGTCAATTCTCAAATTATATCTCTTCTAAATAACTTTTTCAGAAAAAATAAAATAACAAAAACAATGAGATTAATATAAATAACCATACTTAATCTTAAACGATTGTATTGTATTACACTTTTGTTGTAATATAATTTGGTGGTTAATAGTCATATGGAAATCTCTTGCAACTAACTAGAGAGATGTCATGCAGGCCTTAAGTGAAAACCAGACTGGAACCATTTTTAAAAAGAATTGGATACCAGTGTGAATCGAACCTACAACTCCTGGGTTGGAAGACAGACATATTACAAACACACCAGTGAGCATAGCTGAGTGCTTAGAAGTACCTCAAACCCTGTCTGTCACCTGCTATTAAGTGGATAAAGAGATTGCCCATCTAGGTTTGATGAAGTATCATACAAAATAAAAAAATCATTCAATATTCACTATGAGATAGATACCTTTTAAGGAAGAATCAATAAAAATAAAATTTCTTGTACCTCAAAAAAATATGTAACGTTTCTGTGGATTCCTCTAGCAACATACTCCAATTGCTGAGGAGACAGACCTTCAGTCGGGTCACAGTTGCCTCCTGAGAACCAGCACTTGACTCTGTAGCCTTGCACGACCCCATTAGCATACTGTGGTCTCTCCCAACGAAACACTATGCTTACTTCAGTTATATTGCTGGAATTGAATAATCAACAATTCAATAAATCAATAACTCAAAGAGAGAATTTAATTCCCAAAGGATGTCTCTTTGGTGTAATTTTTTCAAATATTGATATGCTTTTTTTTTTAAATTATCTTTTTGTGATATAAATCGTAATTGAAAAAATAAAGCACTAAGTTTAAATGGGTAAAAAGAAATTACAGATAAGAAATGCATTGTTTTCAAAAAGCACTCAAATATTTCATATTTCGGCAGTCATTCCATTGCAGCCAAGCGAGAACTAACTCTTATAGTATTGTAATTTATTGATATTGTGTATCGATTGAGGAATAAATATATTCAATATTGATGTCAATATATTCCAAGTAAAATTGTTTAGTATTAATTCTTCTCCGCATGTAGACAATATTCTTAACCTCTCGAGTAGTAACATATTTAAAAAATTTTAAAACATCGTTTGTTCAGTTGGTAAAACATGTAACTAGCCGATAAATGATTAAATTGTGTGGTATCATAAATAGATGTCATTAGTACTCCAAAACCTGACATAATCTAGGAATATTAGAGAAATAACCACTGCGCCCCAACCGCGGGGCCATACGCTATCTGACTCAGTATTTCATGGCTCCACGGCTGGGGTGGTACTCGCGGAGAGGTTTATAGTTACAGCAATTATAGTTTTTAACACGTTCGCTGCTAAAGACGCCCATGGGCGTCAACACATTTTTTGTAGAGACGTTGATGACGCCCGTTGCGCGTCATTCGATTCTCTTTGTTTGTATGGTACCGAATATTTTAAGATTTTAAGGTTTCCGTAAGATTTTAAGGTTTCGAAAATACCGTAAGATTTTAAGGTTTCGAAAATATGATTTTTTTCAGTACCTCTACACTATTCTATAAATACATACCGCAGTGAATGTGTTAATTGATAGTTGATTTTAATTGATAATTAATTTGTTTTCTACCTTGTTTACTATAGTTAATTTTTTTATTTGTTTTGTTATGTAGTAAATGTTTTAATAACATTTATAAAATTACTCAATATTCATAAAAATGTTATTTTAAAAAGGTCACCAATACATCAATTTTTGAAGAAATATAGGAGAGGTATGTCTGATTTAAGGTTTACTTAAAATTGATCAAAACGAAGTTGGAAAAATCGGGCATTTACAAGTAATATTGCATTTACATGCTTTAGTTTTATCAAGAATTTAATCAGTTGTGCTCAATATTTTTTTCGAAAGATCAATCAAATGATCAAACAGCAATCTATTTTAAAGAAATTTCAGTATTGAAAAAACATTACAACACTTTTAGTTTGGGTTGTATGTACTAAGATATTTTCTTAAACATGAATCTAAATGTTCAGGCGTTCAAGTATTACAATGTTAAAATTTAACAATTTGTCTTAGCCTTATCTCAGATATGAATTCATTCTTATGGTAGTTAGAACCACTTGAAGAATAAACAGCATATTCAAATTATCTAATGCCTTATTAGTTTCATCAGGAACACAGGACTATCATAAAATGCCTCCATCCAGATTGATCGGCAGCTTGACTTCAGCATATTCATGTGGCTTATTTTTATGACAGGTGTTATCAACCTGTTTATTTATTTGGAATTATTTTGCTATTAGGATTTGAAAATAGAAAATTGTTATTACCTGACCACTCCAGTGTTATGTAACACGAAGAGTCGAGGCCTGGTGGGAGGTGTGGGTAGAGCTTGTGGAGAGCGCAGAGTGGCTCGGGTGGCTGGAGCTCCGCCCCAGTATGTGTAAGGGCGGACAGACATCTCCACAACACTGTATGGGGGCACTTCTTCCCCCCAGTACTTAATCAGTGCTTCTGTTGTTGTATGCTATAAATTATCATATTATATTAACTTAAAATTTTCTAAAGTATTTCCTACATAAAGAGAAAAACAAACTCAGATTTAAAATGATCAAAGAGTAAAACGAAAAATGTAAATTGTCCAGGAATCAAACCAGAGGTGCCCATTTACTTAGCAACAATGCTAATGGGTTAGACCACTGCCACTAGGAGAAAGAAATTATCTTTCAGAAACTGGAAAAATAACTACAATAATGATTTATTTTTCATACTATCAATCATCTATAAAAAAACCTTGTATGTATGGATCAAAGTAAACGATGAAAATGTAAATAAGCTCTTTATAGATTGTACATATCTTTGGGAATAAATAATCTTCCATATTCCAATAAGAACAATGCGACAATCAATTTTATTTTATTTCTCAATATATAGAACCTCGTACCTCGAGAACTCTCGAATAACACGAGCCTGTAGGAATCACAATGAATATTTTTCACACAAATTTGATAATAACATTTCGGAAATTTCTTTTGAACCGATCTTATTTATATATTGTACAATTGATTTTCGAATTATTTTTTATAATTCATGTTTTTATATTTTCTCTCAACCTTCAGCTCCGAAGTGCATTCTATTAGCTGATTTGAAACATATAAGTATAAAGAAAAGTATCTTATCAATTATCTTCCTTTTAATTCTCCCTCCTTCCTAACCTAACCTAACTTCCTCACACAATACATCACATGCTGTGCATTATATTATGACTTGAGTTGATTTTATTTGCATTGTTTGTTTTGCTGATTGTTTACATTTCTAATTGTCATGTGGAACTTTATTATTGGTTTAGTGTTAAATATTATACTTTATTTATGAATTGCGTTGTACTGTTAAGTTTCTGAATAACATAAAAAATATATACCTCTTTGTGAATCTGATGATTGTATTCAAGTTTGATCTCATAGAAGACTTGTCCATAGTTAACTTTGGTTACAGGACTCCATGTGATGTTATACGCATCCCAATTCCCAGTTATCCTAATGGATTCCAGATCCACCGATTCGGGTATGACATTAATTATCTCTTTGTCCACTAAAATTCAAAAATACGTAATACATTTTTTAAGAAAAAGAGGGAAGGCGTATACATACCATCACGTTACACCCACTTTGTGGTAGTCATAGAGAACAGATATCCACATCTTTCTATCCATGCACAAAACTTAATTAATAGATACAGAAAATTTTGTAAAACTAATGAATTGTACTTATGACAATGACAGACAATCCCTCGTTTTTAAGAAACATTGTTAGTCTACTCTTTATCGTCTATGTGGTGCGTATTTGTTTATTGTGTGTTATACTTCAGCAAACATACAAGCTTGTCAGATGTGGTGTGTATTTGTTTATTGTTATACTTCAACAAACATACAAGCTTGTCAGATTAAATCTGAAGTTCTCATGGTAAGAAAATCAAAGTTGCAAGACTTAACCAAGACGCAACCTTTTATTAAGCATATTTATATGGTGTTATTTTTTTGTTGCTACACAAAACTTAAAATTTATGTAAATCAGCTCATAAGCTACAGGAAAACAAATTTAGATGAAATAGGATTGAAGAGTTAAACCAGAATCAGTTAGAAATCAAAAACGGGACACATGTTTGCTTAGCAAGAAATATTAGATTAGACTACATATTTTAGCTTTATCTACACCGTGAAGACAAAAGAATCTAATATTGATATGAATTATTAAAAAAGTCAGTAAAACACATTTTTTAACAGTCTTCTTTGCAACAGTTTTTTTCATTTTATTTTCCAACAGTTTTCTTTGAGGGCTATACACTTAACCCAGCGATTTTCCAACAGTCTCCTTTGAGGGCTATACACTTAATCCAACGATTTTCCACTGTTTTCCTCCCGTCTGAAAAACAGGTTTTATTAAACTCTGCAAAATAATTTACTGCAGCGATGATGTCTTGATTTGCTGAAAATTCCTTCCTACTGCGCCAATTTTTTTTATTTCAGGAACAGGTGGAAATCGCACGAGGCCAACTCCAGGGAATATGGTGAATGAGGAATAAATTCGAAGCTCAAGTTATCCACTTTTTGCAAATAAGTCAGATTTCCTACCTGGATTGATTTGAAGATTAGAATCAACAACTGCAATCATGTTGATGAAGGCCATTGTGACAGCATTGAGGTGAGCTCTGTTTTGTCCCTTGAGGTCGGCTATTACTGCGTGGGAGTTATCTTGCAGCCAGATCAGTCGGTCACTAAAGTAGCACAGAGGCCCTAAGATTGTAGCACCTGATAGGGATGTTATCAGGGACCCTGATACCTGAAATATATATTTTAATTTAGTGTGTGTACGAATGACGAAAAAGATCAAGTAACGAATGGAAAGAATGAAAAATAAAAGCATTTAACATTAATTCAACAAAATTACATGGATTCGACTGAGTTGTCTGCTTATATACTAGTAGAAAGGAAAGTAAATGAGTCATTGCATAATGGTATATAAAAATAATGAAAAAATCATTTAAAAGGTTTCTAATACATTTCATATGAGATTAATTAAAGTCCGTAAAATAATATCTTATTTTTAGATAAAATTCAAGACAAAATTGTACCAAATGTTCATGAAAGATGGTTTTTGATAGTTTCATTATCTCAACAATCTTTTGTATGGTAGAACACTGGTTATTCTCAATCAAAGTCTCAATTTGGTCATCATCAGTGGTAATGAGTCCTTCCAGAGTAGATACCATCTTTGAGTGTCGTATCACTATTACAGATTTTTTAAATCACATTTGACACACATCCACTTACTGTATCGATGTAAAACAATGTACATATCTTTTTTTTGTGTAGCATTTTTTTTGCGGTCATAAAAAAGTATCAAGCACCGAAGAAACAACTTATTTTGTTTTTCGAAATGTCAGCAATTTGGGTAAACAAAATGTGCTAAACTATTACCTTTCATAATAATATAGATTCAGCATGTTTGAAATAAAGTTAGCAATGAAAATGTTGTCCTTACATCTATCTGAGAAATACGAAACTACTTTCCGGACAATATATTATTATTATTAAAGAAAAGAAGAAGACAATATATTATTATTATTTTATTAAAGGAGTTCATTGCTGCATTACAAATTGTTGGTGAGTTTGAGAATTATTACACATACAAAATGTATTTTTTATAAATGAACAGGTTAGCGACTATGGTGGTCCCTAGTTACCAATATGATGCTGTTTTATCACCCTATGGATTGCTTTGCTCAAATTATTGGGGTACTCTGGGTTACATACATACAATTACACCATGTCCTTTTTGGGTTACGCAGAGATAACAGACCCCAATGTCTTTCTATCCATACATTTCGTTACACATGCTCTTCGGCTTCTCTTCTCCAAATGAAAATTTCTCCAACTCACCTCCATCCACGCTTTGTTGTCATCCGTCCGTCTTTTACAATCAGTTAGCTTTTGCACGCACAATCATTCCTTACTTACTCTATTCAACATATCAGATATTCGCACAAGGCACCCATTTATCGTAATGCTTTGTTTCCATACATAAAGTGGATTGTACTAATCTAGGTTCAGCAGACATTTTCTTATGTGAATATTATAGCAAAATTAACATAACTTGTTAGTTTGACCCATAATACAAAAAATCTTATAAATAGTGGTCGCTAACCTGCTTCAACAAAATTTTCAATTGTAAAAATACTTAACTTACTTTAGATTCAATACATACGTATTGTGATTCCTTGCGGCTTGCAAAAAGTGTTTTAAAAATGTTATATTCTCCATCATATAAATTATATATAAAAAAAAATATTTTAGAAAATTCATAATTTGGAGGAAAATTTTTAACCAGAGTTGAAAATATGAGAATTAAATGACTACCTCCATATTGGGTGTTAAGACATCAGCCGTAGGTGCTTTGTAGAGGTTAGTTCCTTCATAGCCGCGGACTATCCAATAAAGTAGTTTACCTTCAAAGTCCACTGTCAATCCCATCACTGTAAAACCAGCATCATCATTAGGAAAATAAAATCTCAATCAGAAGTTAACTCACAAACTCAAGGAATGATTATATACTAAAAATTAAGTGTAGTGATAGAAGTGTTCTTAAAGCTATGTTACTTTTAAAAATATCACTGTTACAGCTGCTTTTCAATCTATAGTTAGCAAGTTACAATTACTTTTTAATCTAAAGTAACACTGTTACAGCTATTTTTCAATAAAAATGGCACTGTTATAGCTACTTTTCAATCTAAAGTAGCTTAACATGCTCATCATCATGCAGTTAAGTAAAAATTAGTAATAAGACTATTTTACAGCTGCTCTTATGACCATGTGCACTACTTGTAACTCATAGCTTCATATTGCTTTTTTATAGTGGCCTTCAATCTTGTCTTCATCGTCTCGATTGACTTAAAGAAGAACATAAACAAAGCAAGGCAAAGTAGTTGAAATGTGTATAACACAGTTGAATTCAATTTTATTTTTGTTTTATAACTATCTTTGCAAAAAAGCACATTGAAATATAATTGAATTACTAGTTGACTAAATTTTGATGTGAGTCACTGCTGTGTCATGTATGATGATAATATTTAACACATTCAGTACTTTAAATGCTTATTAGCTGAACTAAACAACATGAGTTCATATAAACTATAGCTGGGCGCTCAAAACGCCCATCGCTGGTCTATTCCCAATTTATTTGAACCTACTAAAAAAAGGGTAAGCTCAGAGTGGCCCAATAGTTCTGATAAGGTTTATAAGGATATATGATAATGAATTATATCTGCTCTCACCTTTTTAATACCTTCCGTTGATTTTAAATATGGACATTTTTTAAGCACTATTGTTATATTAAAAGAAATTGTTCAGTAGTCAACATATTACATTGATGGTTGAGAAACATGGTCTATTTGTATAAAAATTCTATTTTTACTTATTTGCAGTTTTTTAATTGAATAAAACATATTTTGAATATTGTGAATTTAAAATGGTGAATTACAATACATGCACTGAATTTTTATTTACATACAAGTATCTCAAATGTAACACATCGATCCATAAGTCCCGGGACTAACTACTAAAACAACATTTGTTTGTCAAAATTCTTCTTTATTCATCAACATAATCTCCTTCAAGAGCGATACATTCATTCCAACGCTTTCCTAACTTTTCTATGCCAGCCGTGTAGAACGATTTATCTTTGGTTTCAAAATAGGCGTTAGTTTCGGCAATCACTTCTTCATTGGAGCCAAATTTCTTTCCCTGGAGCATCTTTTTGAGGTCTGCGAACAGCCAATAGTCGCTGGGGGCCAAATCTGGAGAATACAGTGGGTGCGGAAGCAATTCGAAGTTCAACTTATGCAATTTAGCCATCGTTACCATCGACTTGTGACACAGTGCATTGTCCTGATTAATGAGAACTTTTTTCTATTTCATATGGGCCCGTTTTTTTGCAATTTCTGCCTTCAAACGCTCCAATAACGCTATGCAATATTCGCTATCGATGGTTTTTCCCTTTTCAAGATGATCGATGAATATTATACCATGCGCATCCCAAAATATGGAGACCATAACCTTCCGGAGTATAGTGGTGGATCCAAGTTTCATCCATTGTCACATACCGACGCAAAAACTCCTGTTTCTTTCGCGTAAACAGTGCCAAACAGCGCTCTGAATCATCGATGCGTTGTTGTTTCTATTCCATTGTGAGCAAACGCAGCACCCATTTCGAAAAAAGTTTTTTCATGACCAAATGTTCATGCAAAATAGTGTAAACATTACTAAATTATATCTTCAGGATGTCAGCTATCTCACGCAACTTTACTTTGCGATTTTCTATCACGATTTTGAGTTTTTTTTTACGTTTTCTGGTGTAACAGCCTCATTTGGACGACCAGAGCGTTCAGTATCATTTGTGTCTGTACGACCACGTTTGATATCAGCATACCACCGACAAATGGTTGTTTTCGACGGAGCAGAGCCTGGATAACACTTTTTAAGCCATCGCTGAGTTTGAACAGTATTTTTTCCCATTAAAAAGCAATGTTTTATCAAAACACGAAATTCGGTTTTTTCCATTGTTTTGAAAATAGCAAAAGTAGCGTCACTAAAACCACTGTAACTCAATGACACAATGTCGGAATGTCATGAAAGTTTGACACGTAACTTCTAAAGGTTGGTACTAACTGAGAATGGTATGGATTTGTTATTAGAGGCGCCATCTGTTGGTTAGTCCCGGGAATCGTTGATTGATGTGTTATGTGCTTTGATAGAATAGTTATTTTTGCTTTCAATAAAACATTCATGGTAAGGCATGTGTAGGTACTGATCTTCGCTAATTATTGTAGAATAACATCCATAAGTATCATCCCATTTGCTGTTCCAATAGCAAAATTATGTTACAGGTTCAAATATATTTTACCGATTCAGTTAATAATGTGCTTAGTGATGATCATATATATTGTTTTCTGCTACATAAGCTTTATTTAATAAAAAAAAACATAGTATGAAGGGAGTATAAGATAATAAAAATTGACCTTGTTTACGAAAGAGTTGTGCAGGGTAATAAGTAAACTTGTGCTCTCCATTGAGTCGAGCACATTCTATGGCATAGCCAGTATTCCAGTAAATGAACCCTTCCAGAGCATCCAGCTTCAATTCTTTGCCAACTGTCACTATCGGTACAGGCTCTCTATTGTCTCCTCGGAGGTTTCCTCGAGTTATCTGTAAAACAAAAGAAATATTAAATAAAGTTTGTTTCTTCCTTAAAAATTGAATACAAAAGTATTTGTTTATAAGAGGTTATTCTTTTAAGCAACTTTGTACATATCATCAGCAAATAAAACAAATTTAGAATGCTGAATGTATGCGAACATATTTAAGCAACTTTGTACATATCATCAGCAAATAAAACAAATTTAGAATGCTGAATGTATGCGAACATATTTAAGCAACTTTGTACATATCATCAGCAAATAAAACAAATTTAGAATGCTGAATGTATGCGAACATATTTAAGCAACTTTGTACATATCATCAGCAAATAAAACAAATTTAGAATGCTGAATGTATGCGAACATATTTAAGCAACTTTGTACATATCATCAGCAAATAAAACAAATTTAGAATGCTGAATGTATGCGAACATATTTAAGCAACTTTGTACATATCATCAGCAAATAAAACAAATTTAGAATGCTGAATGTATGCGAACATATTTAAGCAACTTTGTACATATCATCAGCAAATAAAACAAATTTAGAATGCTGAATGTATGCGAACATATTTAAGCAACTTTGTACATATCATCAGCAAATAAAACAAATTTAGAATGCTGAATGTATGCGAACATATTTTTACATAAAAAAATAATAAAAGGAGCCCCAGATGAGAACCCTGAGGGCCTCCAGAATGGGGGTTGGGGTAGTATCCTTAGTAACCGCTCGACATCTATTTAACCTGTTCACCGCGTTAAAAATCAAATTCCACGAATCCTGTGCGCGGCACAATTTCAGCGTTTTTTAATTTCTAAGTTTAAACACATATTTTGTTTAGAACCACTGATATCTGATTACAACACCAAGTAAACATGACACTTAAGTAATTTTCTGATAATAAATAATAGTCATTACTCTTAAGGAGACTCATTAAATAAAGGAGATAAACTTAACATTACGTAAAATAAACAAAGGAATGCTACGATCAAATCAATGCTTCATGACACTCACCCAATCAAATGCATATAGCACTAGTAATGTTTATTTACGTAAGAGAGACTTAGTAATGTTTATTTACGTAAGAGAGACTCATCGCAGGACTCGATCCGTGCGACAGGTCGTTAATGCTGGAAATATTGAGAAACCAAAAAAATTCGGCGCTCTGTTTATTCAACAATATCTAATAAACTAATATATTATTTGACAAGATTTTCAGAGATGTCGCTAGAATAAAGATTATTTTAAATTTTAGTTCAATTTTTATTCCGGTTTTGTGTCATTTTTTTTAAGTATTTGTGATTTGAAACTTGGATTGTCGTCAGATCACAGGCGTTTGTGCTCCCCGCGGGGAACACGTTAATATACAGAATTTGAACTACCTGTACAAACTACCACAATTATCTACACACCCCACTATTTGTGAATAAGGATATTATAATTAATCTTATCTAAAGCCTTAGCAAAGTATAAATGGAATCCACCCAGTTACTTAATTATAAAATTGGTATATTCAATAGATTTTTACAATACATTTGAGCTATCATTCCCCTTTGTAGGTAGGTATTATTAGAGCCCTCTTCCAAACTGTTTCCATACTCTTTCTTATTCATGAGGAACTAACCCTCCTCTTATTCGTGAGATTAGAATACTTCTTAAGCTTTTTTGGCTGATCCGACAAAAGAATTTAGAAATATAAATGTATTTATAGCATAGCCTCTATAAACCAAGATAAAATTAAAATTGTAGTTTTTCATTGTGAAGTAATAAAATTTGACACTCGTATGATAAAATAGAAAAGTATTGATCTGTTAAATTAACAGTAAGTAACATATGCCAATATAATAAGTATAGAAAGTGACTAAATATAAATCTTGACAGGTTGTGATATGTATAAAATGTTCAATACAGATTCTGGGGAGGATATAGAAATATTATAGATAAGTTTTAGACTTACAAGTTGTTGTTTAGGGCTGGACCAATACAGCTTGCCACCAATCCAATCTACAGCTAAACTGCCAACATTGTCCATATCAGCCAGCCATCCACTTTCCCTGGAAGTGGTATTATACCACATAACATTTGAGGAATTGGCCACGAGATATAGTTGGTCTTGAAACCAAGAAACATCAGTGATGAACATTCCTTGTAGTTGAGATTTGTGAATTAATGTTTCTACATTGTTTCCTGTGAGGTCAGACTTGAGTAAACCTTCCTGGGCAGACCAAAGTATAGAACTAGGGACTCCACTACGAGATGCTGATAAAGTTTTAGCAGTGAATTCTGATGACCAAGAACCTATAAAAAAAGAATATTGATTCTTATATTAAATGTGAAAAAGTGAAAACATTCCAATTAAAGAAATATAGGAATACATGTCATATATAAAAAATCTATCATTAAATGTTTTTAAAAAGTTTTATGCTCTATTTAAAAACGTACATATATAAAAAATTTAATCCATTTTCTATTATTTTCAGTAAACAAATGCTTTTATGTATCCGAGACAGATTGCTTGAAATTTCTTGTGATTGTTTTTCAATGAGCTACTATTTTTACATATACAGTTATATTCCAAACCCCTCATCGCGGATGACAAAATTTACGGATGGTAGCGAACCCCTACTAGGCAGCCATTTTCCATAAATGGCTGCCTAGTAGGGGGTTGCTTTTATCGCTATTAAACACTAGTCTTTGTAAAAAAATACTAGCACCAATTTATGTTGGACTTTTATACCATTCGATATTTTGTACTTGTAAATTTACTAGTGGCTATGTAATTGAGTTTTGTATATTTAACTTCCTATTACTTACAGTCTAAGATATTAAATTTTCAATATTGAAAAAATCCATCACATACACGCCTACTCGCTGTGATGGATCTTAATAGAGAGTATAGCGTATATCATAAGTGCGTGTGTAATTTAAAAACACACCTTTTCATGTTTTCAAATTGTTTTACTTTGTACGCATTTTCAGGAACTAATTTATACAAAAGTCAAAGACTAACTGTGTTTCATTAACCCGTTAACAACCAAACCTGAGAATTTCTCGGGCAAAATAATCATGCATTCCTTATCGTGCCAGAGAAATTCTCGGGCTATGACAATGTCATAATGTATATATTTTTTCTGAATTACTTTGACATCTACCGCAAAAACACTAAAGCTTAATGGTAAATTTTTAGTTGAGCAAGGATTCAAACAAAAAAATAAAGTAACACAAAGATCGATTTATTTACTCAATATTCAAAATGGCCGATATATGGCGCTCATGCACATTTCTTGAACTGGAAAAATTAAGTGAAAACGAGTTACATAATGCATTAGGCGAGTCAGAATGTGGTGAATCTAAAGACGAAAGACTCTTCTATAGTGAGGATGAAGAAGAACCAGTTTCAGACAAGGATGCTTCAGATTCAGAAGATGAATGGGGTGAAGGGAACATTTCAACCACCAGGCCAAGTAATGAAGAAGTAGTCACTATCTAGGATCCCACACTCGGCAGCTGGTGAATAGGTTAGAGACCTCCGACACTCCTCTCAGGCTACAAAGAAGAAACTCCCACTTTTCTTATAAAATCTGTGGCAATGCTGGTGGAAAAAAGTATGTTACTAGAAAATGTAAAACCAAAAGCCCGAACAAGGAGTGTCGGTGGGAACGCAGGATATGCCAGGTCTCCCTACATAATGAAGATTGCTTTGTTGATTTCCATTGTAAAAATGATTTTTCCAAAAATTGTTTTTTTTATTTAAAATTTTTATTGTGTATTTTTTTCATATGTGAAGAAAAAAATTACAATTGAATTTTAATTATTACTTCATTTTTTACTGCCTCCAGACAAGTTAATCAAAATATTTTTTTGAATTTCATATAAAAATATGAATTCAGCATTATTGTTGAGTAAGTAAGTCTTTATTTTTCTTAAATGAGACTCCTGTGTGATTTCTTATTAAATTTTTAAAGCATGATGTCATTTGACTAGCGAAATAGACAAAAACATGCTGGTTTGAGTGGTCAGTTTCAGTTTTAACATGGTGGTTGTCAAAGGGTTAACAAGATACTGTTTTTACATGATTTTTTTTTTCATTTACAATTAATTTAAGAAAATTCAATAAAAAAAGTATATTACGAGTTCCCGACAAAGTGACAGCTGCTACCTTAAACACATAAACTGTGTTTTCCTTCAAATCCTTTGCTACATAGTTAATTGAGCCGTTTATTTCAGTTCTGGAAAGAAAAAAAAAAGAAAAATTATTTCCATATTTTGAATTAACAAAAAAAATATTGACAAAATTGAAACTAAATAAAAGTATAAAAGCAATTTTTATGTTTGTCAGAAGAAATAAATATTTGTATCAAGCAAATATATTTATACAGAACAGATACATAGTTAGATGTGCAGACTTCTCAACCCCACCATCATCTATGCAGTATCAGTATCCCAATAAATAGAGGGGCATTGCTCATGGTATGAGAAGAGCAGGCAGTCCTTTGTGATGTGTGCAAGAGTTGCAACTTTCCAAGCTTGACAAACTTCACCTATACGAGAAGTAGGTATATAAGACAGAATGTATCGGACGTATGCCGTCACCCTTGTGTGTGTATGTGGTATGATGAGACAGACAAGGTTGTGTGTAGATCTGGAGGGAAATTTGCCCTCATATTTGTCGATGTAAAATGTTTTATAATTTATGTCAATGTAAAATGTCTATGTAAAACGTCAGTTTGAATCCGAATGAGCTCGCGACCGCGGCGGAAATTGTGCCGTGGCCGAGCCATCGTGACCAAGGCGGAAAGCGGTCAGTTTAAGCGGCTCCCCGAGCCCCGAACGTGGCTTTACCTAACGGGCAACGGGCGCTTACTCTGACCAGCTTTCCGCTAATATAGACCACTAAATTTTACCTAAATATACTACTTCTCTTCACTCTACTGACTACGTTTCATTTCTCAACCTTCTCCAAGTTCTACAGAGGAATCTCTACTCTTCTGACTTCACTTCGTCTCTTCGTCTTTCGCCGGAATCATCGTACCGAGTCCGCCCCTGGCACCGTCTGGACAGCTCTCTGAATACGCCAGAACAAGCTCCGCCCACAAGTTCAGAGGCGCATCGACTCAAGAACATTTCACCGGAAATTAATCTAATTAATTTTTTGGTGATTTACGTTTGACTCCGCGAACTGGATTCTTCAGGCACTGCAGCAACCAACGCCCTATCTACAGTCTTTGTACCTGTCTGGTACAAAGTGGTCCTTCGGAGCCGGATCTGCTGCATCCTCGAGAATCATCATCGTGAGAAGCGACCAGCTGTTGAGCATCGTCATCTTCAGCCACTGACGCAATCATGCCTTCTCTGCGTTCCGGAAAGGCTCCCGCTAAGGAAGCGAGAGCTGAGAGCGACCGTACCTCAGTCGCCGACTCAGTGGCGTCTTCGGGCGCTGACACAGAGGACACGATCCGGAGGCTACAGGAGGAGGTCCGCACTGAGAAGCGGAAATCGGCATCATTAAGGAGAAGGCTGCTACGAGCGACGGCAACGGCTGAAGCCGTTCCGGGACCATCGGCGGAACACATCCCCGATGACGTTCCGGTGGCCGACCCCAGGCGACTCACCGAGGAGTGGGTAGGCAGACAGCAGGACTCCATGGCACAGATGACAGCAATGATGAGAGAGTTCATCCGATGCGCACAGGAGGTCGGGAGCCCGAAGGCGCCGGCCAGTGAAGATAGTGCGAGGATGACCGCTCTCATCGCACGCCAGACTGGAGCCAAGGACCTGCCTGTTTTCTCTGGGGAACCTCTCGAGTGGCCTGCCTTCAAAGCACAGTACGACCAGTCCACAGAATTGTGTGGACTAGCCGAAGCTGAGAACCTTCTCCGGCTGCAGCGTGCCCTGAAGGGGCGCGCACGAGAGGTAGTATCCGCTCTGTTGGTGGATCCAAGGAGCGTCGGGGAAATCATCCGCACACTGGAGATGCGCTTTGGCCACCCGGAGGTGATCGTAGCCACGATGCTGGACAGAGTGCGGCGACTGCCACGCCTTACCGATAGCAACTCCATGGAAGCCCTCGTGGAGTTCGCGATCGCCATACGCAACGTCGTCGCTACGATCAAAGGCGTGGAAGGGGACTACCGCACGTCACCGCAACTCCTGACAGAGATGGCGACCAAGTTGCCCTTGACCATCCAGGTCATGTGGGTCCAGTCACGGATCAGACAGCCGAAAGCCACCGTGGACGACCTGGCCACCTGGCTGATGGAAATAGGCAACGCGGCCACCCATGCCGGAACAATAGACACGCAGGCGTCCTTGAGAGCGCAGAAACCCCGACGGGAAGGCAACGCGCTGGCCCAGTCGACAGAGAAGCTCGGTCGCAATGGCGCAAGATGTGCGCTATGCCACGACGAGCACAAGCTATCGACGTGTCCAACGTGGCGAGAAAAGACCGTGGACGAGCGCTGGGAATGCAGAAAGGCGTTGGGCGTATGCCCCAACTGCCTAGAATCCAAGCACCTGGCTGTTGACTGCAGGAAGCAGCGATGCGGCGTGGGTAGCTGCCGACGACCGCACCACCGTACGCTGCATCAGGAAAGGACCGGAGCCGGCCCAGCAACAGCACACACAGTCGCCACCATTCGCACATCGGACCCGTCACCGGTACTCTTGAAAATCGTACCCGTGACGGTGTCAGGACCGCGAGGGCAACTGGAGGTGCACGCTCTCCTGGACGAAGGGTCAGCAGTGACCCTGATCGACGCAGCCGTGGCAGCCAGGATTGGCGCTGAAGGCCCCGTTTGTGGCCTTCGGATAGACGGCCCAAGACGGATGGGCGCCACAGACAAGGCGTCGCGACGGATCACGGTCCAGATAAGGGGACGATGGACCGGGGTAACACACAGCGTATCGGGGTATACGATGTCGAGATTGGACCCCCCTAGGCAGCTCGTTCAAGCCCCATACGCCAGCCCAGAGCCAGTGCGAGAGATCAGGCCCGAAATGATCATCGGCCAAGACAACGCGCACCTAATCGTATCGCAAGAGGTACGAGGGCATACGGATGGGTGCGTTACCTCCCGCACCGCACTGGGGTGGGTTACCCACGGGG
This sequence comes from Odontocerum albicorne, assembly GCA_949825065.1. Taxonomy (NCBI): domain Eukaryota; kingdom Metazoa; phylum Arthropoda; class Insecta; order Trichoptera; family Odontoceridae; genus Odontocerum; species Odontocerum albicorne. Next base: position 7,645,157 of record OX463851.1, read on the forward strand.
GGAGGCACTCACCCATGGAAAGACGGACAACCATGAAGGAGGGCACTGTCGGGGCACTAAAGTTCGCGACACTGGGAATGGACGCGGGATGCCGGGCAAAGAAAGCCCAAATGTCCGAAAAACGTCACCCAAAACGAGGAAAGGGCGACAACGCGTTACCGCAAGAAGAGCGACGCGTCGAGAATCAGCGGATGAGCCCGGATGCAGAGAGGCGCGGAGAAAGCGCGCAGCCCTCATCGACACATCACGCTGAGAAGGATAACGTCGTCGCCCCGCCAAGAAAGTGCGAGACGTCCGCAAACGGAGAGGCGGCGCGACACTGCTCGCCGGACTCGGTGGCGGATATACCGCACGAGCCTGGGAAGTTGCGGGCCGAAAAGTTGCGACCTACGCCGGACAGCGGCCCATTAGAAGCGAAAGCGACACAGGCCACTGGCGCGAACCGACATTGCGTAAGTTGGCTCACGCAAAACCGACAGAGGGGAACGCGTCGCCACAGGACGAGCAGCGCGCCGAAGACGGGCCAAAGTGCCAGGATACGGCGAGACGCGACGACAATGCGCGACCTGCGTCGATCCATCGCACCAAAAGGGATGACGTCGTCGCAACGCCAATGTGTGGGGCTGGCAGCGACCATCCTGCAGATCGCCAACCGGTGGATGTCGAGCATTCAGGAAGACAAGACGACCCACCACTAGACCAGGGACACGTGGAGGCCGGGCGCATCGCATCCAGAGGATGCACGCCTCACCTTCCCCCAACACAGGACATCGCGCAAGTCAATGACTGACTTGCGCACCAAGCAGACAGATCTACACACCTGCCAAGAACTCGGCGTACCACATACACGGATAAACAAGGCGATGATCACGGCTGGCTCCCTACCACGAGACAGGGAGACCACGCCGGGAGGATATTAACCTCTGCGAGGTGACAACGCACACGTCCTTGCCCAATGAGATGTTGCTCCGAGGATGACTATACGGAGGCAACATCGAGGGGAGTGTATCGGACGTATGCCGTCACCCTTGTGTGTGTATGTGGTATGATGAGACAGACAAGGTTGTGTGTAGATCTGGAGGGAAATTTGCCCTCATATTTGTCGATGTAAAATGTTTTATAATTTATGTCAATGTAAAATGTCTATGTAAAACGTCAGTTTGAATCCGAATGAGCTCGCGACCGCGGCGGAAATTGTGCCGTGGCCGAGCCATCGTGACCAAGGCGGAAAGCGGTCAGTTTAAGCGGCTCCCCGAGCCCCGAACGTGGCTTTACCTAACGGGCAACGGGCGCTTACTCTGACCAGCTTTCCGCTAATATAGACCACTAAATTTTACCTAAATATACTACTTCTCTTCACTCTACTGACTACGTTTCATTTCTCAACCTTCTCCAAGTTCTACAGAGGAATCTCTACTCTTCTGACTTCACTTCGTCTCTTCGTCTTTCGCCGGAATCATCGTACCGAGTCCGCCCCTGGCACCGTCTGGACAGCTCTCTGAATACGCCAGAACAAGCTCCGCCCACAAGTTCAGAGGCGCATCGACTCAAGAACATTTCACCGGAAATTAATCTAATTAATTTTTTGGTGATTTACGTTTGACTCCGCGAACTGGATTCTTCAGGCACTGCAGCAACCAACGCCCTATCTACAGTCTTTGTACCTGTCTGGTACACAGAAGTATACTGCTAAGATGATTTCGAGTACACCAAATTCTTTTAAGTGGATCAAACCCTGTAATAAGCATTATATAATACATACATACATACATTTTTTTTTTCTGGTACCATTCTATGACCAAAGATCACTCCAAGGGTGATGTTTCAATGTAAGATCTCTCAAATAGTGTGAATATAAGAACTCTTTTGAATGCCTTTATGGCTATTCTAAGCTATACAGGTAGTCACTCCTAAAGACTGATTGGGGTAGTCCTATACACCTAAACTAGATGGTTAATAGTCTGAGATTAAGAAAACCTTAGTCTTAGTGTAGCAGATCTTCCAAAGAACACATCAATAACACAATTTATCATGTACCTTCTCTTCTGGCACAGACCATTAATCCAATCTGGGCCTTTTCGACTGACAAATTATCCCATTTCTTCTGCCATTATTTGAAGCTGTTTCTATTAATCAGAAGGTTTCCGCAGTAGATAGTGATGGTACCTGTAAAGTGTAGTATTGCTAGCGGCATTCGTGAGGTGCAGAGTGTAGTCCCAGTGTTGCCATGCGCCAGCCCCTTGTGGACCAAGGCGGTGCGGAGGTCTCCAGCTGACGCAGGCGTGTCTCTCCCCCATCACGCTCTGCAGCCCTGTCGGTGGGTTCATTGCCACTGGGATAGGTTGACACGAACGCAAAGCTGCCAGCACCTAATCCAAATGAATTATTTTTAAATTTAATAAACATATTCCAAAAAAAATCTCATCTGACTAGAAGAGAATTGACTCAACAATTTCTCATTCAAGATTTGTAGAAATTGGCTATAGTGAATTAGAAAAGTTAAAAACTTAATTCAGTGTTAGCAACTTACAGTATTAAAGCTGTTTCCTATGCGATCTGGATACAAATTATGAAAATAACTATCATGTCCTTTATGATACTCTTCAGTCAGCACAACTTTCCCATCAGTCCAATAGAAGAGGCCGTTGGCATAAGAAAGAGACTGTACAGATTGGAATAGGGCATTCTGGGTGTTCATTCTAAAATCTGTTATTTCACGGCTGGAAAAACAAAATATGTGTCTTTTAATTGATATCAACATGTTTTTACAATAGTTTAACCCTGAGAGCGCTACGAGAAAAAAATATAATTGTCTATCTAGTGCTGAGATATATTTACGATTCGGATGTTCGTGATAAATATTTATTTTAAACAACAAAAAAACAAAAAAAAATATATTTTTACAACATAAATATATTTTAGAATATGTACCCTTGTATTCTAAATGAATGATATTCATTTAGAATACAAGGGTAGAACAAATTTCTTCCACTGCTATAGCAGTGCGCCGATCTCTCAGGGTTAAGTATGAATGTCACTTTGATGCTAACATAAAAAAATATGATGATCTCTATAACCTAGTTGGGTAAGATGTCCGTTTCCTGACCTGGGGGTTACGGGTTTGATTCCCGTTGAAACCTAATTTATTTTACAAAGGGATTCCAGTTTGCTTTTCACTTTAGTTCTCCAAGTGCTGTATGTCAATAAACCCACCAGGTTGTACTGTACACAAAGAAAGTATATTACAATATACATTTTAAAATATTTTAAAATGTAAGATATTTGAATCGTAAAAATATCAAATCATTCAAAAATAAATTACTTGGTTATTTCATTAATTACATTAATCCCCGCTACACGTGTTTCTACCTCCTATGATAAGGTTCTCTTCAGACGAAATGCTTATAAAGTAGCTCTGGTCAGGGAGAAAACTTGAAGAGAGCCTCGTGATAGGAGGAAGAAACACGTTTAATGGTGATTAATATAATTAATGGAATAACAAAGAAATTTGCTGTCAAATATTTTAATATGGAGTTCTACAAAGTTAAAGTTAAAACCTTTGATAAATCAAATAATTTACTGATTCATTTCTGTGTCCAAACCAGAACTTGTTAATAACGCGGCAACAGAGATCACCATATCATTAGCATGAATCATGTCTTGCCCCAAGTGATGTTTGAAGAATTTAGTATGTTGTGAGTCCTGTACAGCCTCATACTGATATATGAGTAAATAGAAATACAGCAAAGAAGAGAAAATAAAAAGACTTGTAGTAAAAATGCATGGTACATTATTTTCATAGGTCAAAATTATTTAGTTAAAAATACAAGAAATTACTTAATTTTATGTGATTTTAAATAACACTCTTTATTACCATTTAGGATTAATTTTAATTTTTTCGATGAAAAATCAATTGCACATTTATTGTTATAAGCAAAATACTAAATAGATAAATATAGGTTTATTGATAGCAACATATTATATATATATATATCCAGAAATTTCATATATATTTCAAGATAGTGGTGAAGAAGTATCTAAGACAGAAGTTATCAAAAGGTCTGGGCTCATCTCATAACATACCCCCAGTCGAGACACACCCCACCAATAAAAGGTAAGCCCGGTCGCGAAGACATCAGATGTTTTTCAACCCACACATGTATTAGATTGATTTGGTTACAAATATTTAGATATTTTCTGTTTTACAAAAATAGTATACTTTATTAGAAAATAATTATACAATATATTGACATTTGAATAAATTACATTGAAATCATGAGGGTGCTAAATAAATTGTATGTATTTAAACTTTTAAAAAAGTGAGAGTAGATATAATTCATAGTCATATCCCCTTACACACCCCATCTATTGTTAGGCCACTCTGGCCTCATTTATTTATGATTCCATCCAAAAAAATATGGAAAAGAATAATATACTAATAAGAGCACCCATAATAATATAAGATGGGTGTTTTGAGCACAATAATAAAATGGGTGTTTTGAACACAATAATACAATGGGTGTATTGAGCACAACAATACAATGGGTGTTTTGAGCACAATAATATAATGGGTGTATTGAGCACAACAATACAATGGGTGTTTTGAGCACCATACTAAAATTTATACAAACTCCTATAGGCATTTTCAGCACTGAACAAGTTAAGTAAAAACAGCCTTACCCGTCTAAAGATACGGAGAGAACAGTGTTTCTTTTGAGGTGAGGAACCAGTAACCTGAATTTGGTGTGGTCTACAGTGAAAGCACCGAGGCTCCCTTCTTTAACAATCTGATCGGGAGTAACGTCATGCTTCACTCCGTTAGATATGTCGGCCAGATCCAATCGGTACAGGCCCCCGCCAGCACCTTGCAGGGCCCAGAATAAATATCTAGAAAGGGAAAGTTTATATTTATGAGATAAAAAAATAATACTTTTTTAGTGCTATTATTAAATATGAATCAAATAGCGTTATTTAAATTTATGTTAGGCAGCTATGAATAGCCAATTAAACAAAAAATAATGTAAAACAGTCTGAAATTGAGGCAGATATGCAAAGTGAGTTGTATTTTTACCAACTTAAATGTATGGGAGTGAAACATGGACCTGGAAAGACTGAAAAGAGCCGAATAAATATGTAGAAATGTGATGTAGGGATAAACGTGAACTTAAGCTGTGTCGAATAATATGAAGAAGAGCACTCTGAGATGGTATCGGCATATAGAACAGATGGGGTGGTAGAGGAAGACCAAGGAAAGTATGGTCGGTTCGAGTGAAGGATATTTTCAAAGGAAAAGTAAGAAGTAAAAGAAATCATAGGAGCTGTATGAGAAGATGGATGTGAAAGAGGTGAAATATATGTGTCGAGATAGGGTCTGTTAGTCTGTCCTCTCTGTCAGCAGAAAAAAGACGTGATGGTATGTACTGAATAACTTTTTGCATATCTTATATTGCATTATCACTGCCAAAGAACTACTCATATATAATGAAGAAATACTAAGAAAACAAATATAAAGTGCAAATATGAGTGGAATGCATGATCGAGGAAGACCAGGGAAGTATGGTTGGTTTAAGTGAATGATATTTTGAAAGAAGGAAATGTAAAATATCAGAGAAATCGTAGGAGTTGTATGAGAAGTTATATGAATGTAGAAGAGGCGTGATAGGAAAGTCTGGCCTTCCTACCTCTGCACACTCTGACAGGGATATAGGGACAGGGATATATAAAGTACTTTACATATCCATGTAGGTATAACAAATATTGGATACATTTAGTTTTCAGTTTTCTGTAAGCTGTACTGATGTAGAAGAGGTGAAAGGTGTCTTCTCTTTGCCTACCCTGACAGAGGAACGGCACGGTGATGTGTATGTATATAATGTAATGTAACTAACTTAACTTGATTCAGTGATAAACAAAACTTACCCATTATAGGGATCAACTTCAATATGTACAGGCTTGGAGTGAAGACCAGCAAAAGCTACTGTCTGAGCTCTCCCATCAAAATCACACCTCAAGATTTGCCACCGGATCAAATTGTTCATATTGCCTCGCGCCACATCTCCACTGTTGTGGTTCACCTCACCCAAAATGTAGAGGTGCCCATTTAGCCAGTCCACGGAGAGGTCCAATGGGTTGTAAGATATTGTTAATGGACTTAGAATACGAGTTGCTGGTGCTGCATTTGATAAGGAACCCTTATAAACAGATCCACTTGAATCAGATACGAAGAGAAGATTTCTACCAACATCTATCCCAACACCTAAAAAATAGAATATTTTAGAAAATAGAAAGCACATTTTATTTTCATGTCTTGAACATTCATTTATCAGTATTTTATTTTAAAATCATGGCTTCAGTAAAAAAAATTGCCCATATTTAAAAATTCTTGAAAAATAGTAAAAAGGTGAGAGAGCCCTGCCCTATCAGTACGAGTACATTTAGGCCACTCCGGGCTTATTTGGTTTTGAATCCATCAAAGTAGATTCGAAATACAATTGTGATGGGTGTCTCGAGTACCCAGTAAAATTTTATAATAAGTTTTTTTTCAGATTTTAAGACATCAACATAATGAAAGAAGCCTTATCTGAAGGTTTCGGATCCAATTTCCGATATTTACTGAACAAAAAAAGTTCAAGTTTGGCTTTTTTTAAATTATGTCTTTTAACTTTTTGTTTGATTCATTTTATAGTATTACATTTTTTTAAAAGAGGTTTTAGTCTGATTTTTTAATAAAGCTTGTTTAGCACTTATCTTGTTGGTTGGAAGATATTGTACTATGAAAGTGGAATACAATACAAAATTGTTATTATATTTTGAACAGGAAACCATTGGGTTGATGCAAAAGTTCATCCCACTTTTTATACAAAAATTGAAGAAAACTTTTATTTATTAAAAATTATATTTAATCAATATAGTATGTGCCGTTCTGTTGGATGACCTTTTTCCATCTTTCTGGTGCTTATATGTCTAACATAATCCCACACTCATAGAAGCTTTGAGGTTTCTGGCTAAAAAACTGATCCAGGTGATTTTTCAAGTCTTCAGTAGATAACCGCAAGCAGAAAGTCGGTCTCAAATTTTAACTTGTGCGGCACCGATACATTGGCCTTGCTAACCATTCCAAGTTGACGTAATCGCCTTGACACTGTTGACTGGTTGATTCCAAGAATTTCTCTGATCTCTCGAGTTGTTCTATGCCGATCACTATCAATTAGCGCCAATATTTCGTCGCTATCAGCCTGAGCCAGTCGTCGTCCAGAACGTGATGCATCGCTAAGATTAAAATTGTTTTCATGAATCTTTCTGAATGACTTACAGCACGTGAAATCGTCAATGACACTCTCACCGTATACAGCACATATCTTCTTTTGCGTCTGCGAAGCATTCTTGCTTTTTCGGAAATAAAAAGCGTAATACGTCGAAAATGCTCCTTATTTTCTGCCATTTTTAATGCTTAACAAAATGTAAAAAAATCAACCAAACACAATTTTTTTCCCAAGTACTCGCTAAAATTCCTTCTGTCAAACAACATCAAAATTTTACACGTGTGAAATTAATAACACTTTTACGATACACCACCTAGCGCAAAAAAAAAATATGAACTTTTGCATCAACCCTATATAAGAATATTATTGTGATTTTTAAAATCAAACCTCGAATAATATGTGAAGTATTGTAAATAATGTCTGACTCTCCAAAAATGTCTGCCGATTGCTGTACTACAGTATGCAACCCCCCCAGTATGAGAAGTGGCGGTTGACTTGCAACAGCTGGAAAAATAAAAATAAATCAATTTAACACCATACTTACGGGTCAAGACTTATCACTGATTATGTTACATGCTTAGCTGACTTATCAAGTCAATGTGCAACTGTTTATTAATAAGTTATAGAAAATTAAAAAATCAAACATTAATTTTGTCTAGAAGAAAACAATCTCACACTGAAGCCCACTTGAAATGATACGATATTCTATAAGATTTATATTTTTGACCACTTCAATTTCATTGATTGGTTCCTTAAAAATATTGAAGGAAGCTGCAATAGGTCAATCCTGATTGCGTTGCACTACTGCTGCTCTTCTTATGGATCATTCAGAAGAGGCAGATCTACTGAATTTAATCAGATGGTCTTCACCGACTATATCTCAAGGGCTGTAGATAGTGGCGATCAGATTGATTGTTTGTACCATGACTTTGCAGAAGCTTTTGATCATGTCAATCACAAAAAATATTAGAAAAAATGAGTGAACTTGGGATCCCAGGTAACTTACTAGAGCTGCCGTCAGATTATCTTACAGAAAGAAAGCAATTTGTTTCCCATGGAAAATACAACTCCGATTATTTCACTGCCTACTCAGGTGTTCCTCAGGGTTTTAATCTTGGACCTACATTATTTCTTATTTTTATTAATGATATAGGTAGAGTTATAAAAAAAAATCAAGTTTCTTCTATTTGCTGATGACCTCAAAATCTTTAAAAAAATTCGTTCCTATACTGACTGCTAAGACCTACAGTCAGATCTCAAGAACGTTTGTGAGTGGAGTCACAATAATAAATTATATTTCAATGCATCAAAGTGCAAAATTATGTCGTATCATCGCTCACACGTCTTGAAATTTCATAGGTATAACACATCGATCAATAAGTCCCAGAACTTACTACTAAAACAACATTTGTTTGCCAAAATTCTTCTTTATTCATCAACATAGTCTCCTTCAAGAGCAATACAATTATTCCAACGCTTTCCTAACTTTTCTATGCCAGCCGTGTAGAACGATTTATCTTTGGTTTCAAAATAGGCGTTAGTTTTGGCAATCACTTCTTCATTGGAGCCAAATCTCTTTCCCTGCAGCATCTTTTTGAGGTCTGCGAACAGCCAATAGTCGCTGGGGGCCAAAACTGAAGAATACGGTGGGTGCGGAAGCAATTCGAAGTTCAACTCATGCAATTTTGCCATCGTTACCATCGACTTGTGACACGGTGCATTGTCCTGATGAAAGAGAACCTTTTTTCTCCTTCATATGGGTCTGTTTTTTACAATTTCTGCCTTCAAACTCTCCAATAACGCTATGTAATATTTGCTATCGATGGTTTTTGCTTGTATTGAGAAAATAAATAAATAATCATATTTGAGGTCAGCATCAACCGTGGATGAAAGATATATAGTAATTTTTTAAATAATTTGGCTTGTGAATCGATTGTATAATTTTGTTTCTTGTTGTACTATCATGGTAAGAACGATAACAGTAACAATGGAAGGTTACCCGCATAAAAGGAGTAGATTAATGAAAATGAATATTGGATTTTAGCAAGCAATTTTGATATGTCTCTAGCAGCCACGAGAAGAATGTGATAAGTGCAAGTAAAATGTATCGTATTATATAATGAGAAAGTAATAAAAAATACCTGTAGGTAGAGCTGGAGTGGTGACATTTACAGTGGCTGGAGGGCCCTCCCCTTCTTCATTGCGCATAGCAACACTTACCCTGTAGCTCACTGATGGAGAGAGGCTTTCAAACATGTAGTAGAAAAGACTGTTTTCAGACACTGCTAAATCCTGGAAATAGTATTGTGTATTTTAAGAGCACAGGTACTTAAACAGGTATATTGTAAAAAATTTTAATATTCCAAAATAGACTGATGATAATCTTTGAACGCAGCATTCAAAATGGCACAGGAGCGGAAAGGATTGAGATAGGTGGTGCACCAGGTTCCAGATAGCAGAGGGTCATGATGCTTAGCATTGAACATGCCATGAAGAAGAAAAGTCAAAATGATCTAATAATTCTTAGCTTCTTTTGGAAATCTTTTTACAATTATATTTTCATATTTTTTTATCACTAAGTAGAAAGTGAAGACATTTATCAATCAACACCTGGTTTGAAAGTGTCTTCAGTTTCTACTGAACAATGTTTTTCACTTTATTTTATGTTAGACATATAAGTAGACAAAAATACACTATGATATTGACTGTTGAATATATTCATAATAGTGTATTATAAATTTCACATAATGCGGATATTTATTGAATATAAGTTTAGTTTATTTGAAATAATATTAGTTTATTTCAATATGCTTAAGATTAATGAATAAAAACTGCCTACATTCTATATATAATAAGAATGAACTTGTTAGAAGAATGGAGAGGAAATAGAAGTAAAGTATTAACCTCACGCTACATTTTTTTTTAATTTGTCAAATACTCTGCTAGAAAAAGAGTTATGAGTTTCTTCTATTCTACCAGCAAATTGTGGAAGAAATTCATTCCCAAATGAAATGTTCTAAAATTATACAACTGAGCAGAGATCTAGTATAGATGATACAGGATTTGATGGGATGAACCAAAGAAGTAAAAACTATATAAAAAAATGTAACCAATTCAATGTCACAATAGAAACTAAAATTTAATATTTTTGCCTGAAACTCGACAGAGTGAGTTTCATAAGTCATTACATGTCTGCTATTTTAAGTTTCTCTACTTGATCTGTTTTCTACTCATTCAAGGTATATCCTGGTTTTAGCGTTAGCTTTCAGCTCTATTGTTCGAACTACCACAATATGACTTACCATCAAAGCTGAGTATCCACTGGGCATCTCATCAATCTTCAGCACATAAGAGAGGATATAACCATTGGGAAAGGGGCCAGGTTCCCATGACAGAGAAATCCTATGGGAGTCCAGGGCGGTGACCCTCAGCTCCATAGGAGGGGAAGATGGAGGGCCCAGGGGCAGAGTGCTGATCACTACACTGGGTGCAGACACTATGGGGTCACTGTGTCGTGGGGAAAGTAGTATTGCAACACGAAACTGGAACATGAAAACACATTTTTAAAATTATTTTGTAATATATTGCATCATGGTTGTTCATTCCAAAGATGCCTATACACCAGGGTCTAGGACCCAGTTTTGAAAAGCAGTTCACAGAGCGAACTTAAAATAAATTAAATGTTTGCAAAACACTTTGTACTCTTGTAAAAATATTTATCTTAAATCCTAATTATTTGACGATTTTACTTGATAACTTAAAGGAATTCGAATACAAATTGATAAATGTTAAAATATACATATATAAATGTGATTGGGACCCGACAGTTTACTGTAGTCATGGGCTCGTAAAAGTGATGAAATAATACATTATGGTACAATCAAGTGATACCCTCGTTTTCTACATTTTTTATATGTTGCGGAGACCTAGACACTGAAAGAATGCCTTTGAGATATTGTGTTGGAGGTGGCTCTTGCCTATTCCACGGAGTTTCAGAGCAATCAATCCATCAAATATTCTTCAGGGTTGAGATGTGTCTCCCTGTGCTATGCGTAAGAATATTATGATACTTTGGACACATAGCACAAGGGGAGGAAGACAGCCTTGAGGGGTCAATTTTTGTCGAGTAAGTAAGGTCGAGCACCCATCGGATGGAATGACCAGGAGAAAAACTCAGTGGGGTGTTCATTTCAGAAGATGCTACATGGGGCAAGAGATCGCTTGTACTGCAGAGGGATGATTGATACACAGTTGTTAGTCACTGTCTACTGTAACATACCATGGAGATAATTATTTAGTCTTATTTTAGAACAGAGGTTGGTTGATTCCTTTAACAAGCTCAGGTCCTTCAATAAGCTGTAAAGAATAAGGCTTGATTCCTACTTAACTCTAGTTATACTGTAAGTTGACAGTAGAATACCCATAGCACAATTGCAATTATTGTGTCAAGTGAAATTGTTAGATTACCAGTCCGCAACTTTTTTGACCATCAGTTGATCATTATGAAGTTTGAACAAAAAAATTCACTATATGACCGCCCATCCAGTAGAAATTTGGCTTAAAGCGTAATAGCCACTGAAACAAAAAAGGAATCAATGAACTCACCCTGTACTTCGTGAAGGGCTGCAGGTTCTCCACTTTGACAACAGAGTGCTCGCCCCAAGTTTGGTTACGGCAGTACTGCCAGGCGCAGGCCACCTCCTCGTACTTCCACTGCACCAGGTAACTCAGATTAGAGTGACGTGACCCCTCCCACTCCAGAGACAGGGATGTGGGCGTAAGGCTGTCTGCAACCAGCGCGGGGGCTGGAGGAGTGCCGATCTTTTCTGAAAAAATTATTTGAAAGATTTGAGTGGACAATATGAGTGGCATCACATTAATACTCAGTTGAGTTTCCATCCATAAAGTTTTTGACGTTTCTGTTGAAAATCAACAATGCTAGTCGATTTCAATCACAATGTTGACCTACAAAGTCATGATAATAGATTATAAATAAAGGTAGAACAAAATTGCAGTTGTTCAGTAATTATCATAACAAGTAGTTACGTTATTACTTTTTGGTTAGCTGCTTTAGTAGCAAGCTACTTCTAAAAACAAGTCTAAAAATAATAAAAATAGGAACAATAATTACTCATGCTTCATATAGAGCCATAAAGTGGCTCAATTATGCATATAAAATTTATAAATGATCTCAATTCTAAATTTAATCACTGAGGTATGGAAATTATTTCAATATTGGAAAATTCGTTCAACAAGGTCATTCCATGTACGAGTGGTGACAATGCTCTTAATAGGGCAGTTTGTAAATATGGCTCCGAAAGCAATCTTAATTCACAATGGCGTAAATAATCCTCAGGCATATTAAACTAAAATGTGTCAATCAACTAAGAGTTCAGCATTTTTCCTGTCAGTAATTTGTATATGTACAAACAGGTGTGTTAATCTCTTCTAAAGCTTTAAGAGTAATATACAAGTACAGCATTAAAAAAATAATAAATTCCATTTTCCCTGCAATAAAGGTGTAGCAGAAATCTTTTTTGGACTCGCTTAACTATCAAAGAGTTCTGGATTATTGGATATAGATAGGAAAATAGCTATAAAGTGCTACTTTTTTTTAAACAGCTTGACCACTGATAATTGTCAATGTCACAAAGACAGAACTTCATATGAAGTCAAATAAATTGTTACTGAAAGACCATTTATGGCAAAATTTTCTGACAGAGATTGCCACATGGCAATAAACACGCCAGGTTAAAAAAAAAACTTGAACTAAGTAGATAAATAATATTAAAGGAAAATTCTTCCAGTTAAGAAACATGAAATTGTAGAACAAAAATGAAAAAAAAAAGTGTTAATAGATTTTTACCTTTTAGCTTTTGGAAGTAATAATCCAGGGCTCCATTGCATCCAATCATGCAATATAGCTCTCTAGCTGATAGCACATCTGTTGTTACATTCTGAGTGAAAAAATCAAAATAATTAATTAAACAGAAATACCCTAAGCCATGGTAGTAGATAGAAGCAGTATTTTTTTAAATCTTAGATAATTAAAAAATGTACATAGTTCACTGTAATTCCAAAAGGATGTACAATCAAGAAAAAAAATATAACAATTCATCATCTTTAGCCCAGTTGACTCCGGTGTTGAAAATAGGCCTCCCCTCCCCTATTTCAATCCTTTTTATCACGGCCGTGTTGCTTCAAGTTGCTCCTAGCCACTTTTCTAATGTCATCTGACCATCTTAGTAGTGATCATCCCACCGGTTTTTTCCCTGTCCTTGGTCCCCACTACAACAGTTTTTTGGTCCACCTATCGTCGATACATCTGGTAATGTGCCTCTCAGCGATATCTGCGACTTTGATCTTATCCATTTATTCATCTTCCAGTCCCGTAATGAGATATTCAGCATTCTTCTCTCTATGGACCTCGGTGTTCATCTAAACTTATGCGTTATTTGCAGTATAAATGTTGCCGTTTCAGTATTATATGTTAGTACTGGGAGGACAAATTAATTAAATATGATAGGCCTCTTTTTTAGATATCTCTGGTACTTTGGAGAATTTAGAATGAAGGATATCTTACCAAATGCAGTCCAGGCTTGACTGACTCTACTCAATTTCTGTATCTTGGTTTATAACAGTTATGCATTATTAATTGTAAGATGTTTTATACTCACACAAACAGATTGACAGGATGTTTCCAAAGCTGTTTTCCACAAGGTGCAACCATATTCACACTGAAACATAAAACAATATACATTGTGAGTGACTTAGTTATATTAGGTCCTTACATATGAAATTGGCGTTTTGCCGTACTGGCAACGTTGATCTCAAATATCTTCTCTTTGGTTAGGAATTCCAAATTAAAATTTATACAGCTATTTACTCAAGTATTTGTGTTTCGAAAATTATAATTCATTTGTTTTTTCCTCAATTGTTTTTTTTCTTTGCGTCACTCAGTTTACAAAATGGAAAACTTGAAATATCGCGTTATTTACGAGTACGAGTTCCACCGTGGCACCAGTGCTGCAGAAACGGCTCGAAGGATTAATGATGTGTATGGCGACGGTGCCGCAAAAGAAAACACAGTGCGTTTTTGGTTCCAACGTTTTCGTTCTGGAAATTTCGACCTGCAGAAAAAGCCCCGTGGACGGCCGGAGACCAAAGTTGATAATGAAGAATTGAAGGCTATTGTGGAAGCGGATCCATCGCAAACCACGTCCGAGTTAGCTGCAGGCTGCGGTGTTAGTGATAAAACTGTTTTAATCCACTTGAAGCAAATTGGGAAGGTGAAAAAGCTTGAAAAGTGGGTACCTCACGAATTGAGTGAAGCAAATCAACAAACGCGCGTTGACTGCTGCGTTGCATTACTCAACCGGCACAATAATGAAGGGATTTTGAATCGAATCATTACCTGTGATGAAAAGTGGATCCTGTATGATAATCGGAAGCGCTCATCGCAATGGCTGAACCCTGCCGAACCAGCCAAACCATGCCCCAAGCGAAAATTGACTCCAAAAAAGTTACTTGTGAGCGTTTGGTGGACTAGTGCTGGTGTCGTTCACTACAGCTTTCTTAAATCTGGCCAGACGATTACGGCAGATGTCTATTGTCAGCAACTGCAAACCATGATGGAAAAGCTAGCTGCTAAACAACCGAGGCTGGTTAATCGCTCTAGGCCACTGCTGCTTCATGATAACGCTAGACCACACACTGCACAACAGACGGCTACCAAATTAGAAGAGCTTCAATTGGAATGTCTAAGACATCCACCGTACTCTCCGGACCTTGCCCCAACAGATTACTATTTTTTTAGAAATTTGGATAACTTCTTGCAAGGGAAAAAATTCAACTCCGATGGGGCAGTCCAAACCGACTTCAAAGATTTTATTGATTCCCGTCCGAATGGTTTTTTTAGTAAAGGGATCGATGAACTACCTATGAGATGGCAAAAGTGGATAGATAGCAATGGTACATACTTTGATTAAATAAATATATTATATTAAAAAAAAATCAACTTTATGTTCCTCCCAAACAAAACGCCAATTTCATATGTAAGGACCTAATATGTCACTTTAGTTCATTTAATAATAATAAAATGATAATTTATTTAGTGCCGTTTAGAGTGCAGATTCTCCTCAAGGGCGTATTTGCCTTGAAATATGACTAGCTTTTTAATTAATAAAATATGCTGAGGTAATTGCCATTTTGGCAATCTTCTTAAATAAATCAATGGATTATTAAAAGAACGAACTGGGAAAAACCACATTAGAACATATTTATATGATCACTATTGAGAATGAAAATCACTATCATCACTGACAGGAGATGAAATATATTTTCATTCACTATTTTAAGCCTATCAACAATGGTACGATTCTAGTATTAGTTGATGGCAGGTTTCAGAGTCTAAAGACATGGACAGCACAAGGGTAATGTGAAAAATGCAGTGAAGTAAACTGGAAATATTTAATACATTACAAAATCTATAATTCTAAATTACGAAAATGTTAAATAGAAAACTCCAACATATCACAGGTAAAT